>WBMY01013290.1:104160-173437 GCA_013397315.1 Donacobius atricapilla
TGAGTGTGGCACACCTCTGCAGTGGGTGATGTGTGTGTACAGCCATGCAGGGTGTGTGGCACAGCCCCGCTAGGGGTGCAGCTCGCCTCTGCAGTGGGTGATGTGTGTCTACAGCCATGCAGGGTGAATCCACACGTGGTGCAGTGTGTGCTCCTGCTCCAGGGGTGGCTCACGCCACCAGAGCACTGTTACAACTCACGTCACCTATGAAGTGCCTATGCTGGGGTAGCACAGCTCAGAGCCCATCCCCAGCACAGGCACAACCCTCCCTGTGAACCACCCTGGCACATGGTGCATGAGGACAGGACAGCAAAGTAGGGACAACAGGAGCTCCAGGAGGGACCTGAGGGCCATGCTGTGCTGGGAGCTGGCCCCTGACTCTTTCTGGCTGTGTTGTTCCTCCCCGAGGAGAAGGCCTAGCTGGTTCTTCTGGCTGAGTCATCCCCAGGTCTATCAGCCGGGCTGCAAAATTAAATTCAAAGCTCGTCTTTTTAACACGAAGATCGCTTACATCCAGCTGCACGAGCCATGGCCCCTTTAGGATTTAATAATAAAATGAATGCCCATGACCTGACTGTTTGCTCACGCCTGGATCTTCCTTGATGGATGAACAGAAATTGCTCCCTGGCTCGGGTCATCCGCAGTAAAAATCGCCAGTCGATTGCTGGGCCCTCCCTCGGCTCCTCTGCGTTCAGGGCTCGCTGGCTTCGTTTGGGACCTGCCTTGGAACGGATAATCAATAATAATCAGGCTCGACGCTGTGACGGCACCTTTGATCCGAGGATCTCGGAGCACTTTGCAGCGGATAATGAACGGAGCCCCTCTGTGAGGCAGGCAGATCTGCATTTTGTGGGGGGAGCGCAGCCCGAGCATGGGCCGACCCTGCTGCTCTCCGGCTCCGTCCCGCTCCGCATCCCGCAGGCGGACGGCTCAGCCGCTTCAACATGAGAGAGTGGCTTGGAAAGGGGATGGTGCCAAACCTCTGCGTGGCTCATTCCCTGTAGCTTGTGGGTCTGCTTCCTTCATGAGACAGCCTGGATTTCCCCGTTGACAAAGATATTTTTGGAAAAGGGCTGGTTTAAGGCTCAGTGTAGCAGGGAACAGAGCAGCCCGGGGTGATGTGTGCTCCTGCAGGGATAAGTGATCTCAGGGCTCCTCCAGCCCCAAACTGGGGCGCCCTGTCATGGGCTGCAGCACCTCTGTGGCACTGTGCAGGGTCCAGAGCTGGGGCTGAGGCTGGCGAGTGTCTCTCCCAAGCGAAAAGCGCTCCCAGGCCTGGGAAAAGAGGCTGGCAACAAGCAGCAGAGCTGTGAGCTCCTGTGTCCAGCCATCCTGGAGAGCCCTGTCACAGCCCGGGCTCTGCTTGCTTTCAAGGGTGGCTTGCACAGTCTGAACCCGGTGATGCCAGCCCTGCTGCTGCACACCAGCCACCCCAGTGCCATGGCTGTGCCCTCCGTGGGCCCCACACTGCCCCAGGATGGCAGCCGGGGGGCTGGCAGCAGGGACCACCCGCACTGCCAGGACTGCAGGGCTGGTGGCACAGACCTTGGCTAGGGCGGTGAGCTCAGCCTGAGGGAGTGCTGTGCCCCCCACGAGTGTCCCCCTGGGGACAAGGGACCCAGCTCTGGGGATGCCACCCCCGTGTCCCCAGCCTGCACCCCTCAGCCAGGGTGACATCCTGCTGTTGGAAGGGCTGCGTCCCCAATAGCTGGGCAGTGGGGACACAGGGCGTCCAACTCTGGGGATGCCACCCATGTACCCTCAGCCTGCACCCCTTGGCCAAGGCCGTATGCTGCCCTTAGGAAAGCGTGTCCCGCCGTGGGCAGCCAGGGGAGGGCGGGGAGGGGCAGCTTTGGGGTTGTCACCCCAGTGTCCCCAGCCCGCACCCCGCCAGGACGGGCTGCTCTGCTGGTGTCGCAGCGCCACCCCTTGCCTCCCGGGGAAAGTGCCCGCTGGTTTCATCTGCACTCTCCAGCAATTAAGCGATTAATATATTAATTGTTTCCAATCTGCGCATCTCCAAGGTCACCCGTAAGACCGGGAAAGGGAAGCAAACCTCCCCAGGCGATCCCTGTCACACACTCGAGGGATGAGACCGCAGCGCAGGGACTGCCCTCTGGACCCCCAACCCCAAATGCTCCCTGGGAGCGTGGCCGTGGGGAGCAGCCCCCGCGGGATGCTGGCCGGGGGATGCTGGTGCTGGCCTCCAGCGGGAAGCGCACCCCGTGCTGGCGGCGGGCTGAAAATCGAGCCACCGCTTGTCCGTGCGTCCATCCAGCCGGTGCTCCCACCTCCCGCCTCCGCCTCTGCCTTTGTCTCCGGCGCTCAGCCGCGCCTCCAGTCTTCAAAGTGTTAAAACTTTTCAGTGTGTGCTGCAGATCCCTTGCCTGCAGCCTCCTGCCCTGAGTCAAATTAATCATGTACTGGGAAACACAGCAGGCATGTACTAGCCCTGGGCATGGTGTATCACGTACTTTCTGGAATCTGTCACATGGGGAGCTTTCTGTTTTAGGCTCAATTGATCCTTTCTCGGTTTGATACTGTGTTTAATTGTGAGATGGGGCTCTGTGTTTTTGCTTCAGCCGAACTTAAAGGGCCGCTCTTCCCAGCCTTGTTTTCAGATGTCCGCAAGAACAGACCGCCGCTGTCTCCTCACCCAAACAAAAAGCCTTTCTCTCCCCACACACAATATCCTCTCTGTATTGTCCACAACAAAGAGCAGGGCTAAATTAATTTTAGGTCCGGCTCTTTTAATGTAGGGCTGGGAAGGGGAGGTGCTTTTATTGCTGCAGCTGACGGCTCCAACAGGAGAGGCGAGAGGTGGCCTGGGCCACCGGGCACTCCCCGGGCGGTGGGGATGGGGAGGGGGGTGTCCCTGGCCCCCAGGACCCCCTCCCAAACCCCCTCAGCTGCAATGCCCGGTGCAAGGTGAGGTGAGCTGGAGCAGAGCCCAACCAGGCTCCTCATCGCCCCAGGTGGGTGAGAGCCTTCCTGGGCTCTCCTTTCACCCCCAAGGAGGGCTCTCCACCTGCCCCACCCTGGGAACAGTGGTGTAAGGAGGCTGGGTGAGACAGAAGGTCCCCCACTCCAGAAGTGAAGCCCCCTGGAGGCTGGCATCTCCCTCTGGCTGGCCAGATAGCCATAGCAGGGTGATTTCTCATTCTGTCTCCACACAAAAGATTCCAAGAGACAAACAAAAACCCAGAGCATCCCTTTGAAACTGGTTAAAAAGGGAAAAAATACATTTTTTCCGTGTTCTCTTCCTTCTCAAAAAGGCTTATCTGGAGCAGTCACTGCGGGCTGCCATGTGGAACGGAGCTCCAGGGGGCTGGGGCAGGGTCTCCTCAGGGTTTTCTCCCTGCCCCGGTGGGGACAGTCCTCTGGTGTGACAGTGCCACCCACCTGCAGCAGTGGTCTGTGTGGCTCGGCTGCCACAGGGACATGGCAGGAGGAGGGAAGGGCCATGCAGCCCCCAGGTCCCGGTGGCATCTCCAGGATGTGGGATGTGCAGAAAGGTGGGAAAGGGTCCTGGGAAATTGTCAAAATCGAGACAAGGAGAGCTGAGGAGAGCAGGCTTTGGGGAGGTGCCTGGTCAGGGAAGTGGGGAGAGGAGGGGACGCTGTGGGGAGCGCAGGATGGGGACAAGGGGCGCTGGTTGGGAGAGTCAGACTTTGGGAAGGGCTACGGCAGCACAGGGGTGTTGGGAGGGGTGACAGGCGAGGGGAGGGAGGTTGGCTTGTGTGAGCTGCTGTGGTTTTCTACAAATTTAGCCAGAGATGTAGGATCGAAAGGAGAGGGAAAGGTGTTGCAGACAGCTCAGCTCTGGGTCCTCCCTGTCCTCATCTTCCCCTTCCCAAGTGGGTGGAAGGGGCAGGTCCCCCTGGCTGGAGTGTGGGCAGGGGCCTGGCCAGGCCAGCGTGGCGAGCCAGAGGCCGTGTGCCGCTCCCTGCCCTGCAGCCCCCAGTTTCTCGGTGGATGGGCAGAAACTTGCTCCTGGGTTTATAAATATTCAGCGCCAGCAAAGCCCATTAATGTTGCATTAGGGCTGTGAATCGGAAAGCCCCAAAGCCAGGCAGCTCCTGCTGCAGCTGCAGCGCGATCCCGGTGCCGCCCATCCCGCTCCAGCCGGGGCTGCCAGGACACCGCATGGCTGCAGCAAGGTGCTGCTGCGGGGCATCGCCTCAGCCCTCGCCCTCCAGCGCACCTGGCACAGGTAGCAAGGACTGCTGCAGGCGGAAAGAAAACAAGGGCGTGGTGTGGAGCTCTCGGCCCCCAAACCTCCCGCTCCCGGGAAAGGCAGTGAATGGAGGTTGAGGGCTGGGTGGGCTTTTTTTGAGTGGGATATGCTGCGAGCCAGGCATGGCCCCCTGGGGTAGAAGATCTCCAGATCTGGCCGACATTTTGGGAGAACAATGGGGAGCCCCTTGGCTGCGGAGTCAAGCTGACTCGGTGCCTTGGGCTGCTCCCTCCATCCGGCGCTGAATTGCATCTCCAGGAATAGGCAGGAACGCGCGTATTAAAACAGAAGCTGGAGAAAGGAGTTACATCTGTGCAAAGCAGCGATCCAAGTGTTACTATCGGGACCAAATTTTCTCACTTCCAGGAGAGCAGCTCTGAATGTGACAGTCTGCAGACTTGGGCATCAGTTCAGCCAGCTTCCTCATCTCCCCGTATCTCGCAGATCCACCCAGCAGCCGTGTCCCCTCCGCTCCAGCAGCGTGCCAGTGAGCCGGAGGGCATGGAAGGAGCAGGCAGGGTGTGAAAGGGGGCACGCAGAGGGGAGAGAAGGGGTAAAGCTCTGGGATGCCAGTGCGCAGCGGGCGGGGTGGAGAGAGGGGCTGGGGAGGCCGGGAAGCGGCCCGGGAATCGCTGCCATGGAGGGCATGGTGAACTCCTGGGGGTTCAGCCCAGCTCCGGGGAATGAAAGGCCCCCGCTGCTGGTGCCACTGCCCGTGTGTGTGGGGCTGGCTTCCCAAACCTCCGGGATGGACCGGAGGGAGCTGCCCAGACCAGACAGCGATGAAGTCACCGCTCGCTGTGGGCTCGCCCTCCTCCCTCTCTCCCTGCTGCTGCTCTGCCTCTTCCCCACAAACTGTCCCTGCTCCTCCCTCCGGAGCCTGGGAGAGTCACAGGGGAGCACACCCCTGCCTGGCATGCGGAGAGCCTCGGGTCAGGATATATATGCAAAGGATGTCAGGGTCTGGAGGAGAGGAGGGGAGGGCTGAGTCCCTCTGGGCTGGAGCAAGGTTCAGTGGCTCTTCAGGATGCCTGCAGCCTCCCTCCCTGAGGGCTGGGCAGTGCAGGAAGCTGTCTTTGAGCTCCTGGAGGAGAAAAGGACTGAGGCAAGAAACTGCTCAAATTAATTTCTGTAGCTCGCCTGAAATACTGACCTGAGAATGACAAAAAATAAAAAACGGATGCGAAAAGGGGAGATGTATTTCACCAGAGATAAGAAATCTGTTTTATATCAACAAATGTTAGAGACAATGAGGAGAAGTCGCCTGTCCCATATAGTTTAGATAGGGAATCATGACGAGATTGGGAAAGGTCATTTAGAAAAGCAGCAAAGAATAGAGGCTTTGCCTGTTGAGAAATAAATTCTGGGAGGAGTTTGTTCCCCCAGATTTAGAGATGGGGAAAAACTGAGGATACAAGGACTGGAGCATCTGTGGGTAGGCAGTGGGATCTTGGTGCTTCATAGCCAAGCAGGTAACTTTATGTGGATGACAATGGACTGCCAGTGTTTAGGTAAAAGTTTGAGAACAGGACTACAGCAAGAAACTCGCAAGGAGGAAGAAAGCCCAAAGCTGCTGTTTTCCCAGCTGAGCTGCGGTGGCACTTTGGGGTAAGTCAAGCTGCAATCTGCCTTGTTGGCTGCTACCCCAGTCAGAAAAGCAGGGTTTAAAACATCCCTAGGTCCATCCCCGCGGATTGTGAAAAATTGCATTTTGTGGCTGGATATAATGACGCCACTGCTGTGTTCTGTTACACGCTGAGCTTTGGTGCCACTGTTGCTAAATTGCCTCAGCTTGGACCAAAGGGCGCTTCACCTTCCTCCTGCAGCTCCTGGTCAAAATCAGGGATGGGAGGACGCACATCAGCACAGTGGGTGCAACTGCCTTGAGCTGAGAACCCAGAGTTCACAGCATCACAGGAGAGTTGGATTCCCCAGGAGTCTTGTGGGGATCTGGATCACTGCTGAGCATCTTTCAGCATCTGACCTTCACCGGCAGAACCTGGTCAGTGCCAGGGCCAGCCTGAGGCCTGTCACTGGCAGGGATGCTCCCTGCTTTCCTGTCTCTTGAAACTGGCATTTCATTTATCAGAAATGGCTTTTTGATGAAAGGGGTGGAGGGGAGAGGAGAATCACTTTTTGGAAGTTACTCCATAGAATCATAGAAGTATTTAGGTTGGCAAAAACCTCAACAGAGCCCAGCACAGGGGGACAATCACTGCCCTGGTCTGCTGGACACAATATTTGGGTACAAATTTAAGTGCCCTTGGCCTTCTTGGCCACTCTTGGCCACTTGGGCGAGCTCACATGGTACCAGTGTGCCGCTGGTGACATAGCAAATCCTTCACTGTGGGACCCAGAATCAGCAGCAATCAAATCTGGGTTGGGAGGCTCCTGCCTTGTCTGCTCAATGGTTGGCATCCAGGAGTTTGGGGTCTGCAACTGTCTTCAAGAGGACACAGCCTCAAAGTTCACCGGGAAAGGTTGAGGTTGGATGTCAGGAAGAATTTCTTCACTGGAAGGGTGGCCAGGCATTGGAAGGGGCTGCCCAGGACAGTGGTGGAGTTCCCATCTCTGGAGGTGTTCAAGGATGTGGCACTCGGTGCTCTGGGCTGGCTGACAGGATGCTGATCAGTCAAAGGTTGGACTTGATGATCTTGGAAATCTCTTCCAAGTTCTTCTTTTTGGAAGTAATTTCTTGACCACTTCCAGGGATGGTGATTCCACCAGCTCTCTGCTTCTTCCAATGCCTGACCACCCTTACGGTGAGGAAATGCTTCCTGGTGCCCCACCTGAACCTTCCCTGGTGCAGCTCGAGGTCATTTCCTCTCCTCCTGTCCCTGTTCCCTGGAGCAGACTCCGACCCCCCGGCTGTCCCCTCCTGTCAGGGAGTTGTGCAGAGCCACAAGGTCCCTCTTTAGCCTCATTTTCTCCAGGCTGAGCTCCTTTCCCAGCTCCCTCAGCTGCTCCTTGTGCTCCAGACCCTTCCCCAGCTCCATTCCCTTCCATGGACACGCTCCAACCTCTCAATACCTTTCTTGAAGTGAGGAGACAAGACACAGGAAACAACACAATCCAAGGGAGAGGTTTCCAGAGGCTGAAGGAACCACCTCTAAACCCCAAGAAATCCCCTTGGGAATAACCCAGGGAACCCAGGGAATAAGCTGATCATCTGCGGGGGCAGGGAAGGAATTTGTCGCCATCTGCCTCTTGTCTCTCTGCTGTGGGGAGTAATAAGCAAGTGAGGAAGGGAGGATTCAGCAGTGTTATTAGGTGGAGAATGGCATTATTCCCCCTGTCTGCACCGTATTAAATGAGTGTGTATTTTTCATAATGGGGGAATACATGCAGGGAGAGAGAAAAAATGTTTTAAAAAAGAAAGAAGGAAAGGGGGGAGGGGGGAAATGAATCGATATAACAGAAGCATTAGGGCACTCAGGGGAGTGTTTTACTGGGGCCATTAATATACTTCTCAGGTGGTAAAAGCCACTTAGCCTTTAAAAATGATAATGAAATGTTAACTACCCAAAGCATTATTGCTGAGTCACGGAGAGCCAGGCAGCCCTTCAGCTCCCATCTGATCGAGGGGTGCTGGCAGGGCTCTCGCCAGCCCCGGCCAGTGCTGGGAGCGATGATCCGGCACATCCCGCCTCCCTGGGCACGTGGGAGCCCTGCTCCAGGCAGCCCTGCACTGCTGGTACTGCTGTGCCAGCATGGGCACCCCTGCCAGCCGTGCCCCTCGCCCCAGCTCCTCGCCCACCCGGCACTGGATCACCCCTCCAGCCCCAGGTGGTCCCCGATCGCACGGGGGGCCTCAACCCCTGGGAGGGCAGAGAGGAGTGAGCAGGATCAGACCCAAATGCCGCAGCCACGTTGCTTCCAAGCCAAAGGGAGCAACATGGGAATTGGGAAGGCCTCCACCATTTACAAAGGTCCATGCACAAGGATGTTTTGAAGTGCAAAGCTGCAGATGCCGTGGTCTCATCTCATCCTCATCAGAGGATCCCATGCTGGGGAAGCTCAGGATCATGAGTACCAGGAGAGTCCAGCTGCTGAGCCAGTGCAGGGATGAGATGTGCAAGGGCATGAGGTTCCCTCTTGGCTCAGGAGGTGGCACAAAGCAACAGTGGAGGCCTCATGGAGTTTTAGTCTACAAACCCTTGGTGGGTACAGGTACCTGGCTGGTAACACCCTAAACCACCTGACCAGCATGAGATCCTGGAGACCTCCTGGTGTTGATGGAGACCCCCATGTTGATGAATGTGCAGAGTTTTGGAGGCACTGGGTACCTCCAAGTTACTGACCAGCTCTGAAAGCCACAGGGGTCAAATTCAGGCTGTTTTTGAAGCAGAGGTTCATCCTGCAAGGGGACAGGAATTCTCATTTCTCATCTTTTATGTATCTCTGAGTCTTATTTGATTGTAAAGGGCCCAAACAGCCCCCTATGGTGTCACACGAGGAAATTCAACAGGCTGGCATGGTCCAGCAAGCTGCAGTGTGAGATGAAGGTCTTCTCCTAGGACGATTCAGTGCCCAAGCAGAAAATTAATTTCCTTCCATCCATCTGTATATGACCCAAAACCTTCCCTAGTCAGGGAGATTATGAAGTTTTTTCACGAGTGTGGATTGAAAGTCGGAGGTAGCTGTGAAGGATGCTGGAGGAGGACTGACTCTGGGGGGACAGGGAGCAGCTTGGCTCATGGAGGCACACCATCACTCTCATCCACTGCACCCGCTTCAGGCACTGTTGGAGACCTATTTCTGGGGATTTTTTTTTTACTTGGGTGAGTTTTCACCTCTGTTAGGGAGGAACTGGCAACACCTAAAGCAATCAAAGGCCTCTCTTTACCCCTTTTAGCCCCACACTGAAGTCGCTGCATTTGCAGCAGTGGGATGTATTTGGGAATGCTGGCTGTGGCGCAGATCCTGGTAACTGCAGTGCACAGGGCAGAGTGAAGGATATTACAAAAGCATGTCTGGGACTCTTGCACGCCACTGAGCAGGTTGTGAGTGTCCCCAGCCATCCCGGCTTGTCCGAGGCTGCATTTCCCCAGTAGCTTGTGGGGGAGGGCCCTGTTCACCGGCATCTCTCTGGGAATGCAGCCCCAAGGTCAGGCTGCCCTGCACACGATGCCAGCCCTCTTGGAGCCGAGGGAAGGGCAGTGCAGTGGCGGCTGGTGCTGCATGCCCAGCTCCGTACCTGGGAGGGGGAGATGGAGGGTAAGGAACACTTCTCACCTCCCTTCCCTGCCTCACCTCCGTGCTTCATCCCCTTCCAGTGGAGAAATCAGCAGGAGGCAGCTCTGATCTCTGCAGGTCCTGCTGGCACCCACGCTGGCAAGGCCTGGATGTGCATGATGGAGGCAGGGTCTTTCCCCTGGAGCCTCCAGCCCGGCGAGCAGGAGGCTGCTGTACAATCCCGCATTCCTGCCCTGCAGCTGGGGCTGTGGCCCTACCCCGAGCCCAGCGAGGACCGGCTTTTCTTTGTGCTCTGCACTGAGCCTGCAGGTAGGGCGGAGAGGGCATCTGAAGGACATCTCCTTCCGGCGTGGCACTCTTGGAATTAAAGGACGCAGAGGGCTTTGGCGCCTGCTGAGAGAAGCGCTTCTCGGAGCGCGGGTCACGCCGTGCCCGAAGCGGTCGGGGAGCTGCGAGATGGGTGATGCTGCTCCGCGGGCTTCGGCGGGGCTGGCCACGGCGTGTGGCTGGAGCAGCCCCGCTGCTGCCCGGCCCCGCTGGCCCAGGGAGCAGCCCCGTGCCCGAGGGGCAGCCGCAGCCCCGCTATTAAGCACGACGCAGCCGCCTTGCGCTGGAGCGCTTTATCCCCAGCGCCCGCTGTGAGCAAAATTGCCTGGGATCAGGTGGTGCGAGCCAATTTTTCTCGCAGCAGGGGCTGCAGGTAAAGCACCTCTGTGGAGAGGAGCTTGTGCGGCTCTGAACTTCTCGGTTGCCCGCCTGAACTCGGGGAAGAGGAGAAGGGATATTGTGTGCACTCAAGCAGAAGCAGAGAAGATGCCAAGAGAGGAGAGAAGCAGATGGAAAAGACAGAGAAAGCTCAAGATGAGGAGAGAGCAGGAAGGAAGGAGCAGAGGAAGGATAAAGCACGAGGGAGGTGAGAAAAGAGCTGGAGCTGGGATGCCACAAAGCAGTGGCCAAGGCAGCAAGAGAGCTGCATCTTCTCTTTCTTGTCCTACAAACCAGACACAGACGTGGCAGCAGCTAATCTTCCTGGCTCGTGAACAAAAGGATTCTTTTCATGCCAGTAATCCAAGAGCTGCCATGCCACGGCTCTCCCAGCTCATCTGCTGTGAATGCACTTCTGTGGCGTCCAACTGAATGGGTTAGTAAAATAAAGACAGATGGCAATGGATTAGCTCTAACACTTCTTCTGTATCACAATGCAAGCACTGCAGTCTTCTCCACTGCCTCCTCTCAGGACAGTTTGCTTGTGCTGCAGCTGTGCAGCCACCCCCAGTCACACACAAGTGTCCCAGCTCCAGAGCCACAACCCTGCAAGCAGGAAAGCTTTGCCATGGTTGTAGTCTTTGTTTCTTGGTAAAGCCATCCTAGGGAGAGGCTGTGGTCAGAGTGAAGAGCGAAGGCCGACACCTCTCCACTGAAATAGGATTTCTTCAGGGCTCTGAGGCACATGGTAATGAAGGAGATGCATTGATGAGCAGCATTTTTAACATCTAGACCTACCATCCCTAAGAGTGGTCCATTAAATAATAAGGCAAATACATCAAGAAAAAGAAATCGGGGTTGATGCCACCTTGTCACAAGTCAACAAGAAGACTTCTTGTCTTCTTCATTTCTTCCACTCTGCCCAAGCCAGGCTGGCTGCAGATGTAGAGCTTATAGTGAGCCCAGGCCCAGGTGATGTGACAGGAACATGCATTTCTGCTGGACACAAAGTGTTCTGGACACAGCCTGGCTTCGTTTAAACTGGGGCACTTTTCCTATGGTTTTCCAGCCAGGAGCTATGTGGGAATTCTAGCATCAAGTCTCATAAAGAGCTGATCTGTACAACTTTGTTGGTATCTATCCTTCCCAACTGCACAGGTTGTTTGGGCTGAACCATCTCCTGCAGCAAGGGAAACTTCACCCTAACATGTCAGTGGAGCCTGTCTAAGCTCAGTTTTACTGGGCAAGAAATCTCTGGTAACTTCAGGGATACCCAGGTTCCTCAGGGTGGACACGTTTCTGTGCTGCTGAAGGAGCCCCCTGATCTCATTCAGTCAGCTCATGGGATGTCTTCACCTCTGACCCTGTGATTTGGGAAAAAATGCCTTCTAAATCCTCATCCAGGATCACCACATGAACCAGCAATCCCATTTCATCAAGAAGATGCATTTTCCCATGAAACTGAATACTTAGAAGTCCTGCCAGGTATTCAAACAATTTTTCTGTCACTGTTCACCTAGAGTTCATATAAACAAAAAATGACCAAGAAATTTGAAACTCTTTCTCCCTGAAAAACATCGAGACTTAGCTAACGCTCTTGACAAGAAGATATCTTGTCTGCATTGTCTTTGGAATTGTCCAGTTCATTTACAACCTATAAGAAAGAAAAGGCTCCAAGCAGCCTGATTTAGTCTTTAAATTAGCCTTGCTTTGAGCTGGAGAATGGAGCAGATGACTGCTCAAGGTCCTTTTGCAACTCCCTCTTTGTAAGTGGAAGATCTCACTGGGATGCTCTAACCTTGCAGCTGAGTCCAACAGCTCAGAGCTGAACCTGCCTGATGGATGTTCTGAGTGTCCACTCCTACCTGCCAGCCTGTTTTACCAAACTGTGGCCCTCAGTGTGCCCAGGGATATCCTTATGGATGTCCTTTTCCATTTTCTGTGGATATTTGATCAGTAGTATTCCTGATTCTTATCTTACCTATGCCTAAAAATATCAAGTTTGTTCCAGGATGCACTGGAATCGTGTGCTGGGTTCAGTTCTGGGCCCCTCACTACAAGAAACACATGGAGGTGCTGGATCGTGTCCAGGGAAGGGAATAGAGATGGGAAAGGCTCTGGAGCAGGTTCTGATGAGGAGCGGCTGAGGAAGCTGGGGGTTTCAGACCCCAGAGCAGCGAAGGAACGAGGAGTGTGGGAGACATCTGCCACCCATCACACCACTGCCCACAGGAAAATCCTGAGCGAACAGCAAGCTGTGAGATCATGGCCGACATGAGGTGAAAGGGGTCAGCTAGCTTTTTCCTTTGGGAGAGGTAGGTGACCCTGAAATGAGCTCTGAGAAAATCCTGGTGCCCTCTGCACTCAGCTGTGTCTGTCCAAGATGAGAGGGAATGAAGGTGGTAGGAGCTTGGCCTTTGCTGGAGTTGCACATTCCTGACAGGCTGAGCAGTTCTGCAGGAATGGCTGCTTCAGGCAGGGCTGTCTGCAGTCCCCTGCAGCCCTTCCCTCTGGGAAAGGCACTGGCAGAGCAGAGGCAAAGGTGTGGTCCAAGCAGAGCAGTCAGTGCTCATGCTGAAAACGAGTTTCGGTGCAGCGCCAGGGACCAGCCCACCTTGCCAGGCATGGACAGTGCAGGCTGAGATCTCCACTGGACTCCTACTGATACTGATATTTTTGTCTCAAGGAGCCGGAAATCAGAAGTATACATGCCAGGGCCCGGCCCAGAAGGACAAACACTTCCATCACCATGACAGCATTAGGAGCTTGCCCTGAGCAGGGCCAGGACACCCACTGGAGATGCTGGGGAAGCAAAACATCAAACAACCTTCCACAGCCTGAACTTCAACACAGAGCAAGGCATGTTTCCCCTCAAAATGTAAGAATTATTCCCTTCCTGCTGGCATTCTGAGCTCTGCCAAAGCCAGGCTGAGCGGGCAGCCTGGATTTTGACACTTCCTGTCTTCAGGGCGCTTGAGTTCTTTGCAACCTCCTCTTTGTGTTTGCTTTTTCTTGTGCAAGGTGGAATTGGACCGGCAGCCAAGCAGCAGGCAGCGAGCGCGTGCTGATGACAGCCTGCCAGGGCATCCCGGGCTCCTCCAGGATGCTGAGGACAGACAAGCCATTATCACCCCTCCCATGCCTAGGCAGGGTCTTGCCAGGGGTGATTGCAGTCACAGCCCTCAGCACAGCTTTCCCTGGGAAGCGCACACGGCTTTTAGGGATGCAGTTTGACTGTGTGGGAACCAGCAAGTGCTCCTTTTTCCACCTGACCTGCTCAGAGGCTGCTTCCAGCTGCTCTGTCCCACCTTTCTGCTTACCTCTCCCCAGGATTATACCCCTCTCTACTTTGCTGCGCTGCTGCCACTATTGCCGAGGGCTGCTGGTGACCCAGCCAGAAAAGCCTGGCACTTTGGGCAGTTGTGTCCTAGGGAGCAGCGTGCCAGTTTGCTCGGCTCCGCCCTGCAGCTCCCTTCCCTCGCACCCCAGAACAAAAGGCAGCTGCTGCTGATGATGCTGCAGGTGTGATTCAGCCTCTGCCCTGCCAAGGCCTCCCTGGAGACCAGCACCTGGGTCCTGCAAGTGAAACTGGAACCTCCAGCACTCAGCTCTGCTCCCAGTAATGGCCATGGTCACTCGGTGTGTAATCAGCTTGAGAGGAGGTGGGTAAAGGGGAAAAAAAGGGGCATTGAGGTGGACAGAAACCTTGAAAGGTTCATCCACAGCAAAACCATGGAGCTGCAGCCAGCACAGGATCATCTCCTTCATAAACCTCCTAAGGCAGTGCTGCAATTTGCATCTGGATGTGTTTCATTCCCTACCAATGTTCATTAGCAGCTGCCCAGCTCTAAGCTGCCTGCTTGGGAATAATTAGTCCCTTTCTCTGAAGGTCACGGCAGTGCTAAGATCACAACTTCCCTTTCTTGAACGTGCAGACAGTTAGATGCTCTGAGCATCCCTTAAAGTGCTCCTACAAGAGGAGCACACAGGCAGTGGGGCAGCACAGACACCCTGCTTGGTGCTGCTGGCGTTTATTTAAAGTTGCATGACAACTTTACTGCTTGAGCTGGAGACAGCAAAGGTCTGGAACAGAGTGGGAAGAATGGAATAAACCTGAGAGGCAGTGTTCTGTTTGAGTTTTTGCCCCTATTGTAAGCTCAGGGCTCTTCGTTCAGTCATTCACAGATAGAACAGCGGCTCCAGGACAGGGTTTTAGGTGGCTGGGTCACCATAACTCTTCCCTGCCCTCAAGCTCATGGGCTTGAGCACTGAAAAGTAATTTTCAGTGACTCATGCATGAGTGTTAGCCAGCTGAGGGAGCCCCAGGGGCTGCATCAGCTTTGAAGAGACTCTTCAGAGAACAGCCTGTGCAAATGGGGGCATGGGAGCTGCTGCTCCACAGCACAGTGGCCTCCTGCTGGGGTTTGTGGCCAGCTTGGGGAGGCTGCTGCTCAGCCTCCCAGGGGACTGGAATGCTCCACTTCCAGCTGTGGATCCACCACTTCCCACCCGTGGGCACAGAACTGCAGAGCTGCAGCCGCTCCCAGGACTGGGCTGGGCTGCCTGGTGGCTGTGCCTGTGGTCAGGAGGCAAAGGGGAGCTGGGAGGGTGTGTGGCAGTTCCTTTGAGGCCTGGCCACACTGCACAGCTCAGAACAACTCTCACCTCACGTGCCTGGGAGCACAGGCCACAGCAGACACCTCTGGAGGACATGAACTTCGCCACCTCTGCCGGGTGGCCCTTTCTTCTCTTGAGAATTCCTGGAGTGTCTCCTTGCTGACTTGTGGCCATCACTCCTGGCCTCTCCAGCCCTGCCTGCTGTGGTTATTCCCTGTCTCCCACAGGACATCAGGTGTGCCGTGCAGGATGAGAGATTGTGGCTGACAAGGGCTGTAGCAATGTGACTTTGGCCAGATCTCTGACCTCATCAGGGCACTCTGCTTCATTCTCCGTGAATTTCAAGCAAATTATCTTCAGGGCATGGTATAAGGTGCATTAATCCTCCTTCAGGTCAGGGTGTTGTTCCCATGGCCAAACCCAGCCCGATTTTATCAAGAAGAATTCCCAGCACAGACAAAAGCCACTATCCAGCTCTGGGGTCCAAGCACAGGAAGGAGCTGGAGCTGCTGGAGCAAGTCCAGAGGAGACACCAGGATGGTCAGAGGGATGGAGCAGCTCTGCTGGGAGGAAAGACTGGGAGAGCTGGGATTGTTCACCTTGAGAGGAAAAGCTTTGAGGTGACCTCAGTGTAACTTCTAGTACCCAAAGGGAACCTGCAAGAAAGATGGAGAGACCATTTACAAGGGCCTGGAGTGACTGGACAAGGAGAAATGGCTTCCCACTGAGAGAGAGTGGGTTTAGAATAAATATGAGCAATTCCTCCCTGTGAAGGTGGGAAGGCTCTGGCACAGGTTGCCCAAGAGGTTATGGATGCCTCATCCCTGTAAATGTCCAAGGCCAGGTTGGACAGGCTTGGAGAAACATGAGATAGTGAAAGGTGTCCCTGCCCATGGCAGGGATTGTAACAAGATGAACTTTAAGGTCCCTTCCCACCCAAACCATTCTATGGTTGTTTGAATATGGCCTTTGTGTAAATACGACACAGCAAGTCTTTGTTACACTGGACTAACCTGCCTTTTGAAACTTTAAGAAGGGAATAACGTGTAACCTGGAGCCATTTCAAACTCCCAGGCACACAGATAGCTGTTTTACTTGATTGAATCCATGCAGAGACAGTTTCTTATTAAATAGACAAGAGGTACTCGATCTATTAAAACCTTGCAGAAGGTGAAGCGTGTTTCGGTGTCTCTGCAGAAGGCTGCATGCTCTGTTGAGACAGAGGCTGGCTGTATTTTGTGTTTTATGAAGCACCTAGGAAGGCTGGAGTATAAAATCCAACAGCTGCACTCCCTGGTGCAGGATGCCAGTGCACGCACAGCATCGTATATCAGTGCAGCTGTGGGTCACTGTGGGATGACTTGATGATGAGAGACTTGCATAGGAAATGAGAGAAAATAATCACGCATTGAGTGCTGGCTGGTCCCTGCAGCCCTGCCCTGACCACAGGTCACCGTCAGCAGCTGAAGCACTGCTGGCTCTTTGGGAGCTCTGATCCAGCACCAGCTCTGGGCTTCTCCAGGCATTCTGGACTGGTTTCTGTTTGCTTTGTTCAGGTGGTGTGATGGGTACCAAGATTAACAGGACATCTAGGATCCACGGGATGCTCTGGGCTGAGCAGCCCCTCCCTATCCAACTGCAGCTCCCTTGATGCTGTTCATCACACAGACACACACACTTTGGTGAGAAGGTATGAACTATTTATTTAAGAAGATTTTATTTTATAGTATTTCTACAAAGGCCTGCGATTGGGGGAGAAGGTTGACACCTCTCCCCATCCCATTGGTCAAGACAACTGTCCATCAGCTGTCCATAGCTCTAAGAACAGGAATGAAAACTTTCCTTGAATTTATGATAAACATTGCCAGTGTGTACACACCAGAGCATGAGAAAAAACCCAAACCATGAAAAACTGTGAAACAGAAGAGAAGCTGAAAACACCAGGGCAACACTCCCTTTTCTGGGCATGGGGTCAGGACTCCAGTACTGCATCCTGTGTTCTCCTGTGGAATGTCACCACCTCTGATGCATCTGCTGAACACTTTTGCATTGGTCATTGACTAAAACTCCTGTGTTGGTGGGGTGCTGGCAGATGCTCTGCATCCAGCTGATGTGGCCCCCAAGAAAGACACTGAGTGAGTCCAGAGAAGGGCAGCAGAGCTGGTGAAGGGTCTGTGATTCTGTGCTACAGCTGAACATTTCTTGTTCTTCATGCCCAGAGGGAGCTGTGCAGATCTTCCTGTGCCCTCTTAGGCGAGAAACAACCTACTCCTCACTCCGCAGCCATCCTGCATGTCTCAGTCTTTCCCTTCTCTCAGTTCCCCAGCTCAGGCACTCAGGATCACAACTCTAGGATGGCTCGGAGTGTTGTAGGGAAGTGCTGAGGGTGATCCTGAGCTGGCAGAAATTTTCATCAATCCATGAATGGCTTTTAAAGAAAGGCTATTTGATGATGTCCCCCTCATAAGAACCAGTGGAACAGTGCAGAACAGTCCATCTCAATCCTCTCAATTCCATGTGCCACTGAGCCCCACTGAGAAAAACCCCAGAGCCTCTCATGCAACCTTTTCCCAGCCAGCTTTCCATGTTCACTCATTTCTTCTATTTCCCCTTCTTCTGAGGACTTGCTTTGTCCCTGTAGGGTTGTGTTTGTATGTCTGGGCCTTTGCTGTAATTTCAACCAGCTTCTGGTTCTCAGGACAGACTTTCTAAAACAAATGCAAGATGAGGCTCTCAGACCCGTGCTCTGTTTTGTACACACTTAAATAGGCCCAAAATTTCATTGCAAACTCATTCAACTCCTTTTGCTTGTTCCCAGTCCTCCCATCCTGACCTCAGCGTCTCTTGGGTCCTTCCTATCCCCAGGTCCTTCCTTTGCATGGAAACATACTGGAGCAACAAATTCCTTCTACATATTTAAACACCACTTGGCCATGACCAACTCAAGGCAGCATTGACTTAGAAAGATTTATTTAAATTCGTTGAAGGGTGAAGGCAGTGCCCACCAATCTGATAGCAGAGTTTGATTTTCATGGACGTGGGATCTGTGATTTAATAGGTTTTCCAGGCATCATGGTACAACAGTTCTCCTTCAAAAGCAACAGGAATGGGGAACTGACCTCTCCTCTGTGCCTCTGAATGCTTTCCCTCAGTTCCTGTGCTAGCAATACAGAGCCTGAATATTTCTCCATTATTGGAAGATAGTTTAATCCTCTTTGTAACTTGGCAGAGCAGATTAGAGTTTCTTCTATATTAAATTAGAGGCTTCTCTAAAGCATCCTAAAAAGAGCTCATTTCATTAGCATGCTGTTGATTTATTATTTATAATGACTGTTTACAAAACAGCCTGCGAAGATGACGAGGCCCCAGTCAGGTGACTGCATATTTCTACAGGCAGATCCAGCCCTCCAGAGCAACCTGCATGCCTGGGCTCTGCAAAAAAATTAGCTGCTGATTAGAAGTGATTTGCAAGGAGAGTTTAAACATGCTAATCCAGCCCTGGCTGGAGGAATGCTGTCGTGATGAAGCTCATGGGGGACCTTAACTGGGGGTTTTAGTGATGTTTGCCATGGGCTGTCCACGTTTGCTTCTTTCTCAGGTGCTTGGAATCCCAGAATGGGTTGGGTTGGAAGGATCTTAAATTCCTTCAATTCCACCCCCTGCCATGGGCAGGGACACCTTCCACTATCCCGGGGTGCTCCAAGCCCTGTTCAACCTGGCCTTGGACACTTCCAGGGATGGGGCAGCCACAGCTTCTCTGGGCAGCCTGTGCCAGGGTCTCCCCACCCTCACAGGGAAGAATTTCTTCCTAATGACATTGGGGAGGCAAGAATTGGTGCAGTCCCATGTTGCCCTTGCTGGTCTCTTCCTCTGAGCACCATCCATTCCGTGGGCTGGTCCCAGCAGCGGTGCCACCAGGTCCTGACCCTCCCCAGAGCCTTGTGACATTTTAGCATCTTCAGCCTAAACCGGAGTCGTTGAGTCCTCTGGGGCTTGAAAGCAGCCTGGGGCAGTACTGTCCCTTCACTCCCCTCCTGTGCTGGAGGGGTCTCTCTAAGCCCACTTTTTGAACAGTTTGCATACGTTGAGCTGATTAGCAAAAGCCTGATGAATGCCAGGCTTGATTCTTGTGGTTTGGGTGGTTCCTTTACCCTGCACAGCAGCAGGAGGGGAGAGGCGAGTGCTGGGCAGGGTGGAGCATCCCTTCCTTCAGCATCAGCTGCAGAACCACCAGAGCAGTGGCTCCTGAGTCTGCAGGTACGGGAGGAATGGCCAGGGATGTCTGGCTGCGCCGAGGCCAGCGCAGGGAGGAGATGGATGGCTCTGCTGCCAGAGCTCTGCTGCAGTGACGCAGCCTGCGAGCTCCAGGCAGCAACGCCAACATCAAGTGCTTGGCTGATGGTGCAGGTGCTTTTCTCTAAAGGAATCAGGCTGGGTTGGGCTCCTTTTCTGGGGGCATCTTTCTCTTCTCTTTGTTCTGTGCCTCCGGTAACTTCTGATTCAGAGTCACTCAAACAGTCGCAGCCAGATAGCATCCCTTGGCCTTCAGGAGGAAAACACCCTTCCCAATCCTACAGACAAAGGCAGAAATCTGACAGAGAGAAGAGAGAGATCTCTCCTGAAGGCTGGGCTGTCAACACTCATCCTGGAGGCAGAAGGTCCAAGCCCCTCCAGGAGGACGGTGCAATCTCTGCACGGCTCATAAAGCCACATCAGCTGCTAAGTGGAGGTAAAACAAGAAGTTGTGGCTGCTGCTAAATCACAAATCTTCCATGCAGAACTCAGAAAATGCCTCCAAAAATATGGTTTGTTGTTGATTTTGTTGGGGCTTTTCATTGTTTCTTCTTTGTTTATTTATTATTTTTTTTGGTAGAACATAATTTTCCAATCAGGCAATAAAGGAATGGGACCAACACTGCTTTAGCACAATATTCTCCTCTACATCGTTTCAAACATGAAGGGAAATCTTCAGACTGCATCCAGTCACAGCACAAGAAGGATGTGGACCAGTGGGAGCAGGGGCAGAGGAACCCACAGAGCTGCTCCCAGGGCTGGAGCCCCTCTGCTCTGGAGCCAGGCTGGGAGAACTGGGGGTGATCACCCAGGCTGGAGAAGAGAAAGCTCCAGGGAGACCTTAGAGCCCCTTTCAATGCTCTGAGGACCAGAGGGCTCTCTACCCCTGCCACATGTACCTCTTTGTCCTGTGCACTCTTGGGGCAGCTTGTCAAATGATTCCATGCAGCTGGAGAAACTTCCATCTCATTTAATCAACCTGCCTGCTGAAATCCCAGGTGGTTCCTCGGGAAGTGGCTGGATCCAGTCCTTTTTCCTGAACTGTGATGTCTGAATTCAGCTGATAGGATGGATCTGCTCGGCTCCATCTTGGACTTCAAGTCCCTGTCTCTGTGTTGGGCTAGAAGACAATCTTTGCTGCCATCAAACAAACCTCCAGAACTGGCTGAAATTCCAGGATCAGCACATCCTTGCTTTGCTCTCTTCTGAAATGAGGGTCTTAGCATGTTCAGTGGTATGTGACTGAGACATAAAGCACTTGGACAGGAAATCAAGGGCAGCACTTTCCGCACAGGTACCTATGGCTCCGTGAGCTTGAGACAGAACAGGGACTCAGGGCTTTTTGTGTCAGATAGATTCCCGTTCCCAAGCCAACAACCCTTCTTCTACACTGAGAGGCTTCATTAGATTTTCACACGGCCCTGGGGAAGGCACTGGGTGCTCCCATTCCTGCCTCTCAGATGTGCTAGGTCACACTTGGGTCAGTTCTCCCACAGTCACTGTAACGCTGCTGCCTCGCTGTGACACGGCACGTGGGACCCCACCTGCCATGGCAGTGCTGGCACTTCCCACGCTGGGAAGGACTCATGTCTGCCTCAGGATGGGTAGAGGCGTCAGCAGCTGGGGATGCAGTCCAGGAGTTTCGCCTCCTCTTTTTGAGTCACAAATTGTTTCTGAGCAGGTCCAGGCCTCATTGCCCTGATCCTTTCAAAGTTTGTCCTCCATCCATCCGTCCATCCCCTTGTATTTCCTCATGCGCCGAGTCCCCTGTTTTCTGGCCCCTGTGTGAGTCGTAGGGTAAAGCACCACCACACAAACACCCTGTATCTGCATCTCATAAATTCTCATGAGGTCACATCTGCTCTGTCTTGCCCTGCTGGACTGACAGGAGCCCAGAAGATTTTCCTTTGAGTATCAACCTGGTCACTTCTGATTTGCTCAGGAATGTTAACTGTCATCAACACATGGGTGATGCACCCCTGTTCTTCCCGAAGATGTTCTCCCTTACAAGAGGTGGTATATTTTTACAGGAGGGAAATCCCAAACTGCACAAACACACAAAAAGTTCTTTTATGTCCCTTTTTATTTGTTGTTGATGCTCCTGTTGTTTTTCCAAACCTGAAGGATGAGTGGTGCATCAGAACAGGAGGAAAAGACCATGTTGAATGGCAATAACTGGATTGAGAGATTCAGTAGCACACTCTCACCTGTGCTGTTTATAATGCAGATTAACTATTTAATCCATCTGGGTCTCCAGTTTCAATTCTCTATTCCCCTTGTCCTGCTTTCCCCTGAGGTCCTCCCCCAACCCCCGGTCCCTTGCTGCTCTGTGGCCTCGCTGCTGGATCCCTGCCGTGCCCTTCTCCTGGGGCTGGGGCTGTGCCCACACCCCAGGGCTGGTTCTGCTCAGTCACTTGGTGGGAAGTGTCCCAAGTGGGGCTGTGTGCTGCTGCTCTGACCAATGAGCCCTGCAGCCGCTCGGTCTCCAGGAACCACTGTAATGGCCGCAGTGGCGGGGATGATTAATCAGGAAATGGTAAAGAAAATGCTTATAATGAAGCACTCGAATTTCTGACTTTACTGGGGGGTGCAAACTCACAAACAAGGTCATTGAAAAGAAATCCATTGAGGAATTGAGGATGACTAAATACAAGGACTTTAATTCTGGGTCAGGAAGTCTCTAAACCACAACCTATTGCAGGCTGGGAGGATATTGTGGGGAAGTGTTTGACCATGATCACGCTGTCCTGTACTGGTCAGTGCTGGGGACAGGTGCTGAGCCTTTGGAGCACTGTGTCACACCACAGCCATGACATCATTCACCAGATTTTGATGGGGGAGACAGAGATTGGCCCTTGCCAGGGAGTAAACCGCCAGGCTTGGTGTGTACGTCACCCACCCCTCCTCTCTGCTTGCACTGGCCGTGTCCTGTGGGAGCTACACCTGTGCCCTTGGAGAGGATGGCAGAAACATCTCCAAACCTGGACTCCCCCTTCCTGCTTGACCACAGTGCAAAAGCAAGGCCCAGCCCAGGGTTCAAACTCCTCTGTCTTCTGTGGAGAGTCTTTTCCAGTATTTAAAATTCTTCTGCCAGCTTGGTGTGGGACTGAGCAGGACACCCTGAGTGCCCGAATCAACCTGTAAACATAAAGTGGAGTGAGGTTGGCCTAAAGTCAGAGGGGCATGGGAGGTCCTGCTCTTTGCACTGACAGTTCAGGCTTCACATCCTCTTCCCTCTGGAATTTTTCACATTCTCATTTTTTTGTCTCTGTTACTGAATCCACATAGATTATAAGAATGTGAATGTATGTTTCTTAAAGACTTCAAATACATCCCTGAGATGCAAAGGCTGTTTTCAAATCATGGATTTTAAAGGGGCATCTGCCACAAAGGGCTGAGGGTGGTTAGTACAGCACATACCAGCTGCTGGCTGAGAGGAATCAGCAGCATTGCTGATAAGCTCATTTGATAAAGCCTTTGCTGGGCACTGCAGATGCAGGCTAAGTCCAGCCTTTAATATCTGTCCCAGTCCCACAGGCAGCGCTCTCAGACAGGGCTGCCAGGAAATATTGTAACCCTGTGCACCTCTCATGCAGCCTTCAGTGCGTCCTGACAAGTCCTCACCGCGTGGTCTTATATGTCACAGCTGTCACTGACCTGGCCATAGATCACCAGCTGATACCCAGGCAAATGCAAGCTGGCACCAAGGCTTCACAGGCAGCACAGACCCTTTTTGCAGCTCCGTGGGTTATGGTGTCCTGCACGGTTGAAACAGTGATTAAATCACTCATAATCGTTCAAGCTGGTCACTTACCACAGCAGATCTTCTCTGATGGAAGCTGCTGATGTTCCCCCATGAGATTCAATATTGGGGCTGGGTTATAGCAGCCTTCACGTGCATCAGCTTGTCCCATCACGAGAAATAATGGATGGGAAGGAGCTGTTCAAGGAAAGGAAAGCAGGGTGTGCGTGTGGCCTCATCTGTCTGCTGGAAAAGGCACGGGACTGCTCCGTCCCCTGGTCCTCACACTACAGGGGACTGGGTCCCTGGAGAATCCCACTGGGCTCAGGCGCTGCAGATTGCCAGGCTACACTAACCTAACTCACAGCGGATGTCTCACCAGCTCTCATGCATCCTGTCAATCGAGGAATTGGGAAGGGAGGAGCTGGGCTCAGGGTGTTTTCAGGACATGCAAGACATGTGCCACTTGAAATGTGGCTCATCTCCCTTCTGAGCCTGAGCAGAGATGAGTTGAAGTCTGGGAGCTGTACTGGGTTGGATCCCAGAGCCCATGATTTGAAACCCAGGGCTCAGGGCTCCTTTGGTGTGCTGCACTGGAGGGAGAGCGGTTGTTCAGGTTCTACACCTCAAGGGTCATCCCTGGGTTTATGGAGATGGCCCAAAACCAAGGGAAGGAGTTCCTAGTGACTTCTCCATTTAACACCAGTTAAAGCACAGTTTTCCCGTCTACCCTGAGGCTGGGTTGAAAAATCCTGAAGGAAAAAAAATATTGCTTTTGGGTTCTGCAAGACTTGAATTCAGCAGGAATATTTGAACGCCAAGTGCTGCACGTGAACACCAGGCTGTGTCTGAAGGAGCACAGGGGCATTTCCCAGCCCTTCCATCGTGGCCCCTGCACGATCAGCACTTTCCTCCACTACTGACCTGGAGGTGGCAGAACCTCAGGGCTCCCCTAAACGTGCTGCTGATCCAGAAGACATTAAACCGTTATCTCTGTGTCTCACTCCACCAACATTTTTTCAGTCTGTATTAAAAATCCTACTATGGTTTTTTAGCACAAAAGGGGAAAGAAGAGAACCTTCTATGTTCAGGACATTTGGGACATCACTAGAATTTCATCCATCTGTGATTGGCCCTCAGACCGTCATACTCAATTTATTTCTCAGCCAAAGTTTTTCAGCCATCTGCTCAAGTGGAACAGCTTCCAGCATTTATTCCCAATAGTGCTCCTCTGAGGGAGCGCATGGATTTTCTCCAGTACGACAGCATCACTATTTTCCAAAAAAACCCTCAGCCCAGCCCCGCAGTGACTGGCGGGGAGCCCTCCCTGCTCTGCACCCCGACCTTGAATTTTAAGCAATTGATCAAGAAAACACAGAACAGTTTCTTTTCCACTCAGGACCACCGTGACCGATGTTTTTTTAAAGGGCTCCTCTGCAGAGATGTTAATGAGGTCGCCTTGGATACTCAGCTTAAAACGGTGTCGTTTCATCTTCTTTTATGTCAGCAATCAACAACAACAACAAAAAATATGAACAACCCATCAGCGGATCTGCCTGAGGAGGGGTAGGGGACTCCTGGCAGGTGACTGGAGCAGATAGCGACTCACAGTCCACCTGCTGCCAGCAGTTTGGTGCTGAGCCTCTCTGATTGTCTACTGGAGCATCAACACAATGATCCCCATAATTATTATCTCCTTAAATTGAAAAAAAAAAAAAAAAAAGACAGATTAGAAAAGCCTGATTTTTCCAGCCATCCTATTGAAAGTGCCCCAGGAAAGGACTTCAAAATGGGAGTAATAAGAGGTTCAGGGACAGTCAGGGAAATAAAAGCAGTTTCTCTGTGTGAACAGAGGAGAGGCTGTGTGTTCTTAGGGAATTGTTTGCCGGGCTGAGACCCACTTGCATTACTCCTGCTTAATGAGTTACCATCCATCAGCTGAGCTGCCAGAGTGGGCCATGTCCGGGTTTAAAAAGCAGGGGGAAAACACCTGAGGCAGGAACACCAGGCAGGTGCATTCGGTGTTTTGATGATCTGCATAACACCACTCACTGTGACTACAAACAAGTTGCTTGGCTTCTCTGAACCTCAGTCTCCTGCCTGGTGAGCCAGGGTAAACTCAGTGCCACACCTCACAGGCTTCACTGGAGTTCTAAAGGAAAACGTGGAACCACTGATGGAAAGGTGTGAGCAAGTTCAAAGGAGCAGCTTTGGCAAACACACCTTTACGTATGAAGTGAGATCAGACGGATTCCTCAATTAGCAGTTAATCACTCCAGAAATGTTTATTATTACTTTATTATATGTCTACTACTCCACTAATCCAGTTTATAGGAATATTGAGGACCTACTTCTCTAACCCTCACCAGCAGTGCCCAAACATGATGATAGAGAGCATTCTCAAACCCTCAAGTAGGTTGGCATCACGGTGTGAGCACCCCTTTCTCTGAGGAACTGCAGGTGAGCCTGGCATTCTGTCTGGGGTCTCAAAGCTCAGATTTAGACCATAGAACAGCCCAGGCTGCCTCTGCACCTCCAGGAGTTCTGTCTTTTCCATCCCTTCCTTCAGGGAGCTGCAGAAAGCAGCTTGATCTTCCTCCTACTCTCCTGCAGGATGAACAAACCTGGCTGGTTTTGCCTCTCCTTGTACCTCAACCATCCACTGGTGGCCTCTGCTGGACCTGCTCCAATGTGTCAATCCTGGTTTTGTCCCAGGAAGCCCCAAACTGGACCCAGAGTTTCCAAACCAATCTCAGAAGGGCCAAACAAAGGGGATTCTCACTCCCTTGATGTGCTGCCTGTCTCCTTGCTGACACAGCTGAGGGTGTAGCTCACCTCAGCTGTAACACAGCAATGACCCCTGTTCAGTTCCTGACCCACCAGCAATCCCATCTCCCTTCCCACAAAGCTGCTTCCTATCAAGCTGCTTCCCAACCCAGCTGTCCCCTGGCCTGTTCCCCGTGAGGTTGTTCCATTAGGACTGTGCACTTGTCTGCACTTTTCTCCACTCCCTCTGAACAGCAGCTGCAGCCTCTTGGGTGTCAAGTGCTTCCCTCCCCACCGCTTCCTTTGGTGGCATCTCAAAACTTCCTGAGAGTGTGCCCAATTATCCAGGCCATCAGTACCAGTCCCTCCAGGATCTCAACAGCAATGAGTTGCCAAGTGGGCTCTGTACTGCTGATCGTCACCCTGTGAGAGCAACAGCCCAACCCATCCTCCAGCTCCCTTCTTTCCCGTTTATTGGGCCCATATCTCCCCAGCCTGGCTCTAGGGAGAGTGAGCATTGAAAGCTTTACTACAGGCAATGGAAACCCCTCAATATTCCCTTATTCACCCGTATCCTCACAGCCAGTTTTCTTGCCCTTCTAGGTAGCCGGGTCCATCAGATGTGATATGACCTTCATTTTCCTGGGTTCAAACCAGCCCATTCCTGATAAAAATTCTCCTACCCAGACCAACAGCTTCACAATTGCACCAGTACTACTTCTGTGAAAGAGTCACAGAATCACTGAATTACAAAATCCGTCAGGTTGGAAAAGACCACTGAGATTACTGAGCCCAACCTGTGGCTGAAAACCACTTCGTCAGCTAGACCAGTGTGCAATCCTTTCTTGAACACTCCCAGGGATGGTGACAACCCAGTGCTTGACAACCCTTTCTCTGAGGAAATTCTTCTTGATGTCCAACTTAACCTCCCTGGCACAGCTTGAGACTACATTTCATCTACAGGTTGTGTTGATCCTGCACTAGGCATGGTCTGTGCATACAATCAGAGCTGCTCCTTCATCCAGAGACTCTAGAGCTCCTTATCCAAACAGACAGCGTGGTAGGAAGACAAAGAAACATGAGACCACCAGAGATCATTAGTCTGAAGTTGGATGTTATGGTGGTTTAGTTAAACTGCACTTAGAACAGTTGTGTGGACAGTCCTACTCACAGTGGAAAAAAAAGCTGAGTTTCTTTTCTTCTCATTTATTGTGGACATGAGGTGAGCCAGGATGAGTGGAGACTACTTGAATTCTGAACAGGAATGTCCACACAGACAGTTTAATGAAGTTTAGCTAATCCAATTTGCAAAGGTTAATTCAGATTCATTTTCCTGGTTGTCTCTGTGTAGATAAGGCCAAGGTCGCTTCCCCAAGGTGACTGGCTGAGGCAGGCACAGGATCCACACTTTCTTTCACCATGACTTTCCCAGGCTGATTTGTCCCTATCTGTGTACCCCCTTCATACTCCCTGTACAGAAGAACACAGTTTCTCACACTTTCCTCCATCAGCATCACTGATCCTTGCTGATAAAGATTCCTAAAACCCTTTTCCTGGGTGAAGTGGAGCAGGCCCCGCTGTTCCTGGGGCCACAGCTCACACTGCAGCTTGGAGGTGAATTACAGCACACAGACAGGAACTGGTGATGTCAAAATCCCTCCCAGGAATCCAGAACAGCCCTAGGAACTTGCTGGTAGAGGTGGGCACTTCCAAGCACTCCAGCTGGCTGACAATGCAGATCTCCTAAATCATCCTGATGTTTTTCTGTTTTTTCTGACTCTTCTGTGCTCTCATGTACGTAACTGCAGTTATGCAGAATCTCCCAGGAAAAGCCATAGAGACAGTTTAGGAACTGAACCTCCCCTCTGCAAGCCCGCCAGGTGCAGACTGTGATGGGAGCTGATGTGCAGGGACATCTGTCCCACTGTTCTTTCAGCAAGGTTCTCACCTCTGCTTCTCAGCATCTGGTGCTAGCCCCTGCAATGCCCCAACTGCTCATAAGGGACTGAGATCCAAACACATTTTAGAGTATTTAAAAAGATACATATGATCTAACCAAAACTGAAGAGCTGCCTCAGCCTTAACTGAAAACTTTCCCAAAGGAGTTACAACCCTAGGACAAGGAGCTTACATCTCCTAGTACATGATGAATGGGTGCAGGAGCTATTCTGAACAGCAGGCAGTAGTCAATGGTTACATTTCCTTGGCCAAGATGAGGAAGCTTTAAGTAGCTAATTAAAAAAAAAAATCAATAGAAAGTCTTTTCCCACGATCTTTTGCCATGAGTCCTTGGCAATAATTTCAGTGCTCACTTCAAAGAACTGAGGTCTCTTTTCTGGGCCTCTTTCTACCATGGCAAAGGGGTTTACAAAGAGAAGTTGCTTGAGCCCAGTAGCTGGCTGTTAGCTTGCTGCTTTAGGGAGGACTTGCAGTCCCCAAGTCCTTGTGATCAGGGGTCCCTGCATGGTTGTCCTGTAACCATGATGTGTGTCCACATCTCTGGTTTGTTGCCATCATTAGAAGATCATTTCATTTCCTCTGGACTTCCTCAAGTGATCATTTCTGATGTTTCTATGTATGGCTGTTCAGCTCCTCATCCTGCTCCACCACTGCAGCCTCTCTCTTAGACCTGAAGTGCCCTGAACTGTCCAGGGCTTGGGCCCTGCTGCAAGGACTTAAGTTGGGAAGTGAAGAACAGGACAAGGAGCAGAGGGGACAGAGAGCTGGGAGCGTGCAGGAGACAAGGGTAAGTTTTCTGCCAGCAGTGGTGAGAAGTGCTCTCCATCTTCACTGCCACTGAAGCCTTTCCCTTCACAGTGCATGGCACAGCTGGGACATCACCCATTTGAACACAATCTTTACTTCCCACATCTGCAAAGCAGTTTCAAGAGGTCTTTCAAAAAGAGTGCTGAAGGTGTGATATCCTCTCTCTCCAGGAAGATCTGCCCATACCTGGCTACTGCATCTAATTCATGGAGATTTTGCCTCATTTCAGCAAAATTTTAATTGCTCTCGGGCAAGTGGGAATGTTCCTTCTTCTTGGTCTTGTTCAGCGGCTCCACATTAAGGCAAAGCCCAAATCTACCCTACAATTACTAAGAGGGGACCTGGCTGCTGCCTCTCCCCTCCCATCAGTGATCTGCTGCTGGATTTTGCTGCTCTCCTCCTTTTCAGGAAGAAATTTAGTGGAGACACCCTGGACAGCAGACCAGGAGTGCTGTGGGGTCTGTGTCGTGTGTGTGACTAGGCAGGAAAGGCCAGCTTCCACAGCCAGCTCCCGCTGTCCCTGTCTCATCTTCCCAGCCTGACAGCTTGGTAACCAGTCTGAAACAGAGTCTGACCTCATACCCCAATATCTGCAGGAAAATTGTCACCACTATTCCTCTCTCTGGCCCAAGGAACATTAAAGACAACCTCCAACTCTTCCCTCCCTCCCAGCAGTATATTCCTTTTAGTGTGTAGCCAGAACAAACCCCACAATTTTATATAATACTTTTTACTATTTCTATTATTTTTACTATTTCTACTACTCTTCTTCCCAAACGTTTTTTGAGACAAAACAGGCAGTTGGGAATCAGATCCTCAAGGAGGTGAACTTACCTTTGCTATGGAAAGATGGCTTTGGGCCACATCAGACCATGTCTGCTTGGTGAAGAGAGAGCCAGCCACCTTGTTTTAACTGAGTCATGTATGATTTGTAGCATCATATTCTGGTCTGAGTTTTTCATGTTACTCCAATACAAAGCAGGACTTAATTTCTTCTTGTAGCCCTAAAAGGCTGTCACAAGGCAGTGGGGAGCACAAGGCAGCTGCAGAGCATCTGAAGAGCATCTACAGAAGAGTTCATATAGAAAAGAAGTGTAATTCTTTTTTACTTAATACAGGTTAAGGAGCAGCGCTAAAGACAACCCTTCATTAAGTGTCTGAACTCTCGGTCCTTTCTGTTTTGAACTGAAGCATCAGGTAACATTTAGGTTCCTAAAAGATTAGGTTTTTTATGGGAGGTAAAGATATTAATAACCTTGAATCTATTGGGTCAAGCAATTTTATTATGACTAATACAAGGCCCTATTTCTTGAGTATAGACTCAAAACCCAGGATGCAGTTTAGGACGCAGTCTAGGTGCTCAGTGCTTCCCAGAACCCGTCCCATGTGTTCAGTCCTCTTCCCAATGACTGTAACCCTCAGCTCCTTCCCATGCCATAAGAGACTGCCTCATTTGCAGGTTTTTCTTGGTCACTTGCATTGACAAGTTTCCCTGCCACAACGTGACAATTGTGTTTGCTGCTGAGTTTCCTGGGAAGGTTCCTCACAGTGCTGGCAGTCCTGAATGGAGGGCTCTGATGTCTTCTCCTGTTGCTGCACAAAGGTGCTTGCTTCCACTGGGATGAGTCAGGGAGGGTCTGTAAGTTGAAGCCTAGAAATAAATATGTTCTATGGTAAAAATACCCCCTTCCAGGAGATCCCATGCAATAGGGAATATGAGTTCTTTGACTCCCATTGGGACAGCAACAATATTCAAAGGATTGTGAGGAGCGAGCATCACTTCCCATTACCTAAAGGAATGGGAGGTTTGTGGCTGAAATGTTGAATGAGCAGCCTGAAGGTCTGGAGTCTATTCTAGACAAAATGTGGTCTTTAAGAGGGTTGGGATTTTTCAAGAGCACTCATCACTGCTCCAGTTCTTCTGTGAATGAAACCTCCTCTGATCACAGCCAGGGAACCACCCAGTGTGCCTCTGACTGCCGCCTTAAAAATGGATCACTCTTCTGACCTGCTTCACAGGTCTGTGCTGCTCAGCCACAGTATCAGTCAGCACCTCTGAAAAGCCCAGGTAGGAACAGTAGCTGCAGCAGTGCCTGATCTGGGCAGCTGGCAGGAGATCTCTTGGGTCCGAGTTCAGTGCTTTGGAGATGCTGGGGCCAAGGGCGGCTGCATCCCAGCACAGGGCCCATGACAGAGAGTTAAACAGTGTTAGGGCCAAGAAGGGGGGATTTCTCCCACCCAAAGGAGGCCCTCAGGATCACAGGTTCTGGGGATGGTTTTTCCACTGTAGGATCAGGAACATCTGGGATGTCACTTGGGATCTCCTGTACCAGGGAGCTCTCTGGTTTCAGGGACTGGACACCCTCTCAAGGAAACTCGGGGCTCCCCAAGCTGAGGTCGGCCCAGTTTTCAGTTATCTTGCCAGTGCCAGTCCTGTGAGAGGTTCACACTCCCAGGACACCTGAAACAGGTCCCTGGACTCATCCAGTGGCCTGTAGGAGGTGAGGCTGGGCTCAGTTCTACAGGAGAATTTTGGTTTTTCCAATTGCTCACCGCTGTTCTCCCCTAGCAAATGGATTGGGCCTGCTTGCTGCAGAACATTTGTGTGTTCTGTTCTCTTGCTGCATTGTCCTGCCCCGGAGCTGCGGGCGGTTCAGCAGGAGACCAAGTTCTCCCAGCACCAGCTGCAGCCCTCAGTCCATGCACGCACCGGTCCCTGCCAGATTGCACTGAGAGTACAAAGGAGAAGAAAGAAGCTGCCTCCTTGGCTGATGTTTGTGTAGTTTACAAAGCCTCTTTTGCAGGGTTTCTGATCCCAGTTGGCCAGGGCTGCCAGGCTGTCCCAATGCTGCTCTGCTGCACAGCCCAGGGCGAGCAGAGCAGAGGGGAGGGGAGGCGAGCAGGATCTCTCCGTGAGAGGAGGCTGGCAGGGACTGGGGACTCTGGCGCCTCAGCACCCCCACCAAGGAGTTGCTGTGCTGGAATCTGGCTGTCCAGCCAGGGATGCATCTTTGCTGGCCCACTGGGAAGCCCTGTGTGCCACCAGGGGCAAGGGGATGTGCCATGCTCTGTACCATCATGGACATGTAAAAGCTGAGGGAGACTCCCCATCAAGTCTTGCCGTAGCACCCCAGACTGTACCCTGGCACCCCACAGCCCCCTTGGGCATGGCCACAGCCACCCCTGCAGGTGCCAGGATGCCAGGCAGCTCTGCAGAGGAGGGACACAGCTGGGTCCCTGTGGCTGTGCACACTCCTGAGGCTGCTGATGCACCAGTGTCTTTATTCCTCTCTTCTGGTTTTGGTCACCGGTGATGTAAAAGATTGTTTTCCATCATATTTTTGGGGCACTGCTGTTGAACGGTGTTTTGCTTTGGGCTGCCATGGCTCATGGCTCATCTTCTGCCTGGCCCCTGTCTGGGGGTGAGGCTGTGAGCTCCTGGACATGGGGACAGCCCCGTGAGGGGCAGTGCTGTCACACCACCCTCATCCAGGGCATTGCACTTGTAGAAATGATCAGGATCACGTAGATCCTGGCGGGCTTTGAATTTTGACCTTATTTGCTATAGGGAGGGGACTGCTGGACTTTGTAGCGTAGATATCTCCTCACAAGTGAAAGTTGTTGGTCCCTGAGGGAGGAACAAAGGAAAATCCTTCTGATTTGAGGGGGGAAGGCCAGTGTTATTTGTTTTATAGATCTGAGGAGGTAAACAGGGCAGCAGAGTCCAGGACAATTAAAATATTGACTGAGCAAGGATGACATCTCAGAGATGTGCCTTTTTTAATTTTAAAGCCTGCAGACCGGGAAACAAGCTGACATCATGTGAGATTTTAGAAATGCAGCTGAGGAGAGGCCTCCCACATGGTGGCTCCAGTACAAACCAAGCAGGGCTGCCCAGTTTGATCTCATGGCCGCTGAGGATGGTTTGCTTCCCTGCCAGAGGCTTGTGCTGTGCCCCTCAGCAAGCTGCTGAAATAGAAATCACAGCCTGCTTCTCTCTTCTGAGGCTGCCCTGACGCTCAGCCCCAGATCTCTGCACCCCCCGTCACGGGGTACCCCGGGAATGCACAGGCGCTGAAGGGAGGGGGCTAACCCCCACGGACTGCACACCGAATCCCATCCTCGGTCCTCCCTTGGGTTAAACACTGCCACTGATGCGCTCTGCAGCCGCTGGAATCACCAGGGGATGTGCTGCGGGTTTTAGCATCAGGCGCTGCCCCTGGAGGGGGGCTGGCCCTGCCCATAAGACACGGGATGTGAGAGCGGAGGCCACGGCAGTGATGTGGGGACAGCATTAACGCGGGCTTGGGGGCTCCGTGTCCCCCTCCCGCCGAGGAACGCGGGGCACGGCGCCTGCCTGGCTGCTGTCTGCGGGGACGGGAGCAGGAGGGGGCACGGGGACCATGATTGCCGCTGCTGGCAGCGCTCTCGGGCCTGGGAGAGCTCCCAGAGCGGAGCCAAGCAGCCCGAGGGGGAGCTGCAGACCCCGCCGGCTGTCTGCCGTGGGTGGGAGCGCTGCGCTGGCCGCCCGGGAGGAAAATCCACCTCGGGGAAGGATGCTGCGGAGGGAGGAGAAGCTCCGGCACAGCGCTGACAGGGCGAAGCTGCTGGCAGGCAGCTGTCTCCAGGGCGGCTGCAGCACTGCAGCATCAATTAACCTTTGGGGAACTTCTGCCAGGGCCGCTCAGGCGTAGCCGCGGCTCCGCCGCGCCGGGCGATGGGGCGCGAACCTGCCGCGGTGGAAAGCTGCAGCCAGACTACAAAAGCCCGACCAGGAGCCAGCCACCTGAGCCGAAGTGCCTGTGTCTCGCTCCCCAGCCCGCGCTAAGTGCTTTTATCTCCTCTCCTTGTGTTTACGAGGGCGGCTTTCTCCTTCGCGCGGCGGCGGTGCCGCGGAATGCTAATGGAGAGCGAGTGGCGGCTGCCCTCCGCAGTCCTTGGCAGGCAATTTCCTCGGGGCCAGGCCCCCGACCCCGCTGGCTCGGCAGGGAGAGCGGCACCCCCATCCTGCAGCCCTGCCTGCACCCCTCGCCAGCACCGTGCCTGCCCTGGCGCCCACCCAGCTCCGTGGGGCAGCGCCAAAATTGTCATTCCGCGGCAGCCAGAGGGACCCTGAGAGAGCCGAGCCCTCGCTGGCTGTGCAGCGCAGATGTTCCCGCACTGCAGCCTCGCAGCGCCAGCGGGGAGGCCGTGCTGGCGGAGAGGGGCTCTCGGCACGGGGTGTTGGCCCCCGGGCAGTGGTGAGCTCATGGTTCTGCAGCTCCGTCCTGATCGCGGCTCCTGCAGCTCGGCCCCATGAGTGCTGTGCTTTGTGCGTTCTGCAGGCATCTCTGGCCATCTGGGAAGCCCAGACTGGGAGGTTAGTGGGAAAATGAGAGGGGAAGAAATAGAAAATAACAGCAAGGTTTTAGCAGGAGCAGCAGTACCAGGGAGGAGTCCTACAGGGAGGAGTCTGGGCAGGCTTGTCCATAAATCATGTGTGCTCCTGCACACAACCTCTTCTTGGCCGCTGAGCTCTGCTCTTCAGGGAGAAAGACACTCCTTGGCCAAAGCCCTCTGAGGCAGTCAGGCATCAAATTCCTGGAAACGTGGGCTAGAAATGTGCGCTTCCTCCCAGCCTGATGTGGTGACTCTGCTGTCAGTGCTTGGGGCGCAAGGGGACAGCCAGGGGTAGCGCCTCTGGCACGTGCTGCTGTCACTTTGGGCGCTGTGGCAGGGATGTGCCATGCTTCCCATGACTGCCCCCAGCCAGGCAAGGTGCAGCAGGAGCCTTCCCCTTTCACCCTGAAAGAGATGGACTCCACCATGACCAGGAAGACTGTAAGGAATCAGGAGTTTGGGGTGGTATGGCAGGATCTCCTGGATTTCATCACCTTTCCCGAGCTCCGAGAGCTCTCAGCTCAGCCGGGGCAGTGCTGCCAGCACTCTCCCAGCCCGTGCCTCTGCTGCCTGTTTCCCTGCATGCTGCGCTCCCTGCACGCTCCAAGAGAGCCATTTCCATGCTGCAGGGGAGCTGCAGGCAGCGGAGCCAGCAGCAGCACCTGGCTCCCTTCATGTGCCCAGCCTGGAGACACCTTGGCAGCCCCTGCCTGCACCCAGGCCCTGCCCGGCGCCTGCCTGCGTGTGTTCCGTCACGGAAAGGGCCACGCTGGCCACTTTTCCTATGATCTCACCCCGGCCAGAGCTGTGAGTCATCGGAAACCTGGTCCCTGTGGGGCTGAGCCAGAGCTGCCCAACTGACAGAACGACCACCAAGGCCTTTGGGACCACTCTGAGCTCCACGGTTGCTCCACAGCCTGTGAGGGTAGGAGCAGGGCTGGGACCAGCTTTGTGGGGAGCACTAGGGGTGCTGCCACAGCAGCTCTGCCTCTCCTGCATCCCTGAGCCTCCAGCAGGGATGCGCGGTCCTTGGTGAGCTCCCATGGAGCTGGGGTGGAGATCCAGCCCTGGCCCCAGCGTGTGCCGTCGTTGGCATCCCCTCTCTTGCCAAATGGTGATTTATAAACCTCTGGGGTGGGGAAGCTGGGGAGCAGCAGGGCAGCCGTGTGGCTGCATGAGTCGGCCACAAGGTGGCTTCCAGTAAGGACAGCTCATTTCTTCCAGAGCATCTGAAAACACAAGCTGGAAATATCCCCACCCGTCCTTTGTAAGCAGCACCCATGGCAAGGCTTCCCCAAGGTGGGGCTGGGCTTTGGCTATCATGTCATAGCTCATGCTGTGTAGATGTTTTCTGCATGCCTGGTAATAAGCTGCTGAAAAGACAGATCATTTACTGGCAGTAGCAGGGGAAAGTCAAAGCTATCTCTCAGTACAGCTCCACTCCTGGAGATTTCCTCCTCTGCCTCATGAGTTAGGTGATGCTGGTTATTCCAGAGACTCCCATGTACCCCTGCACATCCTTGCTACAGGGAATATCTGCTTCCCAAGACTCCTGGTGCTTGTATCACAGTGGGTGTCTGCCTTCAATGAGGTACCTGTCAGACTGAGAGCTACCCTGAAACCTCCCTTTGTCCACCAGTGAAAACACTGCAGGGGGAATTTCACCTTTATCTATCAGATTTGTCATCTCTAGGGAAAACCAACTGGTTTTCACCAAGTTTCAGGTCCAGCTGAAGGTGGTAAGGTGCAGGACAAGAACAGGAAGAGGCAGAAATAGTGTAGCCTCAAACACAACAAGAGAGCAGCTTGGTTGTCTTCTTCTGCTCTCTTCCTGTAAGGCATCTGCATGGGGCTGAAACACATGGAGTGTTTCCCTCCAACTCCCGTTTTCATTGAAATGCCAAGCACTGGGCTCACCGATGCCCAGATCTCGTTGTGGTTGTTCCTCTGTGTCTGTGTTCTAAGCAACGGTGGAGCTTCCTCATGCAAAACCAGCCTGAACATCTACCATTACTGCTGGGAAGTGCAACGCTTTTCCTGCCAAGCGAAAAGGGCTGAAATCCCCCAAAATGTCTTTCTCCATCCTGGTGTTTCAGAGTGCTCTGACAGCATTGTGGATGTCTGATCACTTGGAGTCTGGCACAGCCATGGACAGAGCCTGTATGCTGGCTGATTTAAGCTCCTTTCGAATGATGTAGTATGATATCATCATTATATCATACCACTGTCACACAGGTTGTGTTTAATCTGAGCAGAAACTGAATTCCCAGAGAGCAGGATATCTTTTAAAGTTAGGCCTAGCTAAATGCTTGTCACTGCAGGTTTGTTCATGCTGAATACAAGCAATAATTGCTTCCGCTTCTCATGAACTTGGTACAACTTTGTGTGAGCGTGTGGCTTTACCTGTCAGCTCCTGCTTTTTAATCTGTGTCCCACAGCTACACAGCAGCAGGCCCCTCAGCCACCCCTCTGGGATAACTAGATATTTGCAGTTTATCCCAGAAATTCGTGGTGTCATACACACCATGGCTCTGGAAGTTTGCAGGTGGTTCTTGTGCTGGACACTATGGTTGCATTTAGTGATATTTTGCCACATGGACTGAAAGTTGGAAAGTCACCTTTAAAATCTGGAACTGCTTCTGAAAGCTCTGGTAAGTGATGTTTTAAGAACCTCCTTTTCTTAATCTGTGGTCTGTTACAGATCTTTCACCTCTCCTGTTCCCAGTTCTGCCTGTTGAACGCTTGTATTTCAGAGATGTTCATGAACACACAGCCACAGGCAGGACTGCTTGGTGAGCACAAATTCTATTGCAGGAGCAGGTGAATGTTCCTGTCCGTGAAAAACAGAGTTGGTCCAGCCCACAGGGACCATTGTGGTGTTACAGGAAAAATCTGAGGGGTGTCTTTTTAGTCTTTGAAGGACTTCCATCACGGGCTCATTAGGTGTATCAAGGCAGCAGTGATGTCAAACACACTCTGCATGCCTACCCTGTTTTGCAAAGAACAAAACCATGTAACAACAAATTAATGCACAGACCAGTGGCGTTTTCATGACCAGTGGACATCAGATTGGCCCTTTCCATACTTAGATAGTGGGTCTTAACTTTTTAGTTTTAAACTGAAGTGTCAAGAAGTGCCACACTGCCAGTCTGGGTCCAGATGCTGTCACAACAGATGTCCTGAGCCTGGAGCTGTCACTTCTGCACTAAATGTCCCAGTGCCAGTTTTGCCACATTACAGGGCACAATCCTGGAGATGTTGTGGTGACGTGACACACTTCGACTGGTTTTAGCTATGACTCTCCCTTGCTTGGCTCTTTAAAGTTCTCCCTTACAACTTGCCAGCTATGGAAAGAGCTCTTTTTACTCTTGTTTTGACAGTGGAATTGATGCCAGTTTTGGGGAAACACTATAAATATCCCCGAGTCTGTGATCTCTGGTGTTAGTATTTCCTGGCAGTGCTTTCAAGAGTATCTGATTGATAAGCACTCAACACAATGGTGAGTCCTGACACATTTTTAAGTGTTCACAAATGTGGCAGATAACCTTGTCCCATCATCTTGGGATGCCAGGTTGAGGGCTGGACATAGTTTATTGATAGCCACAACTCCATCAAGGTCCACTGTTATCAGTGAGTCACAACTCAGCCAAGTGTTCACTTCATTTCCAAGACACTTTAAAAGATTATCCTCACAGCTTCATCTATTTATTATTTTTAAGATGGGCTGGAGGATGGCAATGCTTTGGTTTCTTATAGTCACTTCTTCGATTCTTACAGATAATTAGGGAGCATAAAGTTGTTTGTTTTTATAGGAAAGGTTACTTGGGTCTTGTGCGCGTGATCTTTTGGGATATCTGATGTGAAATGGCTTCTTAGGAAATTGTCCAGTTTGTCAGTTTACTCCATTTCATGATCCTTTTAGTCACAGAATCACCACCATGTTTCTGGCTAACACCTCCAATTATCGTTACATTTTCTTCTGCTCTGGTGTGTGACCTGCAAACCCACTGATGTTCCTCAGTAATGTAAATGAAACCACTTCTATGACCAACTTCTGCATTACCCCAGCTCCCTGGTGCTGAATTGTTGGATTTTCCTCTCCTGGTGCCTGGCTTCAGACAGAGTAGGATCCGCCCTTGGTGTCTGTATTTGAAACCTGATCAGAAATGCTCAGTCACCAATGGTCCCCTCCCCTCCCTGTACTCTTCAGTGCACTCCAGAGCATTGTAATGGCTTAAGATGATGAATACTATGCAGACAACACACCCAGCTGTCCAAGCAGACAGTCAGCGGAGAAATGAAGATATGCCTGCCTAAGTAAAAGTTTGATTAATTGCATTAATTAGGCCCTAAGGTATGGTTCATAAAATAAGAGTACAACTGGAGTATTGGATTGGGGAATTGACTATGTGACAGGGAACAAACAGTGGCAGGAACGGGAACTCGTCTCTGTCTGGAATGGCATGATAAATTATCAATTAAATAATGGAGAGTGACAAAGCTGCAGTCTGTGAGAGGCGACCTCCAGCCATGGCTGCGGCCAGCCCGGGTGGGTGACTCAGCCATGGCTGTCAGTCCCTGCAGAGCTTCCATACAAGTTTGTTCTCCTGCTGTCCATCCAGCACAGCCCTGGGCTTGTGGCCCTGCCAGCACTGCAGGGCACTGGACCCTCATGGGGTGGGTGTGGACTTAGCAGCCATGGGGCCACTGGGCTTCTACAGGGACTGTACCAGGACATTCACCAGCTGCTGATCCCCTCCTGCCATGGCAGCAGGACCACCTTCTGCTGGCCAAAGTGGTGAAGAGGTATTAATTCATCCCAAACGCATTGGGTTTGACCTTCCCATGTGTCGCCCCTTCTCTTCTCAGCGTGTCCCATCCTTTGGCATCACCACATTTGCTCACCGGGGTCCTGTCCCATTGGGAGAGCCATGGGTCAGCTCAAGCACAAGGTCCAGTAGAATTTCTCCTCTTGGGTGCTGGGACTTTGTGCCGGGCTTTTGTGTGGCCACAGATGCAGCTTCCTCATCCTCTTCTGTCCTTGCTGCTCTGAACGATAGACTCCACACTGCTCTTCCCTCCCATCCTGCCGCAAATCTGCGGGGATTTGCCTGCTGCCAGACTGGGGCTTGTCCCCACCTGCACAGGCAGAGGCGAGTGGACGGCCGGTGTTTATGGTGCCCTCCACCACTCCCCTTTCCCATTTCCCACCCGGGTGATTAAAGAGCTGCCGATGCTCGGGCTGGAGCGGCTCCCGCCATCGGCGAGCGCCGCTGCCGCTCCCGTCCCGGGCGGGGCTGTGTGAGCGCAGCTGTGCAGGAGCAGCAGCTCCAGAGCCCTCGTTACCGGCTGTTATTAATGACTCTGCATTCCCACGAAGCCAATAGCAGGCTGGGACAGATGTATTACCCCTGCCCCAGGAAGCTGATGAGAAATGCTGCCTCCCCAGCAGCACCGCTTCAGTTTCTTTCAGAAGGAGGTTTCTTCAGGATCATTTCCACCAGCTCTCACTTTCCACAGCGTTTTCTCTCATTCTGCATTTTTCTCTGTTCCAAGATTTGTTCCACTATTACTTTTAGTGTCACACAAAGGCCTTGACTGAGATCTAGGCTGGACTCTGACGAACAACGCCTAAAACACTCTACAAAATGAGGGAGCAGGTCTGTCACCAGTGCAATGGGCAGGTACGATATGGGGAACCCCAGGGGAACTTCAGCACTGACAGTGAGAACTCAGGAGATGGTGTGGGCTGAATGATCCACTCCCCTCCCTTGGGGTTGGTCCCTGCAAGCAGAGGCGGCACTAAAGGCAGTCAGTGTGAGAGTGAAAAACCAGCAGGGAAACGATCACTGTTCCACCCTGATGAATGGCTGAGACAGGGAGACGCGTCTGGTCATTAGTTGTGTTGTCTCCATAGTGGGTGTCCAGACAATGTAAGATGTTGCTTGAACATTTCTCTTGTGGTATGCCACTGGCAGGGTGGGATGCTGGAGAAGTGACAGCTCTCTGGTGCTTGGTGTCCTGTTCATTCTCAAACCATCACTGGGAACATTCCTCTCACCTCCTGTCTATTGGATTTCTCTGCCATCCATCCTGTACATTCAGACAGGGCCCTTTCATGCAGACCAAGCCTGACCCCACTTGTCAAACAGAAACTGGGGTAGTCCAAAGGTGGTTGAAATCCACACAGCCTGGTTTTCCCTCTCTCCCTTCCCTCTTTCTTCCACAAGCCCAAGTACAAGTGTTTCCTTGCTCCAGATGGAGCAAGGACAGTAGCTTGGGACAGAGCAATCACATACATCAATATTTACTAGTGCATGCTGAGGAAGGACAGATTCTTCCCAAAACTAAAGAAAGAAACAATTCCTGGTCCATTAGTGCTTATGGCTGCAGGCTGTAATGAGTGAAGAGCAGACATGGGAAGAAAGCCAGAGAAGGACAAGAACTGCAGCCATGGGATCTCATTCCCTTGTGATGCAGGCACATCTCCGTGTTGATGTAAACACACTCTATCAGCTGTTTTAATGACTGAGCAGCACTGGGGACCTCAGAGATTTTTTTTGCTTCCCTGTTCTTTCTTTACCCTTTCTAAATGACTTTGGGAGTTACAAGTTGTGGATTTCTCTTCAGCTTCCTCTGAGTCCTTTGTGTGCCATTCTCACAAACTAAACAGGGCTGTTATTTCTGGACAACTGTCTCCTATCAGTGATGGTGACACAATCAGTGCTGAGTCTCTGCCTGTCTCTGACATGATTTCAGTGGGTTGCTCTCTGTCCCCTGACAGGTTGGTTTCTGTTGGAGATATTTGTGCAGCAGTGTCCCTATCCCTTTCAATATCAGTACGTTTCTGGCATGTGAATTTGGAGATGGGTGGCTGCTCCATGAATTTCTATCCTAATCTAGGTTTGGTTGTAATAGGTGTAGCACAGGTTGTAGTTGGGATATGCTTTCACAGGGTAGATGATCTTTCCATTTTGCTTTGAAGAACACCCACTCATCCTGGAACTGTAAAGCCGTGGCTTCTGTGAGAGAGGCTATGCACACCTTGGGGAGGTTGTTGTCCTTGTCTCAGCAGATTTCTTGCAGAACAGGGCACCTCATCTCACCCCAACTTTCACAGGTGATGCTCAGTGAACTTGTAGTTGAGCTGAAGCCTGGTTTTCTGAAAGATGCCCAGCCTGGAATTTTTGGATAAGTCTAGTTCCAACCGCAGAAAATCTGATAGAGCATCCCTCTATTCAGAAACTGAACTAAGCTTTGAGCTTGCTCTTGGAAATCTACTGGCAACAGGCGTGCTACGGCAAGCAAACCTATGGCTGATTCATCTGTCTCTCTGCTCTTGCTTTGGGTGCCCCTAGTGAGGCAACCGGATGGGAATTTGATTGGTGTCATCACAAAAAGTGGTTGATGCTTAACAAAAAGCCATGAGAGCCCAGCTGTGTCTGGCTGCAGCCAGTGCACGTTGCCTTTCTCTGCTCCCCTGAGCCATGGCCCTGCTCCTTACATGGTCCCACAAGCAGGCCAAGCTTCCAGTGCACTGGGACATCCCACAGAGACCTGGTGTGGTGCTGGTACCGCTGCACGAGGCTGCCCTGCAGAACCTCCTGCCAGCTGAAGCCCTTTGGGGTGACCCCTCTGATTGTCACAAGGAGCCAACTGCTGCAGGACAAGCCCCTGCCACCAGCGCTGGCTTCCACAGGTCTCTGCAGGCTGGTGGGAGCACTGTGGTGATTGGCGCCTACTGGGAGCTGTGCTGGTTGTCTCGCAGATCTTTTTCTTTGCCTCATTTGTTTGCATCTTTCAAACATGACTTGATAGCAGTCAGGGAGCCTCCTTCACCCTCCTCACACCTCACTGGGGACAAATGAAAGCTTTTAGAGTGTTCAAAGGAGGGACACGATGATGGAGAATGCCCCAGAGGGGCCACACAAGGAGCTGCTGAGGGCACTTGGCCTGTCCAGCCAGAGCAGAGGAGACTGAGGTCAGACCTCCCCAGGGGCTGCAGCTCCTCCTGAGGGGCAGCTCCGATCTCTGTTCCCTGGGAGCAGGGACAGGACCTGAGGGAATGGCTGGAGCTGTGCCAGGGGGATTTAGGTCAGACATTTGGAAAAGGTTCTTCCCCCAGAGGGTGGTGGGGCACTGCCCTGACTCCCCAGGGAATGGTCACAGCCCCAAGGCTGCCAGAGCTCCAGGACTGTTTGGACAACACTCTCAGGTACAGGGTGGGATTGTAGGGATGCCCTGTGTAGGGACAGGAGTTGGGCTGGATGATCCTTGTGGGTCCCTTCCAGCTCAGGATATTCCATGATTCGATGGTAACTGCATGGGGATGCCCTTGTGCTGGCCACCCAAAGGACCCCCAGTGCCTCCACAGAGCTGGTGACAGGCGTGGGCTTTGGGGTCTGGCAGACAAAGCACATCTCCCAGGCTTATCAATCCTTCACTGCTGATACCAGGCCCAGAGGGAGTTCCTGTGTCAGGGCACTTTTTGGGTGGCAGAACAGATGAAAAACCCCATGATCAAATGCAGCAATCCCCACCCATCCCCTTGCCTCATACATGGCAGCTGGTGAATTTGTTGTGAAATGCCATCCACTGTCCTCTTTATTCCAGATGAAAATCTCTTCTCCAGGGACTCTTTCCCCAGGAAAAATTCTTCATTTGTGTAAGTACTTCAGAAGGAAAGACTCTGAGGCTGGTCTGAAACTAAACCCTTCTCTCTCATCAAGGCTGAAGAGTCCAGCTAAAGCAGCTACAGCACCCCTGCTTTACTTTCCAGGAGGAAAAGAGATCCTTCCCATGGCAGGGAGACAGCTCTGCCAATGTTTCCTTCTCATACCTAGCACTGGCAGTAATTTCAGCTGTGGCAAGATTCATCAAAGTTAATCATCTGACCCTCATCTACATGAGATAATTTTTCAGCGAGCAGGATTTGCCAGTAGCCTCAGCTGGCATCACGCAGACCAACATGAACAAATCACATCCTGTTCCAGGTCTGGCTTTCCAAATCCCAAGCAGGGAAAGAGAGCAGCGGGCGTCAGATCCTGAGGAAGACCCAGATTCAATTCAGCTCTTGGTGTTGGGCCATACGGCTGCCTCAGGTAGCTCTTCAGCGAAAATCTGACAGTCCCCAAAACTTCACGAACACTTCTGGCCCTGAGCGGCTGGCATCTTGCACAACCTTCTGATCTGACAAGTTTGCCAACATCCTGAATGGTGAACATCTCATGGGGTAGGCGGTTCTTGGGAGGCTTCCATGCATCTTCTGTCGTCTCTGAAAACCTGTCTGAAAAAAATCGGTCTCCTTCTGGCTTTGCGTTCAGCCCGGCACCAAACCTATGGAGGCAGGTTCAATTGGAAAGGTCCCATCTCTGCAGGGGTTCGAGCCAACCTTCTGATTTGATGTGAACAGTATGTACGAATGCCACTGAATGACATGTTTCCATGATAAAGAGTGTGGTGATGAAATTCTCCTGCGTGCCAAGGATGGAAACAAAAAAGTCAGTGGGCAGCTGCAACACATCACAAGAGCTGGAAAACAAAATCCTTTCTGATTCCCAGAGCAGTTCTTGAGGTACTTGGAAACCTCAGATTCCTGCCCCCTGCAAGGGACCTGCGCTTCCCCTGAACACATAAAGCACTGTCACTGTATTAAAGCTAAACAAATACTCCTAACAAATACTACAGAGAATAGGGAGGTATTGTTTGAGTGACAAAGGCTGATAAATCATTCTCTGGACGTTTTCCTCTTTGCTTGGCTTCTTCCCATTGATCCATAGGAAATCGGTGGCACTTTGCATGTGAAAATCCATAACCCAAAAGTCCATGAATTGATGACTTTGAGCAAGCTGTGTTCTCAGGTAAAACACACCACTTGCTTTTGGTTTTCATCAGCACTGTTTGGTGGGGAGGAGGGTAAAGAAGGCCCAGGGTGATTTTTGAAGTGGGGACAACAGAGCTGATCTGTGTGCCCATGTCACAGCAGCCCCCAGGCCCATCTTGGAGAAATGCACACCACATCCCCAGTGCCACAGCTCAATAGTTCTCAGGCTCCTGGAAACCGAGGGCAGGTAGATAAACACATGGCACATTGATACAAATGATCCCTTCATGGACAGCTGGAACGTGGTGGGAATCTGAGGTTCAAGAGTCCAGCAAAGACCTGAGAAGCTTGGCCTGTCTGCCCCACCTTGGTCACCACCCCTGAGCTCCCCTGCCCTAAAAGAGGGATGATAGAGTTTGCTGTGGTCTTGGCACATCAGTCTGACTTTTCAGCCTGAAGGCCTCATCTTTTAGGCCTCTTCTGGTGGCCAGCAGCTAAGCACCCAGAGAGCTGCTCATTTGCTTCCTCCCCACAGCCGGGTGGGGAAGAGAATCAGAAGAACAAAAGTGAGAAAACTCGTGGGTCGAGGTAAAGAAACAAAGCTGTGCGCCTGCTGAGGGAAATAAGGAATTCGTTCACTCCTTCCCATCAGCAGGCACATGTCCAGCTGCTTCCTGCAGTTCAGGACTTCAGTACACATGATGGATACTTGGAGAGACAAACATCATAACCACGAACAGCCCTTCATCCTCCTTTCCCTGAGCTTTTATTGCTGCCATCATATGGTCTGGAATATCCCTCTGGTCAGTTGGGATCAGCTGTCCTGGCTCTGTACCTTCCCAATCTCATGCCTGGGGGTGGAATGGGAAACAGAGAAATCCTCAGCACAATGCAAACACTGCTCAGCACTAACCAGAACACCAGTGTGTTATCAACACTGTTTTAGTCACCAATCCAAAACACAGCACCATACGGGCTGCTGCGAGGAAAATGAGCTTTGTCCCACCCAGACCCACTACACCCACACAGCTTCAGCCCACAAAGCCTCCCTGTGCCTGGGGCAGCACTTTCTGTCTGCCATTGGTGAAAACTTCTAGGGCTCTAAAATGCCACATACAGGATCATCTTTGCCTGAAAATCTTCTTTTGATCCAAAGGGAGAGACAGCCTGAGGCTGGAGGGAAGAGCAAGGGGCCTAGAGAGTGCTCCTCTTCAGTAGGATAGGTACCAGGAGACCTTTGCTTCACTTAGATGTCCTGAAGAAGGGCTGAGTCATTTACCTTCCTTGTGCTTCATTTTCCCAGTGCCCAGGGCAGAACTGGCAGCACTTGTGTCCCAGGGATTGGTGGTGTTGCAGGGGCATCAGGGAGGCTGATGAGTTGTGTAAAATCACCTGGTACTGGCTCTGTCGTACAGATATTTTGTCATCCTTTCTCTGACCTTGTTTATCTTCAAGCCGCCTCTTCCACAAGATGTAACCTCCACCTGGATGCAACCGAATTGGTTCAAGACTCACGGAAGTTTCCCTGCAGATCTGTGCCACAAGATGTGATCTGAACCTGCACAACATATGGCTCAGATCTCCGTATTTCATATAAAATGGGACTTAGCTTCGTAATCCTGAACTAAACAGAAAGAGATGCAAGCAGAGCCAGAAGGGAGCATCACTGCCACTCTCCTGCCAGTTTTCTGGGTCGGCACTCACTTACACACATCTCTGCGCAAGTGTTCAGCAGTCAGCCGGTCTCACCCACCAAAACTCATTTTCAAGCAGCCAGATGGGGACTGAGTCAGGTTTTAGCTGAACCACTTCCAGGTGGTGCACCAGGTAGCCCTGGGCAGACATTGCCTTGCACTGTGCTGGATGACGCTGTCATTCAGGTCTGCGCCAAGCAGGGTCCCTTCTCTGCCTCAGAGTCCTGAAAGAGCTCTGGAGTGTGTCACCAGTGGCACCACTGACCTCGTGCTGGCAGAGATGGGCAACAAATCCCACTGTGTCCATCCAGTAGTCTGGAATACAGAACTGGATCATGAACTCACCCATTAGGGCTTCTCTGTGTGGGGAACAGGTATGTGCCCAGGCAGGCAGGAGAGACTTTGCTGTCCTGTCCTCTGGCTAGCTGTGCCTCTTCTTGAGCCTCAGCCTTTCTGATTTTGACCCATGTTTTCATATGCCTCTTTATCTATTCCTTGGCCTTAGTTACGCAGTTTGTTTTTCCCTTCCTGAGTTTCAGCACAGTGAGTAGTTCAGGAATCACTGTTTTGGTTGTTTGCTGTGTTTCCATGCCTTCCTTTGTACCTGTATGCTTAACATCATTTCTGTAAGGAAGTGTCAGCAGCCCTCCTTTCTATCCCCCTTAACCCCTGGGATGTCCCCTCCTGGTTCTCCGAGGCCACAGAAGATGTCTCCCAAGCCCACTGCCTTTCTCTTGCCACTCTCCTGCCACTCAGAGCTGTGAACTCTCACAGCTGCTCTCACCCAAGGTGCCTCCCACTTCCAGTTTGCAAGGATCCTACATCAAATCCATGCAGCCTGGAGCTAACAGATGTTTCGCCATCCCATCAGCTCACTAAGAAATTGAGATTCCGATTTTTTTCCATTGCTTGTACCACCCCTACCAAAGTTTCTCTGGGATAAAAGCCGACTTTACTGAACACCTGCTCAGCCTTTTGATGCCCTGTGAGTCCTTCTGTAAAGGACTAGTCATGCCATTTTCCTGCAGACGCTGTCTTAGGATGCAGAGTTGAAAATCAGTAACCTCAGCAATCATAGACACCACGAATTTGCCTGATTACAGGACTCTTGAGTCTTTCTCCAGGTCTCTTGGAGATGTTTCCCACTGAAAATGGGCTACCTGGCCGTGCTTCCCCACAGTTTACTGAAGAGCTAGAGTTCCTCTTTATACCTTACCTCAGAGAGCTGGAAAGAACAGTCACGCTCACAAAGAACCACTGTTATTTTCCCAGAGGGGAGCCTGAGTTCTGTGGCGAGACCAATCCATGGTGATTATCCTTTACTGGCCATATAAGAGAAAGCAAAGCACGGAGAGAGTCTTTCATGGCTGCATGGCTGCACAAAGGAAGGACCAGGCTGTGTGCAGCTCCGGGGCTGAAAAACCTTCTTCTTTCTCTACATCAGTGTGGGACCTGCTGGGGAGCAGCTCTGCCTTTGTGACTCGTGTGCCTCAGTCATTCAGGCAGGGCCAGTCCTTCCCAGGGTGTCCCAGCCCACGTCCTCACTGGATGGGAAGTGAGGATTTCCAGTCCTCGCTTCCCACCCCTGTCACCATTGCTCCATTTCCAAGACAGAAAGGCTGGGTGTAAAAGGGAAAAGAGCCAGTCTCTTTTCTGTGCCCATTGGAGCAGGGCTGCACCATGGCCTGTGCCAGGCTCTGCACGTGTGTTAAGGGTAGGATGCACTTTTTGACGATTCTGCAGAAAATGCATCCTGCTAGCTCCCTCCTCTGTAGCCAGCCCGGCTCTGCAGAGCTGTGAGTCATGCCAGGCAGCACGATTTTATTCCTGTCATTACCACATCAGCTCAGGCTGATGCTCAGGGGAGCTGGTGGGTTGAGTTAGGAGGTGCCATTTTCACACAGTCGCTCTCCAGACAGGAGCTGGACTTTTCTCACAGTATTTTTTTACAGTGTCTCAGCAAACAAAACTCTGAGCACAGAGGGTCAGGACGCACTGCATATCAATGAGGGGGATGTAGAGCAGTCGCTGAATTCTCTTATCTCCTGCTATCCCCTATGGAAAGCTGGACCTCAGTGCTGACATGTCTTATTGCGGAGGTCTCCAGAAACACACACAAGTCAGCAGGGTGCAGGAGGAGTCCTTGAACTGTCAGCAGAGGAGGCAGGACAGCACAAAGGGACTGTTGGATGGAAGGTGGATTTGGAAAGCTGTGCATGACCACTGGCCTTTGATAAGACACAACTGGAATTCCCAAAGAAGCTGGGAGAAGTATCCACCACCTGCTTGTCCAAATCCACCCACCCTCCAGCAGAAAGCAGCATGCTAAAAGAGGGATCCCACCCTGGTCTTACCCAACAGCTGGGGAGTCTTGTTCTGCTGCCCTGACCATGTGGGTCTCCCTTCTGAGATTATAAAACTGAAAGTTTGTTTTCTAGGTGATAGCACTAAGCTGCTGTCTAAGTGACAAGTTTTTTGTCTAAGTGATCTGATCTCCTCAGTAAGGAAGGGGGATCTCTCCTCAGAGACCAGTTTGTCCCAGCAGAAGAAACTGGAGAGCCCCATCTCTGGCTGTAAATGGAGCTCAGACTCCAAGTTGTGATTTAGGTAAGGAGCTCTGGGGTGTGAGGAGCCAGCTGGGATAACTCACAGTTTTGTGGAGCATGGGGCAGATCAGTCCCCCTTTGCCCCATGCCATGTCTGTCCCTGACCCAGATGTTCGGCCATGCTTAACTCAAGAGGGAAGGGGAAAATCCAGTATCTTAAGGCTTCTTAAAGGGTTTCACCCATGCCCTTTGTTTCCATGTCAAATCTGGCCTGAGTTGAGGGCCAGCCCATTTTTTGGGCCCAGTGTGAGCGATTCTCACACACTTTCAAGCTGACTGAGAACATGCCTAAATCAGGGTAAATCAGTTACCCTGTGATCTATGTATATGATTTCTACATTTTGCACAAACAAGGTCTCTAAAGAAATCCAAGAGAGGACCAAGGTAAGGGAACAACAAAGGAAAAGGATGCGCCCAAGCTTTGTTACTGAACAAAAGGGAAACCAATGGTTTCTCCATCCACATCCATCAAAGACACAAGGAAATGTTGATGGGGGGTGACCTCTGAAGATTTCTGGTCCAATCTGCTCAGAGCTGACCAGTGCTACACCAGATCAGCAGTGGTTTGTCCTGATTTCTTCTTGAGAGCCCCACTTCTCTGGCAACCTGTCCAGGGAAGAAACACCCACACAGCTAAAACATTTTTTAACCAGAATTTCTCAAGCCCAACCTGTGGCCATGATTTTATTTTTTTTTTTAAACTTGTCACTGTCTGATCAGCTTCTCACCTCCACAGGACCACATCACACAAGGATGGGAAGGAAGGTGCTGCTAAAGGTGTCACTCTGAGTGTGTCCCCATCAGCATGTCCACAGAGAAGGGCTTCAATAATGTCTTTAGGAAGTTCTCAGAAAACAGCCTGTGCTGACAGCTGGGAGTTATGTCCTGACTGCAGACATAGAAATGCTCAAATACTGAGTGGCAGAAGCTCCAACAGGCAGTGTAAGCAGATTGTTCCTGACCACATGGCAGTGCCACTTGAGCCCTGTCCAGTTTGCCTCTATCTGGGAAGAATTTGTCAAAACCAAGTGCAGCTGCTAAGCAAGGTCTCCAAGTTTCCTGCAGCTGGTAGAGTTTTGATGCTGCTGGGACTGAAGTCAGGAGGTTTAGCACTGGTGGATCAGCTAATCGGCTTTTTAAATGGAGAGATTAAGATACCCCACTTCCTGGGGCTGGAGATGGCAGAAGTCCTTCCCTCAGAACATGGAGGAGGCCCCACACTCTGGGGCCAGGTGTGCATGTACAGACCAAAGAGGTGACTCCAGACATGTGCACTCTGCTTGTAGCACAACACAACATTCCTCATCCTGCTGGGCCTCCTTGCCCGTGGCAAGAGCTGGTAAGAAGGTGCTTTGTGGAGGATATTTGAAGCCATGTGCAGGTAATTATTTGGAGCTGGGGAGACTGAGGAAATGCAAACACTTTCTTACCTATTGGCATGAACAAGATCATCTCTGTCCAGAGGCACTGGGCTGAATTGCAGGTATCTGAGTAATCAGAGAATGATGGAGTCACAGAAGGGTTTGTGTGGGAAGGGACCACAAAGATCATTCCATTCCACCCGGCCATGGGCAGGGACACCTTCCACTATCCCAGGTTGCTTCAAGCTCTGTCCAGCCTCACCTTGGACACTTCCAGGGATGGGGAAGTCACAATTTCTCTGGGCAGAGCCTCTCCACCCTCACAGGGAAAAATTTCTTCCTAATATTAATTTAAACCTACTCTGAGTTTGAAGCCGTTCCTCTTTGAACAATAATGGTCACAAGGAGTTCAGTAGCTTTTTCAAATCAGCTTCCCTGAATTGAAAAATGGTTGGAATGGTTGCCTGTGAACCCACCCAGGCTCTCCCTGGAAATTACAAGCCCCCTGATTTTTGTTTGCTAACACATTGTCTATTTTTACTGAAACCTTTTCCAAAACTGTTCAAAATTTGTCATCAACCAAAAGCATTCTGTTTAAAAACAGTTTCTGAAAAAAGTGAATTCTCATAATTCTGTAGAATATGGCAAATGTCAAATTGAATTAATGCCAACTCCACTTATTTATTAAAAAGGGACAATCTTTCCGTTTAAGTAAGTTCCTATCAAATATTTTGGCCAGGTCCCCTAGCTGTGGCTGTAATTGTGATCCACTTATCCCACTGGAGCCTGTCAAATGAACAGAGGTGCGGACATGGAACAGAAATTGTTTGGGAGTGAAATCAAGGGCAGATGAGGAATTCCCTACCCCCATGACAGAAACCCACCCATTGCCAAGGAAAGCTCATTGCTCAGACTTCAAACACTACAGCTTGTGCTTAATTTGGATACCACGGTTCTCCTGCTAGGAGGAAAAAGTGCCAGTCTTACTCCAGGCAGGAAAAATTGGGGGCTTAGCAGAGCTGGCAGGCCCCATCTTTGCACAGGAGCAATGCCTTGGTCTAGAGCAGGGATGGGAGCAGCAGCCGGCTCGAATGGATGATGGCGAGTTGGATATGGGTGGGAGGAGGCTTTTCTTGACACACTGGGGAGTCAGTCTGGCTTTCTTTCACCTTAAAATAGAAAGTTATCGCTCTTAGACCACAGCCCAGTGTCATTAACCTATGAGGTCTCAGCGGTGGTGGACAGGATAATGAGAGGCGATGGCTGCAGGTGGAATCTTCAGACTGGATATTAGAAAAATGCCTTTCCCTGGTAGGTGGTGCAGCCCCGGGTTGGGTCACAGAGGTGTGGGATTCTCAAGACTTGGCCAAACAAAGCTATATCTGACTGCCAACAGTTCTGCTCCAAGCAGCAGGATGGACCAGGGACCTCCCATGAGATGGACTCTCTTTCCATGTCTTATTTCATGTCCCAGTCTGGCAGATTGTGCCATTGAGCACATATCTGTTCCACTGAGCTCAGGTGTAGCATCCTCTGCTGAGAACTCCTGTGGGTAGGCAGACCTTGCTAAAAACACTGAGCCATTTCTGTGCAATCATTTTTTGGTGGGAGGTTAGCACATACAGGCACAGGTCACTTAAATACTGGAAGCATTTCCAGCCTACAGCCTCTATCCTCATAAAGCTTTGGAGAAACACCTTTCTTCCCAGGTCAGCTGATGTTGATACAGCTGGATGGGCTGTTGGTGAACCTTCCTGACTTCAGGGCAGCTCAGGGCCAAGGAGCAAAGGTGGACCCCTCTTGGACCTCATCCCAGACCCTTCTGAGGCCTCAACTCCTCTCAAAACTCAGTCCTGACCCCTCTGGGACCTCAGCCCCTGCCCAGGCTCCCAGACTGGCTGGTTTGATTGTGCTCTACCTTCAAACAAGGACAAATGAGGCAGAATTCAGAGAAGAGCAACAGGAATGATTACGGGGGTGGAGGTAATGGCTGAGGAGGAAAGACTTTGAAATTTAAAGATGGATAGCCAGGTTACAAGCCTACATACAGAGACATTATCATCAGTTATTAAGCAACACAACACTTCAGAGCCAGGGCAGGCTCATGATTCAAGACAGCCCAGTCTCCAAAGTGCTGTAGCCCAGAGGAGCAGCGCAAGGCCAGGCGGAATGAGCCTGCTCAGGCTTGTGAGCACGAGCATTTATTTTTATTTTTTCTCACAATGCAACATCTCACAGTATGAAGTGGAATTCTGTTTGGCACTAGGCAGTACCACAGGGGCACCAGGGAAAGAGAACCTCCTAGCATCAGGACTTGATGATCTTGGAGGCATTTTCCAACCTTGGTGGCTCTGTGATTCCATAATTCTATGAGACTATGATTCTGTGATTCTGTGTGGTTCTATGATTCCATGTTGGGGGTGACTATGAAGAAGCTGGAATTTTCTTGGCATGGCACTGATCAGCCAGAGAAGGTGCCAAAGCCCCAGTGCTCAGGATACTGAAGTTAGACTGGACAAAGCATCGGGCAGCAGCTGAAGATGAGGAAAGGCCAGTGGCCAGCAGATGGACACAGCAATCAGAGGAAGGCTTTCCCAGCACAGCTTTGCAGTAGAGGGGCTAGCTTTGCCTCTGGTGTAACCACCAGCCTCCCTGCGAGAGGTGACCAAGCCCTCCCCACACCTGCACCCAGGAGAGAGCCGGGCTTGGATCGCACAGCGTTCCCACAAAGTTTGCAAACCACAAATGCCACGGGGAGACAGGGAGGGAGCGAGGGAGGGGAATAATTAATATGCAGCTGGTGCACAGCCTGGGAGAAAGGAGCTGCCGATGACCACCCGGAGCTGACGCTTACAAACCCACAGTAACAGCTGAGGGGATGGCTGAATGCAAGGCCCAGCAAAGCCAAACAGATGCAATAAGCTGCGGCCAGTGGAACCAGCAGCCAACAATGACAGCAGAGCCCACGGGCTGGGGACACGTGGTTGGCACAGAGCAAGGAGGAGGCCAGAGAGAAGTGCAGATGAGCTCTACCAAGGGAACCAAAGGCCTGCTGTTCTGAGAGCCGGAACAAACGGCAAGTGCGCTCCTGCCACACATGGCATTGACAGCAGGAGCTGCATGCTCCTCCGTGTCCCTCCAGGAGCCAGCTGGAGGCAGGCTGCTTCCAGGCTCAGCACAGGATCCTCCCTCCTGCCTTCCCCCAGGGAGAGCTGTCCTCACATTGCTGGAGAGCACTCAGGGGTCTGCTCTTCCAAAGCGATCCTGCACCTGAAACTCCTCTGTCTTCTGATATCCAAGCCCTTCCCGTCACAAGGGAGGGAGATCATCCTTTCCTAACCCATCAGGGTTTGTGGGTTTGGTCACCTGGGGCAAGGGCTGCACTAGCTTGCAGCTCGCAGGTTGGCTCTGCAAGGTGGGACTTGTGTGAAGACCTGAGAAGGGAAGGAAAGGTCCACACTGCTGAGGCCACCTCCCCCGTGCCCTGCTGGGACATTGAGCTGTGGGTTAGCACAGCCACTGACACCATGAACCTGGTGACAATACTCCTCTTGAGAGGAGAGGTGATTTTGTAGCCAAGACAAAGGACACAGACTGGAAGCCGGAGCATCAGTGACATCCACGATGTGTCCGTGTAGGACATGTGAGCACGTTATAAATGGGAAGTAGGTGTTTGAGATTCATATCAAACATCTGGGACAGCAGGTTTGTGTGCCTGGCCAGGAACATTTGCAGTTTGAACATCTCACCCCTACCTTCATGTACAGGACTGCAAAGGCCCTGAGATTGGTTTCCTTCCACCAAGCTAAGCACAGCAAAGCAGAAGCTGAGCATCTATGCACTAACAAAATTTCCAGGAGCAGTAAACCTGCCTTGAACAACTCAGGCCTTTTAAAGAAGGGGAAAAAAACCCCACAAGTCCATCCCAAACCTCCCTTTTGACTTCTGGAATCTCTTCCATTTGTTTGTGGCCTCCCTTGTGAAAGATGATAAAAGAAAATTCTGCAAAGAGTAGGGTGGTATATTTTTTGAGATCCTTCTTGCTGCTCCCAATGCACAGCCCAATTTAGAGGAGTGTTGCTTCATCTGCCCAGCTCCTCACAGTTCACCTGTAGAGCAAGACGGGCTCTGCAGTGCTGTAACAACCCATTAGACAGGCAGTCAATCACACCAGTGATCACTGGAATGGTGCACACACCAGCGGATGCCTCCCCACCAGGGCTGGGCACAGCAGTGCACCTGCCAGTCCCCCCAGAGCCTACCAGGGGATCAAAGGATATTAAAGGGGTAAAAATAAAATTCTCAACCTGATCGCCTCTCCAGCTGCCTCCTCCTGCTGGTATGGACGCAGTGTCCTGGGAATGCCGTGGCCACGTCAGAGAGAGCCCCTCCAGATGGGGCTAGGCTCTCTGAGCTGTCTAAAAGCTCTCCTCTCATCATCTCACCATCACCCGCTCCCCAGGAAGCCAAAATCAGACTGCAGGGTGTGCTGGAAGCAGGAATCTCTGTCCCTGTCCCTGCCCTTGGCCTTCTTAAGCCCTGTGATAACTGATGTTGAGATCTAGTCCAGGAGCCTGGCTGTACAGGGCAAACTGCTCTTCAGTGCTGTCCTGCTGCTCTCTCCTCTTCCATTTTGTTGTGGCCCCGTCCTTGGTGTGTGATGGATACAGAGAGCGGCTCCAGAGTTACCTCTTGGCTCCAGAGAAGATGCACTCTGTGGCCAATCCCTCGCAATCTAGATGAGGACAGCTTTAGAAACTGCATCAGGAGATGTTTTTATTTCTTCTCCAGCTTGAAGCCCTTGAAAAGTGTCGCCCACAGGCTTAAGCTCTTCTCAGCAAGACACAAACTAACTAAAATATATCAAAGCAGGATTCTCATATACGCCCCCAAATCTTCCAAATATCCAAAGCCTTGCATTAAAACCAGCCTAAACCAGCAATCTCTTGATGTCCCAAAATAGAAGGCTTTTCTGGGAGGGAAACCTTGAGTCTCTTCAAATTACTGGACATTGTGCAGGGGTGAGTGGATAAGAGCCTCTGGACTATGCCACTCAAAATGATCTAATTGTTTCTTCTGGTCTTAAAAGTCATTTATCAAAACCATGCCAAGCTGTACCGGTCCAGCAAAGCCTCTGCTATAGATTTGGCAGCAGGATGTCCACATCCACAGTAGCCATTGACACCATCATGATGGATCTGCTGAAGAAAGCTTGGGTAAAGGAGGGGTACATATATAACGAGGAATCTGGTACACATATAAATATGTGCAGACTTGAGTAAGCGATAAATCAGTTGAGAACCCCTTAGTCTTTAGAGGAAACCAAGCTATGTTCTAGTCAATCAATCTGTTGTTGAAAATATTATTAATGCCTGGCACATAGATTTATGATGAAGTCTAGATGGATGCAAAAGAAATGTTTGTTAGTGGGAAGTTTTGATGACTGTGCTCAAATATCATTCATTTGTGAAAAGAAATCTAAATACAATCATCATGGTTATTTATCAAGGAACAGAGTCATCTTCATCTCGTAGTGTCCACCTTAAAATTCAGGATACCTGCAGGATTCTCCTGTTTCTCTTTTTGTCTTAAATGCACGCAAGTTAAAAATGGGTACCTGTAAGCAGCATCCTGGCAGGAGCTGCACCATCACCACATCATTCCCATCACAACAGGAGTTGCCGGGCCTTGGTCAGTGTTCAGAACCTAATGGCACAAAGTCACCATGTAGGATGTCACTCGGTGATGTCTCCTGAGTGTCTCTGTGCAGAGATGGACACGTGAGGAGGGAAAAAGTCCCTTCTGTAGACTTGGTTAAGCACAGGGATTCTGAAGCTCGAAGGAATTACAACAGAACATCGACAGAAGGTAAACAGGGAGAACAGCCAGTATGAGCTTCTCTGGCACTACTCATAGGTTTGTGGATGGGTGCTGAACCAACAGCACCCAAAAGTTGTTTAAGTCCCAACTCCTCCTCATCCCAGCCCTGCTGGCCATGGTTCCACTTTGCCATCATCAGTTCCTGCCTTTCCCAAGAAGGTGCCTGAGCTGCTGTTAGACCCTGGTGTGGTCATTCCTCCTCAGCCAGCCGGGAGGTCCATGGTGTGGAAGAGTCAAGCTTTGACACTGTGGGGTCTTTGCCAGAAGGGCACAGGAGACTGTCAGATCCCATGGGATGCCGGCTCCAGCCTTCCCAACACCTCCATGGACATGTCTAAATACAGGCGTGTGTGGGACCAACAAGAGATGAGTTACTGTCCCCACAGCAGGAGGAGCTCATGGTGGGGGCACAACCCTTCACCACACTGAGCAGAGCAGCTCTGGGCCCAGTGCTCCAGCACCAGCCTCGAGCTGAGCTCTGCCCCTCCAGCCCCAGGCTGCCTGAGCCAGCTCTCTCAGCTCCCTCGCTTCCCTTTAGTGCTGTTTTTGTTTTCTTTCCACAGCTCGTTTTCTCGGTCATCCATGTCTCTGTGCATCATATATCATGCCTATGTGTCCGGAGGAAAGAAAGATCCCCTCCAACCCAGCAGCCCTGTAACGGATGGACCTTCCCGATTCGCAGCGAGCTGACAGCTTGTGAGAACAACAGCTTGAATTACTGAAAGAACTTTTCCCACTGAGTTAATCTGCAATGGATGTAGGTGACCTTCTAAAGGCATCTATTAATCAAAAAACCAGTGCCCATTCACTGTGCTAGGCTGAGCCCTTTGGGGGAGGGGGAGATACTAATTTCCCTCTGAGATAAATCATAATTTGACAATAATCATCTGCCCTAATCACTCCAATTCTTCCCTTTAATTATTTGTACACACGGCTCTTCCTGCCTGAGAAACACAAAGGACAACATTATATGTGGGAATGCTGAAGGCTCCAGCCACAGCTTTAGGTCCCTGTGTGGAGCAGGGCACCCAAAAGAGCGGAGCTGAGGGGGTGCACCCTCCTTCAGAGGTGCAGAGAGCAGCCTTTCCCACTGCTTCCAGCCACAGGGAGAACACTGCTCCCAGCCCAGGGACCAGAGCATCAAAGAGAGGGCTGCTGGAGGTGACAGCAGAGAGCTGAGGGGCTCTAGAGGTGTCCCAGCAGCCCGGGGTGACACCTCAATGCTGGAAGAGGCTGATCCCCACACAACAGGCGTGCACTCTTCCCCCTGGGAGGGCTGTAATAACAGGAGGGCTGTGGGTAGCACAGGGTTAACGTCTCATCAGTGCCCCTCGGATGTTGGGAGGGAGCGCTGTGAGCTGGGGAGCCAACAGACCGTGGGAGGGAGGAAAGGAGAGAGGAAGGAAGGGAGGGAGGGGTGGTTTGGTGGCCTTGTGCTGTGCTGATGCCTTGCCTTGGCCTGGGGCTGGCGTGGGGTCTGTGCCCGGGCTGTGACCCTCACTCAGCACTGTGAGGGTGGCTCTGGCAGGCACCAGCAACCCCACCCCTGCCTGGGGAAGCTCTCTGGTGGTGCCAGAGTGAGTGCAATGCCTGGGCTCCACTTCTTGGCATCCCCTGCCACATGGCCATCGAGCTGGGGTGTGGAGCCGGGTCCCATGACTGCCTCCAGCAGCTGGTACTTTTACTCAGCCCCCTTGAAGCCATTGCAGCCCCGGGGCACGGTCCAAGCAGCACAATGCGGTGTCCTTGGGCACCCGTGAAAGCAGAGGGGACACTGATGGGGGTCAGGTGACCATTTTGTAAAAATCTGCACCGGTGAGATAAGAATATAAATGGCAGTGGTGTGAGAATTGGCCTGTGCCTGAAGGGTGGGCAGGCAGTGGGGCGTGCCCATGGCAGTGAGGGTACAGTGGTCCTCTGCATATGACCGACTGAAAACTGCTCAGCAAAACTCTTTTTCAGTAGACTCGTGGGATGAGGAGAGCAGTGCATGCTGTCACTGGGAAAATGGGACTCCTCCTTGTTCTCCTTGGGAAGAAATCCTCTAAAACTGGAGACAGCCAGGAAATGCTGCACAGCAGCTCTTGGGAAGTGCGATTTCTCCCTGCACCCATCTCCTCTCCCACTGGCCTGTAGCAGTGTGTTTTATAATCTGTGTTGTGTGTTAATTTGTGGTTCAGTCCATGTTCCCCCATTGCTATACATTTTTGGTTGTACTCCTTCATTCACCCCCCCACAATCACGTACCCATTCCCTACTCCCCNCTGGCCTGTGCCCATAGCATCTCCCACCGTTCAGGCACGGGCTGCGTGTGCCGGCTCCTCACTGCCGGCCCCGTGGGACCGACTGCCTGGAGCCCAGGGCCGGTAGCCAGGATGGGGTCCTGAGAGCAGCAGCATCACTTCAGAAACACACCAGCCACATTTCATCCTCTGCTTTGTAGAGTTTGGGGCCAGGACCTTTTAGGATTTAAACGTCTGCCCTCCACACAAAAAAAAAAAAAAAACCCAAGCAAAATAGGAGACAGCCTGCACAAGCTTCTCCAGTGCTACTGGGCTGACTTCTAGCAATTCCCGGAGCCCAGGTCACTGTGCTCTCTCACAAGCTGTACCATGGACCTACAGCACCATATGCTGGCCTAGCTGAGCATCTACACAGCGTCTACACAGCAGTGCCGCTGCCGCGCTCGCTGCGGCTCCCGAGAGGAGCGGAGCCGGGCATCGCCTGCTCCGGGCCCGGGGGAGCTGCAGGCGGTGGCGATGCCCCCCGCTCCCTGCGGGGGGACAGTCGGTGATGGGTGGGGACAGAGAAGGAGCTGAACGAGCAGCCCTTGTGTGCCCAGTGCCCAGGAGAGCAGCGTCCCGGGATGCCCGTCCCGCGGGTGTGAGCAGGGCGGGATGAAGCCCAGCTGCGGGGCCGGGCAGCCGTGTCCTCCCTGACCTGCTCCAGCCGCTTTGTCCCTTGGGCAGTGCGGCACCAAAGGCCACCCTGTGGGAAAGATCTGCTCCAGTTTCACCAGCGCTGGGGGTAGCGGTGCCCTCCCTTGGGAGCCCCCAGCTGCCCCGGACCCCTGTGCAAACCAGCAGCCGCCCCACTGAAAGCCCAGCTGAGGGCAGCTCTGGATCCTGCCCCGCCAGACCTGCCAGACTTGGCAGAGCTCAGCTCACGGTCCTCCCTCAGATGGGAGGGACAGAGCGACCTTGGGCAACTCTGGAACTAACCACATTAACATTGAGCTGGGGAGGAGCAGGCTGCTTCCCGACAGTCTAATCCACGGGACTCCCTGCCATGAGAGACAAGGATACAGAAATAAAGATTTAATACAACTGCCGAGAACTTACTGCATCCCTGAGGAAAACAGGCACAGTGCTACTACATGCCCGGTGCCTTTATCTCTTGGTTCTTGTCACAGGATGCCCTTTGGGCTGTCCAGCACTGACCAGTGAGCACTAAAGCTTCGATTGCAGTGCTTAGGGACATAGTTTAGGGGTGGATTTGGTAGTGCTGGGTTAAAGGTTGGACCCGATGATATCAGAAGTCTATTCCAGCCTTAATGATTCCATGATTCTGTGCTTATCTCCAGGCCAGTGAGGGATCACTGAGCATGAGCTTTCTGTGCCCACTTTGCAGCGCTGTGGTGATTCCTGAGCCATGGAGGACAGCTCAAAACCACACGTTCCTCTGGAGCAACTCTGGTGGCAGACCCTGAGAGTCTGGGACACTATGAGTGACACTTGGCCTGTTTATGACTGAGTCCTGCCATGTACATGAGAGATCGATGGTTCCTCATGGAGGAGAGAGCTCTAAATTGCAACATGGCCCAACCCAAAAACTATTGCAAGAAATCTTCCCTCGTATAATCATAGGATGGTTTGGGTTCTAAAGAACCTTAGAGCTCATTTCGTTCCAACCCCTAGACCAGGTTGCTCAGAACCCCATCCAACCTGGCTTTGAACCCTAAGCCATACATCACCTTGGGTCCCTCCTGACCCCAAAACCTGTAGAGGCAGAGCTTGTCACTCTGATTTTTCAGCCTTCTCTTCTGTTTCACAGTTTCATGTTTTGGGTTCTTTCTCACGCTCTGGTCTGTAAACACAGCCAATGTTATTGTAGTTTAAAGATAGATTACATTCTTTGTCTTAGAGATATGGACAGCTGATGGACAGTTGTCCTGACCAATGGGATGGGGAGAGGTGTCAACCTTCTCCCCCAATCCCTGGCCTTTTTAGAGATACTATATATTGGAGTCAGACTTCCAAATAAAGTAGAGTTTCAGTTCATGCCTTCTGATCAAAGTGTGAGTGTGTGTTTGTGTGTGTGTGACAAATTGCGGGGATAGCTGGAGTTAGCAATGACCCATCCTGGCATTGCATGAGCAGCAGGAATTCACCACATGCCCCAGCTGCCCTTGCTTTGCAGAGAAACCCATCCCACCACGCTGGCTGATCCTCTCCTGCCTGTGGGATGTGCCCACCAGTGAGATCACATGGAATGCCCAGCAAGCAGAGAGATGACCCTGCAGTCTCACCACACCCACCGTGCCCGTTACCTCTGGATCAGTTTGCCCACTACACTGGGGCCACAGTGGAGAGCTTGGGGAGAAATGCAGAGAGCCTTTACCCCCATGGCCCAAGGATGCAAGAAATCAAACAAAATGCAAGAGGTCAGCAAACACAATGCAGCAATTAGCACAGGCAGTGGGGAGGAGAGGGCGAGACAACACAATTTATGGAGCTTGGGAGAGGGAATTCTCTATGGGCGCCGATCATGCACTATAAATACCTTCAAGGTAATGACAGCAATGGAGTGAATTATTCACCATCTCTGGTAATGGGAGGGCAAGAGGCAGTGACCTGGATCTGAGGAAGGAAAGTCGGGATGGGAGGAAGCCTGGGCAGCGGGAACAGCCTGGCGTGGGATGTGCTCCCAGGGACAGCCCTGCTTTCTGTGCAGAGTCCAGCTCTAATACGTCCTTGGCTAAGTCCACGTCAATCCCAGTGCTGGAGGGCCAAGGCCAGGTCATGTGGGAGCTCCCAGCCTGCCTGTCCCTCCTGGCACGGAGGGAGTCAGTGAAGCTTCCTGCATGTGGTGGCTCTGGCCCATACAAGGATTCTGCTGAGTTCCCGGGGCTATGGCTGAGCAGGAAAAACATCTTCCTTTGCCTGGGAGAGCCATCCACATCCACCTGGCCCCACACAGGTCAGTTTGGCATTTGTGACAGCCTGGGCAAATTAGTAGGAAGGACAGAGAAGAATCTAAGGCTTTGACGTGGAAAGAACAAGGGAAAATCGCCTCCAGCAAGATCTCAGCATCACAGCCTGAGGTTGGCAGGGAACTCTGAAGGTCACCTGGCCCAGTCCCCTGCTCAAGCAGGACCACCCAGACCAGTTGTCCAGTTCTATGTCCAAACAACTTCGAAATACCTCTGAGGATGGAGACTCCGTGAGTGCCTGTGCAACCTGTGCCAGTGCTTGGCACCCTCAAAGGGAAAAATGTTTCCTGATGTTCAGAGGGATCTTCCTGTGTTTCCATTTGTGCCCATCACCTCTTGTTCTGTCACTGGGCACCAGTAGAAGAGCCTTCTCTGTTCTCTGCATCCTCCCTTTAGGTTTTTATACACATGGATGAAGTCTCCCTTGAGCCTAAAAGATAGAGATTTCCTGTGCACAGCCAAGAAACCTCCTGCCTGCTGCTGGGGTTGTTTGTCTGCCTGTAGACCTGTGTGCCTGTGCTAAAGAGAAACAACCACATTGAGGACATGGGGAGGCCCAGAAAGGTGCTGTACTTCCACAGATTCTCTTGGAAAGGCTGTGGTTCAGTCCTGCTCCAGTCCTGCTCCTTCACAGCAGCCCCAGTGGGGAGCTGTAACAGCTTTCCCCACGCCTGCTCTTTGTTCTCTCTGCTGCTGGATCGCAGCTGATGACAGGAGGAAAACAGAGGAGAGGTGGGAATAGCTCTGCTGTCCCTTCTGTCCTGGTGACCTGTGGAGGCAGCAGTGCCTCCTGCATGCTCTGGCAGGCTGGAAATGCAAAATGATCAGTTGTGGAGACTTGTTGCATCTGCTGGGAGACCCAGACTGATTTCTGGAGCTTTTTCTATCCCTCTGCAGATGGGTCTGTCCTTATCTGCGTCTCCCCTGGGAACTCTTCAAGTGCTTTATCATAGCACCAGGCCTGGAAAATAGCTAAGGGTCCCCCAGAACTGTTGTGGAGGGCAGGGTGGCACTGGGATACCCATCATCAGCCACTCACCAACCTTTCTCCTGGCAGGGGCAGAATGCTGGAAAGCAGGAAACCAGGGAGAAGAGTGGGTCAGCTTGGGTGGTCCCTGCAACCTCTCCAGGAAAAATAAAACAAAGCTCTGATCTCACACTCAACATGCAGAGTCACATCACCAACCAGGACCCTGAATGTGCTGTCTGAACTGTCAGTCTTGTGCATTTCTCATCCATCACAGCCATGTGGAGAGGGTGGCATGGGCTGAAAAGCCTTCTGGAGCAGAGAGGCTAAAGGACATCTGCTGGCTCTAAAACCCACGGAAAGCACAGGAGATCCTGTTCCCTCCTAGGTGGACAGGTGGCCACAGGCAGGGTGGTCAGCCCCAGTGTTGGGGGAGAACAGAGAAAGGAAAATCCACATTGGAAGAACATCACAGCTTTGGCAGCCCTGGGCCAGCTGCCTGGTTCGTGTCTCCCATAGCGAAGGATTGCTAAATTCACTTTCCGGGCACTGCAGTGGCACAGAGCTGTGTGACAAGAGCAGGAAAACAATGATCCCTTAGACCCTCTTTGGTTCTGTCAGGCACTGGCAGAGACACAGCATCTGTCCCAGGCACTGATTCTGTATGCAGAGGACAAGGACACGGGTCTGCTGCAGCGTGGGACATGTAGCTTTACAAGCCAGAGAAAAAGAAAGAGGAAGAGCAAAGGAAACTGCCTCCTAAAAGTGAAATAGGGGGAGGCTGGCTCCGGACCCTCAAGACAAAGCTATAAATCTGCCCAGCCCTGCTGCGAAAGCATGAGACACCCCGCAACAGCCACATGGCGTCACCGTGTCCTTGATCTCTGTTTTCTCTTCCAATGCCGGCCTTTCATCCCCGCCAGCCCCGGGGGCAGGCTGGCCTGCGGGTGCCTCCGGCCGCTCTCCCGTGCCGCTGCTGCGGGCTAGGGCAGCGCTGCTCGGGCTGCAGCGCTGGTGGCACTCCGGGCTCCAGGACACGGCTTAGCCGAGCAGGGCACGGCTGGCCCCGCTCCGCTCGGCGCTGCTCGGGACCAGCAGGACCGGCCCGAGCAGGGAATGCGGTCCCGAAGGTGTTTTCTCCCGGGCCGGGCTCGGGTCATGCGGTGACAGCGCCCTGGGCACGGCCTGGCACGGGGTGGGCAGCGGCTCTGAGCCGCGGGGCACCCATGACCGTGCTGGCCGTGCCCCCAGGCCGGGACAGCTCCTGCCCCTCCTTGTTTGCTGGGCTGGAATGTTGCTGGTAAGCTGAGATGAAAGGAGGAATTAATTCTCCGGCAGTCCCAGGAAGGGGGAGCCGCGTCGACGCCTCCTCCCGAGGCACAGCCGACACCGAGACGTCCCAAGAGCCAAGGGCAAGCCCGGCCCCCCGGCTGGTGTAAAGGCAGCCGTGTGTGAACCAACAGACCCCCTCTCCCACATGAACCAGCAAGGAGACGGTCACAAGGCCGCCCAAACCACATCCAGGCGAGACCATTTCCCGCTCGTCCCCGCCTGACCATGTCCTGGGCGTTGTCTGGAAGTGAGGGAACAAAGCACAGAGGACACAAAGCCATCGCCTTGCTCTCCCCCGGCTTGGCTCTGTGGAGCACAGGCGGAATCAGCACAGAAACCGTAAGTCTGTGCCACGTTTGTCTCCTTTCTGTCCCTGGGCTTGATGCACAAGGAGCAGGGGGAAGAGAAATGTGTTCAGGCTGCCACTAATGCCAGAGCCTAAGCAAAGGATCAATTCACCCCCAGGCAATTTGCAATGCAAGGGGAGCAGCTCCCCTCTTGGTTTACTCCTCCTCACGGGCAGGGACATGCACAGCCCCTCTTACCCACATCCCTGCCTCGGGAGGAGAGCAGCTCGCCATCCCAGGGCAGACAGAATCCTGAGCCCGTCCGCTCCCCCACCTGGCAGCTGATTTAAATCCCTGGCACTGGCACCGGGGGCCCGTTCACCCCCTGGCACCAGAGAATCGGGAGCAGAGAGGAGGTGGTGCCAGGGAGGGGGACACCCAGTGCATTGGCAGTGCTGCCTGTACACAGCTCAGCTCTCCGTGTCTCCAAAGGCTTCTCTCCCAAGCGTGCCTGACTAATTAGTAAACGGAGCCTAAACCTTTTGGTCTCCATCGATCTTATCTTTAAACCCTGCAGACAACAATTCCTCAATCGATACCTCATTTAATTGCTGCCACCAGGCTGACAGCTGGGCTCCTGGCTGCGCAAGCCTGGCTGTCACATGGCAGGTTGCCAGTGCCACCTTCTAATCCCAAACTGATTTATCCTCTTCCAGCTCCTCTGCTCTCCCTACCCCCCACCCCCCGACCCTATTCCTGCCCCTCCTTCCCTGTGCAGGGGTAGGAAAAGCCTGACTGCCTGCATCTCCCCCAGGAGCACATCCCACCCCCAGGATGATTCCCCCCCCGAGCATGGCTGTGACCAAACTCGTGTTGATGAACATTTGAGCAGGAACAAGCAGCCCCTGCACATTGCTGAGACCCAATTCAGCCCGTTCCCATCGCAGGGGACACCTGGATGTCCCTTGTGGTGTGTCCCAGCCAGCCCACACTGGGGCACAGGCAGCCAGGCAGCTCCTGCCCTGCACATCCCAATCCCTGACCCGGCCTCTGTGCATCCACAGCCGGGACCCAGCATGAGCTGGGCATGATCTGGTGGCTGGCTGCTGTTCCTGGCCAGCCCCTGGATGTTTATGGATGTTCTTGGTCTCCTGAAGAGCAGCAGGTAACTGAGGCAGGCCGTGCTGTTTTGGGAGAAGCTGCCTTTGGAGTCAGGCACTGACTTCCCAGCTCAGCACTCTCTGCTTGGGACTGGCAAGGCATGGCAAGAGGATCAGGCTTCTGTGATGAGGCAATGGCCATGGGTGCTCTGTGCTTGCTCTGGCTCAATTTTTAATCTGGCTTGGATCATGGTTTTTTTTTTTTTTGCTGCAGTTAAATGATAATCATAGGTGTGACACACATTTCTGCCAGTGGCAGATTTGGGAAATAATTGCTGTAACTTGATCTTAGATCAGTTTTATATTTGTCATCTGCAGCTCTTGATGGCCTCTCTTGGTGGGGATGCTGATTGCTCTGTCCTTGTAGCCTCAGGAAACACCAGTCTGTTATTTTGGAAGGAAATAGCACTTGTAAATGACATCCCCAGCAATACCACCAAAATGAAGCCTCAAGATTGGGATTGTGCCCCACAGCACAAACTCTGAGCCTGTGGACTGTCCAGCAAGGGGGTGAGTGCCTCCTTCCACCAGTGACGCTTTGAGTGTCACCTCTCCTGGCAGCTTTGAGTTGCTCCACTCCGTGGTGACCCAGAGTCAGCCCTCTCCAAGCAAGAGGAGGTTCAGATATGTAAAATAAATCACCACCTCTACTATTTGCCTTAGCTGGAATCCTGATTTTGAGCCAAGTAAGAGGGACAAGGCCTTCACTGTGCAGGTGCTGAGAGGAACCCTGGGCCTGGGGAACCCATGTCTCACCAGTGGCCAGCAGGAACGTGGAAATCTTCTCCAGGTACCATTTAAAGTCTTCACAGATCAGCAATGAGGAGCTAATGCATGAGGAAAGTCAGGGGAACATGCCAACACCTTCCTGGGAGCAAGCACAGCTCTGAGGAACATGGATGAACTGTGAGAACACCGGGCTAGCTCAGAAGACCCCTGGCTGCTGCAAGGCACTGGTGTCTCCTCCAGCAATGACAGGCAGGATGTACCATGGCTCACACATCTCCTCTTCCCGTTTGCTCTTCTCCTGCAACAGCCACACCAAGGCAGGATGTGACCCTGGGCAGAACCAGAATCTGCTCTTGGTGCAGGCTGCTGAGGCTGGAGGACAGAGCAGAGGTCAGGCTGAAGGTAAAGGCACCTGAATCACAGGTTTCTGGGCCAGAAACCAATTTCGGAGCCTTTCAGCCTGGACAGAACACGGACAGCCCATATATCCATGGTTTTACCACGGGGTTCAAACAGCATCTGTGCAGGCAAGGCTGGGCCACACCAGGGTGCTGCCTTAGCAGACAGTCTGTCCTGCTCTCATCTCCCAGGCCACAGCTTCCCAGTGAGCCAGGGAGGGAGGGGAATGCTCAGCAGCTCCAGGAGTGAAGGCCAGGGAAGCTTGTCATGGGAGTGGGAGGGGGGATTCATGTACTATCAGCAATGAGAAGTTGTTTCCACCAACAGCTTGGGGCTGTCCTGTGCAGGACCGAGAGCTGGACTCAACAGTCCTTGTGCAGGGCCAGGAGTTGAACTTGGTTGTCGCCCTGATTTTTTCAGCCTTCTTGTGTCTCATAGTTCTCAGGGGTTTTTTTCTCACACATGGGTGTTATAAATAGAAGCAATGTTTTCTTTAATTCAAGGTACTTTACATTCTTTATTTTAGTGATATGGACAGCTGATGGACAGTCGTCTTAACCAACGGGATGGGGATCAACCTTCTCCCCCAGTCCCTGGCCTCTGTAAAAATACTATAAAAGTGGAGTCAGATTTTATAATAAACAGTTCATGCCTTCCCACCCAAGTGTGTGTGTGTCTGTGTGTCGAGCAACGACGCTTGGTGAACCTTGTGGGTCCCTTCCAGCCCAGGATACTCCATGGTTCTGGGACTCTCTCATCTCTGCTGCTCTTCCATAGCCTGATTCATTCAGGGCCGCTCCCTGCTGCTCCTGCCAGGTGCCCAGAGGGCCAGGCTGGAGCACAGGGGCCCAGGTAGGCAGTCCTGGTGGGAGAGCAGAGCCCCGTGGGCAGGGCAGGGGTGGCTCCCTGTGCCAGGGGCGGCCCTGGAATGTGGGAATGCCGATCCCGCAGCCGTCCCTCGCCGTGGTGCCGGGGGTGCATGACACATGGCACTGGGAGCTCTGCAGTTGGCCCCGAGCGTGCCCCAGATGGTTTGATGCCAGGGTGTTTGCACACAGCTCTGCCATTTAATGGGGAGAGAAGGCAGAGCTGATCCCAGCTGAAGCCACACACCAAAATGCTGACAGACTGTTTGTCGAGATACAAACATTGGCAAATGGCCCCGCTTGCCATGTACTGAGAGTCACGGCAGGGGGGGAGGCAGCTCGAGAGCAGGGATGTCTCTGGCAGGGACTGGGAGTCCTCAAAGTGCAGCTCAGAGTGTGTTTCTGGGAAAAAGGAAGCCACTTTCTGGGGAGATTTGAATCACCCTTCTCCAAAAGGGCAGAACTGGGATGTCCAGCTTCTACAGATGGGTCTGGGGGTGATGGGGACAGCAGGGTATGGTTGTTGTGCAGCACAGTTCGGGGGATGGAGCATCCCAGCCAGGACAGGATCTCTTTGGTCCTCTGGCTGGTGTTCAGGGGTACATATCCAGAGAAAGCACGACCATCAGCACTTTGGATGTGTTAGTGTCCAATCCCAGCAGGAATGGAGCGTGCAGGGTGGTGCTGGGGCTGCCTGTGATCTGTGGATTTTTGTAGGGCTGTGCCTTCCCCACTGTACAGGTTTGAAAAACAAAACCAGTGAGAGACTCCAAGTCAGAAATACAATTTAATAGGAGGNAGCTCTTCCCCTCTGGATTCCATCCTCCAAGAAAAGAGGGGGTGGGAGTTGTGGGGAAGGTGGCACAGCGAGCGTGAGCCAGAGCTGGGCAGCCTGGAGCAGAGGCGGGGGCCAGAGCTGTGCCCAGCAGGTGGCACAGGCCTGCTCACCTCTGGGACAGGCTGACACCTGCCCACACTGGTGCCAGGAATTTACAGCAGTGCTGTGAAGAGTTGCCTTCCAACAGCACCTTCCAGCTTCTAGCACATCCCCTGGGGAAGCTGGATTTGGATCCTGGGAGAGCCAGGTCCCCTCACCTGAGTGTCCAGCCCAGAAAGTCCCACTCTCAGGTCACCTGGCTGGCAAGAGGTGGCTGAAGGCAGTGAGCTGGAAGGCTTTACAGCTTCCCATCAAACCAGGGAAAACAGGAGCTGCTCCTGTGCTGATCTAGCAGCTTCACTTTGCCAGCAGGAGCCTTTTCTCTCTGATGGTCCCCCTGATTGGAAGCAACTTTGGAACCTAAGTGTTAACCCAGCTGGGCCTCAGTTCAAGGTGACTTCTCTGGCCAAAGACCCGGTGTTTCCAGAAGCTCTTCCCTGCAAAATGCTGAACACTTCCCAGGGCAACAGGGAGAGGGGCTCCCAGAGAAAGGAAAACGTGGCCCATGTGAGTGGGGACACAGAAGGGTAATGAGGGGGGAAGGAGCTGCCAGCTGGGAAGAATTACAAACAAAATAAGGTTTTGTCATCTACTAGGCCACCGGATTGATGTTAAAGGAGTCCATAGTTTTAAATTACCAATAAGATCACATCAAAAATACCAAAATTTGGGGTGAAGGTTCAACAAACTCTGGGAGGAAGGATTCCTGTGTTTTGGTGACAGGCAGGGGTCCATCCCTCCACCAGCCACCACCACAGCCCTGCCCAGCTCCAGGCTGAAACCAGCCCTGACTGTGGCAGACACTGTCCCCCAGCCAGCAGCATCACCAAGGGCTGCTTGGGGAACCCAGTGGGGATGCAAAGGCCTGGAGAGCCTGGTGAGCTGCCTGCTTGGAGCAGCCATCCCCTAATATGCTTTGTCAGGGCAGCCCAGGACTTTAAACTTGATGTTTGCGCCTGCATGGGGTGCTCAGCCGTGGGGGAATGCCAAAGGATGCAGAGCAGCACGGTCAGTCTATCTTGTTCTGTGCTTCCTTCTGCTCTCTCCTGGGGCCTCCTTCGTGCTGCCAGCAGCACAATATGTGATGTTTTTAAAATCTTAAATCGCATGATAGAAAGGGTGGTCACCTAAGAAAAAAGAAAGGTTTTAGTTTGGGTGAATGACTGTGAAAAACATTAAAAGGACTTGCACAGAGGTGGAGAAATGCCTGTTGTGGTACCAAGGGGCAGCTACTCTGCAAAATCACACCATGTGTCAGACAGTGACACCCCATTGCCCCAGTCCAGGCTCTGGGGCAGTTTTCCACCTAACTTGCACCAGGGAGATATCCTGAAACCTGTCTCAGGTATCAACACTGACCATTTTCCTCCCTGGCTTTCAGACCCGTCAGGAATTCCTTGCCATGTCAAAAGAGAGGAGACAAAAGGGGCCAAGTGAGTATTTCTCAACCCAGTGCGTATCCCCCGGGCAGGGCAGTCCCGCACTGCCCAGCTCCCAGTGCACTCATCCTTGCCTCAGTGTCCCCCTGCCCTCTCCTCTGCCAGGTGCCCTCTCAGCCTCCCCTCTTGCATGTGTCAGCTGCTACTGAAGAGCCTCCATGGCCCCAGGAAAGGGAACGGGCTGCTAACAGAAATACTTCGCTTCAGAGTGATCTCCCGGACCTGAAACCCTCCAGAGACCTCTCTCCAGATTACCATCATCCTGCTGATGCTGAGCTCTTCCTCCTCCTGGCCTTGACCCTTTGTCCTCACTGCAGAGGTTTCCCTGAGAGCTGTGGGCCTTTCTCTCTCAATGGTGCCTCGCCGCAGCCTTTTGTGCAACCTCCCACATCATCCTCCCCTCATCCAGAGGTTCTGCTGCCGATGTGCCGGGCTCAGCGCTGGCACCGCAGCATCCCGTGGGATCCCGTCTCTTAGCAACACCAGGGAAGATGCTGAGCGCACGTCTGGTCCATTGGTCCGAGGGGGCTCCGTGCACAGGGCAGAGGGCAGCTGCTGCCCGCGGGGAATGCAGCTCCCCTGCACGCACCACCTCCTTCTCCTCTGCCCTGGGAGGTGCAGGAGGCTGAGCACTGCCGTGGGTCACCTCAGCCTGCTACCCCAGCCCTGCTCACCAGCCCATCCCGCAGCTTCCCTGAGCCCCTCCGTGCACAGCGCCCTGCAGCCCTCCCACTGCCCTTCCTGTCTCCAGCCCCGCCACGGCCCTCAGGGGGTGCCCGGGCTGCCATGATGGGGCCCGGGGCCGGAGCAGCGCCCCTGCGGGGCTGCGCCGGGCAGCCAGGGGGCAGCAGGGCCGGGCCGGTCTGCCGGGGCAGCACGGCAGG
>WBMY01013290.1:173606-245317 GCA_013397315.1 Donacobius atricapilla
CGCGGTCCCGGGGGGCTCCGGAGCCGCTGCCCCGGCCCCATGGCCGCGTCCCGGGGGCCGCGCCCCGCGGGCCGGCACGGCACGGAGGTACGGGGTGAGTGAGCGCGGCCCTCCCGCCTGCACAAGCGTCTCAGCCTCGGGGGGAAGCGGTGGGCTCGGGAGGGCGGGTCAGCTCCCGGCTTCCGTCTCGGAGGGATGGAGGTGCTGCCGGGGTTATGGTGCACCGGTGACGGAGAGATGGGGAAGATACCCGGGCTGCCTCGTCCCTCATGCCGGAGGGATGCGGATGCCCCCGGGGTTATGTTTTCCCCCGTGCCGGAGGGATTGAGGTGCCTCCAAGCTGCGTTATCCTCATGCCGGAGGCGTAGCGGTGCCCCGGGATTGTGTCACCCCTCGTGCCGGAGGGATGGGGGTGCTCCCGGACTGTGTTATCCCGCTGCCGGAGGGACGGGGGTGCTCCCGGACTGTGTTATCCCGCTGCCGGAGATGGGGGTGCTCCCGGACTGTGTTATCCCGCTGCCGGAGGGATGTGGGTGCTCCCGGGCTGTGTTATCCCCGTGTTCGAGGGGTGGGGGTGTTCCCCGGGTTGTGTCCCCCACGTGCCGTAGGGTTATGGGTGCCCCTCTCGTGTTATCCGCTGTGTTTTCCCTGTGCCAGGGGAGATGGAGGTGCCCTCGGGCTGTGTTATGCCCCGCGACGTAGAGAAGGGGTTGCTCCCGGGGCCGTGCTGTCCTCGTACCGCAGGGATGGGGGTGTCCCCGGGCTGTGTTGTCCCCGTTCCAAAGAGGCTGCTCCTGGGGCTGGGTTACCCCTGGGCTGGACGGATGGGGCTGCTCCTGGGGCTGTGTCACCCCCGTGCTGGAGGGATGGGGGGGGCTCCTGGGGCTGTTTCCCCCTGTGCTGGAGGGACGGGGCTGCTCCTGGGGCTGTGTTACCCCTGGGCTGGACGGATGGGGCTGCCCCTGGGGCTCTGCCATCCCCTGGATCAGCAGCAGGGTGCAGGACAGGCTGCTCAGGGCGCTGCCTGCTCACCTCTCTGCAAGCCCAGCAGTGCCTGAGGCTGGAGCGACCACCTCTGGGAACGCCATGCTCTTACAAGTGGTGCTGGGAGAAGTGACAGGAGCTGAGCTGGAAGGCGGCTGTTCTTCCCTGAGAGCTTCCAGGATGGAGTACTGCGGGATTAAGCTTGTGCTCAAGTGGTCTCACGCTATCTCAAAGCTGCAATTCTTCTCAGGCTGTTCAGGGAAGGACTCGGTGCAGGGATTTTGGAGGATTCGAGGCCTGACAGGGAATTTGCTGCAAGGATTTTTCTGCACTCAGGTTCCTGTCCAGCTGCTTCCTTGTCCAGTGTGTCTCCGGCTTTCTTCTGTGTGAGGAAGCAGGCTCTGCTGGGTATCAAAAACACCCTTTCAAGCAGGAGTGTGTAAGACATGAGCCAGAGGAGCAGCATCCCTGTCATGCCCATTCCTTTGTTCAAATATGTGTTTGCTGTAGCTCCCTGGTGTAGAAGGAAGGCTGAGAAGCAGAAAGAGAAAGTTGTGATGTAGACAACCCCATTGAATCTGACTTGCAGGTCATCTTGGTCTGATGGACAACAATTGCCCTGGGAAGGTGTCAGGCCTTTCTAGGCAAGCAGAGTCTTGGCAGATTTGCAGGCATGGGATGCTGTGTCTGTGGGATGGGAAGCTCCTGCTGTGAGGAGCAGCCTTCTGGTGCTATGAGATGCCTTCAGCCCTAAGTCCACTGCCAGTCCCTCTGGGCAGTTTTGATCAGAGTGGAGCTCATCTGCAGATGTACTTTGGGGGAGATAGAGGGCAGGCTGTGAATTAGAATGTTTGATTAATGAGGTTGCTTTCCTGAAATGTCTTTTTTAATTAAAAGAAAATGTTGGTCATGTCTTCAGAATTAAGTTATTCTTCGTGGGTTTGAGATTATTCCTTAGTCAAAATGCCTTTGCATGGGATGAAGGACAATCTGAGTTAAAAAATCATTGTCCCAGACTGAGTACTTTTGCTTCTTTGGCAGCAGTGTGGCAGGAAAATGGTTACTGCATTAAGTGTGAGGGAGGTGGTGGTTCTGGGTTGCTTCCTGGGCTGGCTGAGGTGGTGAGTGGCTGTGAACAGCCAGACTGTGCCCCTACAGAGAGCTCAGAGCCGGCTGTGCCTGCACCCTGCTGCTGGCAAACTGAATTTCACTGCTGGGAGCCCAAAGGCATCATCCCGTCCCCATCCCTGAGCCCACAGATGGGACCCAGGCAGCCCTGGGCTGGAGGTTGTGGTCTCTTCTGTGTTTGTCCCTGTGTTTTCTGCCACCTCTGGGCTTCATCCAGCACCATCACTCCCTGTCCCACATCACTCTTCCTGGGGAAGGACCATGACATCTGCTCCAGCACAGGGCAAGGCAGACCATCCTCCTGCTTTACTGCTGCCTGAACCTGCTCTGCCTGATCCCTCTTTCTACCCCAAAAGCATCTTCTTCACTGAAAGCCACTGTGGCAGCCTTAGCAAGGACTAGAGGAACCTTTCTTCATCTCTCAGCTGTGTTCCGGGCTGGTGTGCAGACTCCCCCGACTCAGAGTGAGGGGCTGAACTCCTGAACTCAGTGCAGGGCAGGCCAAAGATCATTGTGGGTGGCAGATTAAAAGGGATCTGACATGGGGATACTGGCAAAGTGATCTCTGGCTTTTTCTCAGTTTGGGCTCAGCCATCAGGTTAGTCCTGAAACACCCACCTCAGCTGAGGGCGATGCTGTGGGTCACTCCTCACCTCAAGGCTGCCTCAGACTGCTTTTGGCAAGTCTGAGTTTACCACACCTGGCAAGGAGACCTTCCTCTGGAGGGGCTTCAAGCTTTCTGGAAAGGGGCCTGGATGGTTTCCTGCTGCCTCCTTTGAGAGCAGGAACAGGGAACAGGGCTTTGAATGGTGTCCTGAGACCTGATGTTCTGAGTTTCCGTTCCAGCACAGGGTCCTAAGCCAAGAAAACTGCCTGTCCTGCCAAGGCTGGGTAGGAAACTGGGCCCCGGAGCAGCGAGGTGGTCTTAACTCCTCTCTGCAAGGAGCACTGAGGCTCCTTTGATGAGCTCGCTGTCTGCAGCATTCACTTTCTTGTTTCCTTCCAAATGACCCATCCTGCCTGGCTTAGCTGCAGCCTGACGCTGTGGAGCTTGTGAAGATGCTAATACAAGCTCAGTGATGAACCTTAATCACTTCTTAACCATGTCGTGCCTGACCTGTGCTCTGCTCGGGAGCTGTCAGCCTGGCTGGGGGAAGGCACTGGGGGTCAAGGAGTCCAGCAGAGGTAAGTGGGCTGGAGCCAGGGGAGGGACGGCCTTGGAGCACGGAGCACTGAACATGTTTTGGCAGGTCAGTGGTCTGGCACATGGAAAATCTCCATTTTGTTTTTTTGGCGATCATTTCTTGCAAAACCCTGATTTTAGCAAATCGAGTAGAAGAGATTACCCTTGGGCAGACATCCCACCGGCTCCTGGAGGTGGGATATTGCTCTGGGTAGGACAGGTAGACTGACTGGCAGCAGCAAGTTGGGAAGTCACCTCAGAGAGACTGAGAGCTGCTCTGCTTTGGTGGGGGACTGCACATTCCAGCTGTTTGCCTGAGCACAGCACACATCTGCACTTGGGCTGCCTCCACCAGGTGAGACGTGTGTGGACAAGCTGCCTGCTCTGCGTTTGCTCCTCCTGCTGCGGTGACCAGATGTCCTACTCCTTAGCAATGTTGTCCTACTTTCAAGTAGGTTATTCTATTTTTGCCTGGCCCTGTCCTTTTTGTGACTTTGCCTTCCTCCATGTCCCGTGCCCGGCTTTCCCCTGGCAGAGGCAGAAGTTCTGCAGGCTGTGGTCCCAAGCAGCACAAGCCATTTCTCTTTGATGTCTCTCCTGGGGACCTTGCACAGCCCCCAGCCTTGCACACAGGGCATGAGCTCAGGGACTCAGTGACTCCTTGAAGATCATCAGATGCTGAAGGTGCTCAGGGGGAAGGGTCAGGCTTCCAGCCTGCTTTAAGGGTCTGGGTGCCTGGCAGTCATGTGAAGGTGTTTGTTCTTGTTTGTATATCTTATCTTCAAGCACCAGCACTCCCAGGATCTGGAAGGGAGGTTTGAGCAGAGAAGGAAAGGGCCGAGCTCATTCACAGGTTGAGAGTAAGCTGGGAAATGGGAATGGAGCCTTGTCCTGTAACTGCAAACAGGCAGTCTGGGTACTGCCAGCTCACAAGCCTTTCTTGGAAAACACCTTGGGCTGCCAGTTCCTGCTAGCCCTGATCTCTGACTTTGGTTTTTCCCAAGCTTTTCTTCACTTACTCTTTAACTTCAGTTTGAAAACGGCAGCTTCTTGTTCAAGCCAGCCATGACATGACGCACTGAGGTCGGCACATTGGAGGCCTCTCAGCTACCCCAGGTGGACTCCAGGTGTCCTGGCATGGCGGCAAGGCCGTGGAAAAGGGCAGGGGAGCTGGAGTGCCCGTCTGAAAGGCTGTGCTGTAGCAGGGCCGGGAGGGAGCATGCAGGGTGGAAGCTGAGGGCTGATGAGCTTTGGACCAGTGCTGCAGTTTATTTATGGCCTGCTTAGCAATCTCAGGCAGGCAGTGTGGGTTAAGGCATCTCCTGTCCTGGATTGACAGTTCAGATCCAATTAGCCATGAAAGCCTCTAATTATTTGTCCTGAATTGCTCTGGTGGTAACCAAGGCTCTGCTATCTCCTCCTTTTGTCTGTGTCCCAGCTGGAAATGCCCCAGTGTCCTTGCATCTAGAGCAGCAAGTGTGATGTGCAAGCAGAGTCAGCACAACCTAATCAAGGGAGACAGGCCCTGTGAGTTAATGAGGGGATGGACCTGCTTCATTTACTTCGGAGAGTTCTCTAAGCCCTGTCCTGAGAGACAAAGGGCTGAGGTTGCGTGTGGCAAAGATAAGGCTCGCACCATCAGCTGGAGGAGAGGGGCTGCAGGCCACAGGGAGGGAAGGGGGTGGCTGTCAGACAGGGCTTGACAGCAGAGTCCCTTGTGTCTCATAGGAGAGAAACACCTCCCTCATGAGGAAAGGCTGAGAGAATTGGGGTTGTTCAGCCTGGAAAAGAGAAGGCTTCAGCATGACCTTGTTGTGGCCTTTCAGGACCTGCAGTGGCTACAAGAGAGCTGGAGAGGGACTTTGGACAAGGGCCTGGAGTTACAGGACAAGGGAGAATGGCTTCAAACTGACAGAGTAGGTTTGAATTGCATATTAGGAAGAAATTCTTCCCTGTGAGGGTGGTGAGGCCCTGGCACAGGCTGCCCAGAGAAGCTGTGGCTGCTCATCCCTGGAAGGGTCCAAGGCCAGGTTGGACAGGGCTTGGAGCAACCTGCGACAGTGAAAGGTGTCCCTGCACATGGAATGGGGTAGAACAAGATGTCCCTTAAGGTCTCTTTCAACCCAAACCCTTCTGTGGTTCCTCGATTCTGGTTCTGCAGCTTGGCCAGCTGAGGTTGGCAGCTGGAAGCACCAGCTGCAGGGAGCATGGGCACAAGCAAGGCCTGAGGACTTCTATTTTCCAGACACTCATGTACGTTACAGCTGTGCATTCTCAACTGCAAAACTATTTTAAGGGGAACAAACCTTTGCAGACCACTTATTGCATCCTTCTGCTTCTTCGGGGTTCTCGTTGTGCAGAAGAGGATCCTTGGCTGTCTGTGAGAGAAAATGTGTCATTAATGTTCTTAGTAACCTTAACTCTGACCAGACATGACAGCAAATAGCTCTCAGATGAGACAGGGCAGCCTTGACTTGAAAGCAAAATTTTGCACAAATAATATTCAGCTCCTGTATGAGGGGCCAGCTGAGTGCTTCCACCATTGTTTCCAGGTCACAGGGCCCCCCAAAAGTGGGTTTTACATCTTTGTCTTGAGATGCTGCCTGAAGGCAAGCCATGGCTTTGCTCACCAAGTGCACATTTTGTTTGTGTGTGGATGGATGAGCAGCAGACCTGCCGGCGACATGGCCCTGTCCCTGCGCAGAAAGGAGAGAAGAATCATCAGGGATGTCCACCTGGGGGCTGTTCCCAGGCATCCTGGTGCAAAACAGGCTGCTGGAGCACCAAACGTGTCTCTCTGACCTCCATCCAAGGGACCTGAATCTCTGCCAGGGCCAGCGCTGGCCCTAGGAGTCAGCTGACACCTCCTTCAAGCCTCTTGGTGTCCTTCCCATGCAGTCCAGAGCCTGCCAGGTTCAAGCCAGAGAGCTTCCTCCATACAAATGGGGACAAGCAGGGCGGGCTGTGAACGTACAAAAACTGTTTCTTTCCTGCCCACTTGGAAAGGGGAGCTATGGAATTTTAAGCAGCAAAGACAAAACTCTGCTGAAGAGGCCTCTTCTGTGCTTGCCTGTTGAAATCTCTGATGGCAGTGGTGGGGGGGTCCAGGGACATGCCAGGCTTGCCCTTATTAATGGCCCTGTTGTTGTCTGCTCCAATTTGTTGGTCTTTGCTCTGGGAGACGGTTCACCGAAGCAGCAGCTATTTTCCCTGGAGCAGCTTCCATGGGAGCTGTCCCTATAGTGGGAGCTGTCCCTGTGGTGGGCGCTGTCCCCGTGGTGGGGGTTGTCCCTCTGTGTGGCCAGGCTGCACAACGCCAGTTCTCAGACCTGGCCTACAGGGCTGAGCCAGAGTGCTCTTGAACTTGCAGGAGGAGGAGGGACAGGTGAGAGGAGACCGAGGACCTTTGTTCCATCTGGGACTTTTCCCTTCTGGATTTGAAGGGTGTTCAGCCTCACAGCTCAGTACCACAAGTAGGGGCACCAACTTCTCCCACCTTGGTCTCTGCTCTCTCCAGCAGCACCAGTTTGGCTGGGCTGGGGGCACAGTGACAGCCTGACTGGTGCTTTTCCTGCATCACTTTGACCATCCAGCAAAGCAGCTGTGCAGCTGCTCTGCCCTGCACACCTCCTGTTTCCCACCCCGAGCTCAGAGCATCGGGCCCTCTTACCTGTGTTTTTCTCCTTGAACCACTTAGTTTTAAAATAGAGCAATTATCTTCCTTCAGAAAGGAGCTTACCCGCTCCAATCTAGGGCAGTTTGACAGTGCAGCAGCCTGCACAGCTCTCCGTGGGAGCACGGCTGTGTTCCCAGCATGAGTGATCCAAGGGCTGGAGCCCCTCTGCTCCAGAGCCAGGCTGGGAGAGCTGGGGGTGTTCAACTGCAGAGAAGGCTCCAGGGAGAGCTCAGAGCCCCTGACAGTGCCCAAAGGGGCTCCAGAAGAGCTGGAGAGGGACTTTGGACAAGGGATGGAGGGATAAAACAATGGGGGAATGGCTTCCCACTGCCAGAGATCAGGGTTAGATGGGATATTGGGAAGAAATTCTTCCCTGTGAGGGTGGGGAGGCCCTGGCACAGGGTGCCCAGAGAAGCTGTGACTGCCCCATCCCTGGAAGTGTCCAAGGCCAGGCTGGACAGGGCTTGGAGCAACCTGGGACAGTGGAAGATGTCCCTGCCCATGGCAGGGGTTGGATTGGCTGATCTTTAAGGTCCCTTCCAACATAAAGCCTTCTGTAATTCTGTGATTGCTGTCTGTGACTTAGGATGGTGGCTGGATCATTGGTTTGGGGTCTCAGGCATTAATGGGGCTGAGCAGTTTGAGTCCTTGGTCCCAATCTTTTCTCTGTAACCCCTCCTGTGTCAGAGGGATGCAGGCTTGGCTCCTCGGGAGCAAGGCCAAGACGTTCTGCCAAGGTTCACAGCCCTCCCTCCATCGCCAGGGCCTGAGGGATCTCTGGATGGAGAAATCTGTTCCTGAGTCTGTGTGATAAGAAAATACAGACCTTCAGACTTTTACCCCCACATCTCAGACTTTTACCCCCACATCTATCAACAAGTGACAGACCTGCAGGGGGCTGGCAGGAACTTCCTGAGGTGGCCTAGTCCATGGTTATGCCTGAAGATGGGACCAGTTCTTTTGTAGGTCACTGCCAGGAGAGGCTTCTCCTAAAATGCCTGCCTGTGGCCCCTGTCTGTTTTACAGGATGGAGTATTGGCTGTGATTCAGAGTATGTAATTGCTTCTGGGTTAAAATACTCAGAAAATAAGGTAGCCTTTGCAGAAGCTTTTTGCAGTGAAGAATTCGGTGGCAGAGCAGATACTGCCAGGCTCAGCTGCCACACTCTCCGTGGTAGGAAGGGTTTACATCCTCACATGTGTAGATCACCTAATCTCCTCTGTCTTGGGATCCCTCTGCTGTCTCACAAGTCTACACCCAGCTGTTGTTTAATTAAAAAATAAGCAGACAGGTATTCACTGGGAAAATTAAGCTGTTTTGTTCTTTATGTGTCCTTGATGCTGTCCTGGCATCTTATCTAGGGACAACAGCTCTAAGCCTTGAATTTGCATTTATTTTTGTCTTGCAAAGCCGACTGTTTTAATAGGGAAAAAACCCATGGAACAGTGAATGTGCCATGCCACACAGACTGGCTGTGGTGTTGGAGAGGAATGGTGCCTTGACTCCCCTTTGCCCTACCCAAAGGGCTGTGAGGTTCAGGGGACGTGGCTGCAGTTCCTGTTCAGTTCCATGTCCTGGGTGACTGCTGAGGACATTTGGCTTCTTCAGCCTGGAGCAGAGGAGGTTGAGGGGAGACCTCAAGGCAGTCTACAGTTTCCTGATGAGGGGAAGCAGAGGGGCAGCACCGATGACAGTGAGAGAACCCAAGGGAATGGCTGGAGCTGCATTGGGAGGGTCAGGTTGGATATCAGGAAAAGGTTCTTCCCCCAGAGGGAGATCAGGCACTGCCCAGCCTCCCCAGGGAATGGTCCCAGCCCCAAGGCTGCCAGAGCTCCAGGAGTGTTTGGACAATGCCCCCAGGCACAGGATGGGATTGTCGGGGTGTCTGTGCAGGGCCAGGAGTTGGATTGGATGATCTTTGTGGGTCCCTTCCAATTCAGCATATTCTGAGATTCCATTACACAGCTTTGTGTAGCTGTGCTAAGCCAGCCTCGACACCAAACATAGCCCCTGTTGTGTGTGCTGTGAAATGTGGTCAGGAGGGTCAGGAGAACCTGAGGAATACCTGTGTAGGGCACCCAAGGTCACATGGAAAGGCAACATGAGCTACTGATGATTTCCAGTGTAGTAGAGGAGAGCCAGCTGACCAGAAGCTAAAGGGTGGGAGTAAACCTTTGTAACAGAGGGTGTTTGTCCACCGACAGAGCACATGACTTGTCCTTTGGCTGAGCTTTGTGTCCTTTCAGTGAAGCTGCCACTATAATTCACACCCTAGACGTTGGGGACCCACAGATGTGAGCTCTCAGTACTTTTGTCAGGGCCTGACAAATGCAGAGATACTGAACAGGGGAGCAGGCTGGAGCTGTCTCCATATTCCCTGGGTCAGCAGAGCTTCTCCATCTGGTGGCTTCAGGTAAGACAAAGAAGAATAAAGTTAAAAGGCTGATTTTCAGTGGTTGGAGGAGTTGAATCTCCCTGATTAAGGCACTGTAAAACACTATGATCATCAAACCCACCCTAAGTGTTTGTCTTGAGCCAAGCTCAGGACCTCTTCTGAGTGGGGACCTGAGGCTGCTGGGTGCATGAAGCCCAAGCTTCCATGGACACCCTCGCAGTGGATCAGCTGGGGAAGAGTTTAGGGATGGTCCAGCTGAAGAAGAGCTTCCCCCAGGGACAGACAAACCAGGACAGGACTTGTTTCCTTTGAACTTTTCCTGCAGGAGTGCCAAGCTTTTCCCCCAGATCACAGATCCCCCAAACACCCTCAGGGTCCAATCCCCAGCTGTGTACCCTGAATTGCTCCACCCGTCCAGAGCAAATGCAGTGGAGCAGATCCAGCCATGGCTCTGCTGATCCCTGGAGGCACATCAGTGTCACTTTTCCTTGTCATTTCCCACCTATAGCACCTCTGACCAGGGCAGTGCTCACGGCTCGAGCTCCATGCGCTCCTACAGCAACACTGAGCAGTTTTCATACTGGAAATTGGGATTTGCAGAGATGAAGTGAGTTGATGAAGGAAGTCAGAGCTGTGGGAAGGGAGAGAAAAAGAACCCAGGAAAGCTGTTAATCTGCCATTTTAATTTGCTGCATTGTACCCTGAGAACATCATCGTTGCTGAGCTACCGCCCAGGTGCTCATCCAATGGGAACTGCTGGAGATTTGCAAGTAGAAGAGCTTTAAACAAGAGACAATGTGGATTAAGCCTGACACCCCATCGGATTCTCCTTCTCTGGGTCCCTGATCTTTCAAGAGGCACCTTTCCCACTTTGCATATAATGTGAATTATTGTATAAATATTTAGTCACTCTGTTGGGAACATTAATTATAAATGGAGACACAGCTTTTGAAAGCTGCCTGTAGGTCTGGGCACCCAATTTCCATTAATTTTAATGAGAACCAGACATCCAAATCCCATTCGGTGGCTTTGAGCATCTCAAGCAGGAAGCTTCATGTGACACCCCCCGCCTCCATTCTCCCCACTCTGCAATGCCAGGTTGAGATTTGCAAATATCTTACAAATCCTGCAGATGCCTGAGTTGCCCTTGTGCCGTGCCATTGTTATCTGCTGAGGACGGTTGGGTGGTAGCTTCAGAAGTATTTCTAATAAGTTCATTTAATCCATCCTGTTCTTTTCCTTTGCACCCCCCTCAGCACTTTGAAACAGCGATGCCTGAATGAGCCCCCAGCCTGCGTGGTTTTTTGACAGAGAAGCTTTGATGCTTGCAAATGACAACTGTGCAGAGCAGGTCTGAAATGAATGATTGAATTATCTGACTGATTAAAAATGTGCTGTGGCTTGGAAGATCTGACAGCAAGTATTCACTTAGGCAGCTCCCATGAAAGAGAGCACAGATGCACGTGGAGTGTGTGTTTGTGTGTACATTGGGAAAAACAGCCGGTGAGATGGGACAGACACACAGAGCAGCAGCTTCTTAAGCTCAGCATCCTTTCCAAAGCTCCAAATCTGCTGTGAGATGCTCAGCAAAGCTAAAACTCAGCGTGGTTGTGGAGATAATGATTATTTAGACAGACGTCAGCAGTGGTTTAGGAAATGGAAATTGAGCTAAAAACTAGTGCAGGCTGGGGAACTACTTAACTGCATCTCAGTTCCTCCCAGCCTGTGGCTGAGGAGGGATAAACTGCTGCTGGAAACAAGGTCCATCCTCTGTGCTGCAGACATGTGCCATGGTGAGGAGCAGCCCCAGGGGCACCAGCTCCATGGGAACCTATCCCATCATCCAGAGGCCGCAGAAACTTGAGCCCTGGTGAGATTAGCTATACATGGCTGGAAGGATGGAGAAAGGAAATTTGGTTATGGCTGTGCCCTTGATGCCATCAGTGATGGCAACAGCAGATGTGCCCATGCAGCCTTTCCAGACCTACCTCAGCTTCCTGCGCAGTCCCCATGTAGTAGACTCTCCATTCCTGGTGCCTCAGAGAAATTCAGCTCAGCTCAATTCAGCTGAACAGAGGAAAAATATCTGGAAGTGAAATGAATGAAAAAAAAAAAATTGAAAAGTGTTTTTTTGCTAATGAAACATATTTTGTTGGCTCAACAAATTCATAGGTTCCTGCTGGAGTTCCATACAAAGAAAAAAAAATCATGTAATAAAAGTTGCAGTTGTAGTTCTTCATTGTGAATGGTCTTTGATGGTTTGCTGAAATTGATTTTTTCCTAAATTGTCAAACTGCTTTTCATCTCCCATCTTACAGAAGATCAGTATCTCACCCTGACCCCCAGCTCAAAAGAGGTGAAACACTGGGCTATAACTAATTGTTCTATCTGAAATAGTTTTGGTTTGTTCTCTCAGCCCAACCACTAAATGAATAATTTGCTCTTTGCCCCTTCCAGTGCCATTAGTGCTGTTGGGTGTCTGTAACAGCTTCAGCCTCACCCTTTGGGCTCCTGTCCCAGTTCCAGTGGTCGTTTCCACAAGACTAAATGCTGCAATAGTCCTAAGGGCACACAAAGCTAATGGTAACTCACTGGCATCTGTGTCATCTCTCCATCAACATCCCAAAATGTCCCTCTTATTGAACTCGTTCTGGCAACTCAGGAACACTCAGTGCAGAGAAGGTGCTGGGATTCTGCTCATGTAAAACCTCATCATTGTTAATTGTCCCCCTGCAGCCCAGGTGTGGGAGACCCAGGGCCCCTGTGTTTCTGTCCCACATTTCTCCCAGCCAGGACCGGACTGCTGAGCTTAAATGAAACATCAGATCATTTGAATTTCCTTTTCCATCATCTGAAAATGTCTGTTTATTGACTCTTTTTTTTTTTTTAAATTTTAGAGTCAATAGACAAATTGTTGACCCTCCATCCCTAGAAGTGTTCAAGGCCAGGTTGGACAGGGCTCTGAGCAACCTGGGCTAGTGGAAGGTGTCCCTGCCCATGGCAGGGAGTGCAACAAGAAAAGCTTTAAGATCCCTACCAACCCAAACCATCCTGTGTTTCTCTGAATATAATCGGAATCAAGTTTATAACTTCAAAAATTGTTGCTAATCCCCCTTTCCCTATCCCAAGTCTTTCAAAAATCAGAGCCAGGGGGCCTGGCCTCTAGGTTGGACTCAGACTGACAAAGAGCCTTAAAGGTGAGGGTAGATGGGCCAGCAGCTCCAGTCAGAGTCTGTGCTGCCCACTACGTGGACAGTGTGGTTTACCTTGGCCTGCGTTTTCTGCTGCCCTTGGTCTCTGTACCTAATCCTACAGGCTGAGCAGTCCTTGGCCTGGAAGATCCAGGGCCTCTCTTCCCACAGCTGACGTGTCCTCGCCTTCTCTCTCTTGGATTGTCTCAGGTGACAGAAAATTTTCCTTCCTTTGCTCTCTGCCCCTTCACATCAGTGCTCCAGAACCTGCTCACAGCCAGCAAAATTAGTCCTCACACCCTCTAAAATCCCTCCCCAGCTCTCCTGGAAGTGCTTCAAGGGCTGGAAGGCCACAGTGAAGTCACCCCAAAGCCTTCTGTTCTCCAGGCCGAACAAACCCAACCCAACCCTCTCAGCCTTTCCTCATAGCAGAGATGCTCCATTCCTTTGATCATTTTGGTGCCTCCTCTGGACTTGCTCCAACAGCTCCATGTCCCTCCTGTGCTGGGACCCCAGAGCTGGAGACAGAACACGTCCCCACATTCCACCAAGGGCTGCTCTGCCACTCAGGCTGGAGCAGATCAACCCCGGCACAGATGGATCCCTGCAGACTGCCGGATCGAACGGGGGGATGGACAAATAGCTTCCCTAAACAGCTTCATAACAAAGTGAAAGAAAATCTATGTTCCCAGAACAGCTTTTCAGCCTGAGGGATAGATGCTGAAGGACTCACGCTGCCGCCAATGCGCAGCCCCACAGTTTCTAAAAATGACAGATGATAATTTTCTGTTACGGAAAGTATTGCAGTGAATTTGGTGTGATTCTGGATCAGGCCTCAGTTGGACAGACAAAGGTGAATTGATTACTGAACTCAGAATTAATGGTTGCTTAAATGCCCTAATTGCATTTGTTCTGAGCAGAATGCGATCCTAAATTGATAATATGTGTGCAAGGCACTTGAAAGTGGTCAATTTTCCTAAGTTGGGAACAATTACAAACAAGAAACGGTTGGAGGAAAAAATGAGAAAAAATAATGTGTGTTCTAAATAAGGGTTGCTTAAGAAAGCTTTGATAGATGCTATCTCCTCCACAGCATGCACACAGTTCTGCAGTCATTGAAGATATTCTTAGCTAAGAATCTATCATTGTTAAGGAAGAGAAAATCAGAAATAATAACAGTAATAAAAACCCAAACAGGAAAAGAAGGGATTTGGTAACAAAAGCAATGAATTAAATGTTACATAATGCAGACACCTGGAAGGCTAATCTGGAAGAGCAATGAAAATTATGTTTGGTGGAGTTAAGGACTATTAGAGAGTGTGCATGTGTGTGTTTATATGCATGTATGTCAGGAAGAAAATAAATGCTGCAGGTTGGTTTTAGATGAAGCTGGTAAAGACTCTGCTCTGATACTGCAAAATAAAGTGTCCAGTCAAAGATTTGGAGAAAAGCAGCCTGATGGGTCCATGTCCTACTGAGGGGATGGAGAGATGCTTGCTCCAGCAGTAACCAGGCAGCGTGTTAAACAGCAACTGGTACATTGAAATGTCTGTACATGTCTAGGGCTAGAAAAACTACATTGAATGGTTTCATGTATGTCAGTACCTGGATGTTGGGGAAGGGTGTGCCCAGAGAAGCTGGGGCTGCCCCGTCCCTGGAAGTGTCCAAGGCCAGGCTGGACACTTGGAGCAACCTGGGATAGTGGAACTGGATGGGCTTTAAGATCCTTTCCAACCCAGGCCATCCTGTGATTCTATGAAGTTAGTCCAACAAAATAAGATGACATTTGTTTTGGTGAGATGGTGGATGGCAGAGATGGGGAGGCTCCTAGCACTGGGGTGTAATAAAAGATGGCAGAGATGACCCCTGGTAGTCAGAAGAACACCAGACTCCCTGTGGGACCTCCAAGAACCTGCTCACTCACATCAGTGGCTGAGGATACAGTTTTCATACACTGAATGTCACTGAAATTACGACAAGTCAGATGCTGCAAGTGGTCAGGTCTGCTTGGGGAGCTCATTTTGTGTCAGCAGTGGGCTCTCAAGAAGACAAGTGCAAATTCATACACTCAGAAACCCCCCTGAGCAGAGGAAATATGGTGTTTTGGAGGACAATGACTCACTTGAAAGTTCCTATGAAGGAAGATGGAGACTGAGCAGAGTGCTCATCCAGCGCCATCAGTCTTACCTTCTGCCAAAACCTGAAATGCCAGGAATGATGACTCCCATATTCCAGGCTGGGATTTCCCAGGCAGAAGTGTCTACACTGGGCAGGGAATCAAAAATCTCCATGTACCATGGAGATTTCTTTAGTGAGCAAGAGAGGTGACTAATCCCTGCACAGGAGATTAGTGCACAGTGTCCTCTTGGGACTTCCAGAGGGCTCTGGTGGCTGTGTTGGCCAGGCTGACTCCTGGCCCAGCAGCCAGAAAGTTATTGAGGAGCTCAGAGAATCAACTGTGGTGTAGAAAACCAGACCCCTATGGAGCCCTAAACAAGATTCACTTGAATGTATATCCAGGAGGAGGTTGCAAGGGAAACTGGTCATAGCCTGGGGGGAAAGAAAAACTCTCAGGGCAACATTCTTGAAGTCACTGGGCTTTTCTGTGTAGGAAGAGCCAATGGTTGCAGGGTGACCCCAGACACAGTATCCAGGTGCAGGTCCTGGGACTGGAATTGTTTCACCTGTGAGTCAATTTGCTGCTGGACAGTTTGTCTCAGGGTGAGGTGTTTGGTGCAGCTCTCTGCCTTCTGCCTGCACCTGTGACAGCCCCGTTGGATGCAGAAATTCCTGGTGTGAACTTTCTGACCACGCCTTACCTCCAAGGACAGACATCACCCAGGACAAAGAGCTGATCTTGAGTGTAAGAGAAATGCAGACAAAGGCTCTCAAGGACTGACCCTTATTCTTCAGAAGGGCTGTTGTCCCCCTCCACATCCCCCTGTCCACCCCACCTGCAGGCAGCAAGGCCTTCATACAGATTTCTCCTAATTATGGCTTCCATCAAAGCGGCTTATACTGAAAGTTAGTGAATCCCAGCTGGGAAATCCAAGAGATTTCCTGATAAAAACAGCAGTGTGAGGACATGGAAGCATGCTCGTTCCTGAGTACAAAAGAACACTAGCGATGGTTTCATAACAAAAACGGAGAAGGCTGAGCAGCGCCCAGAATTGTCCCTGCGTGCCACACCAAGCATCAAGAGCAGGGCATGGCTGGAAAACTTTATTATGGGGATTCAGCACTTCAAGCAAAGGCATTAAGCTGCAATTAAGGCACTTTTTAAATGGTGAGGGAAGTCAATAAACCCTGTGGGGCTGCAGGGTAAGTGGTCCTGTCTTCTCCACTCAGAGCAAAGGGGGAGCAGAGCCTGTGGAGCTGCCAGCCTTGGAGCTGGGGTTTGGTGGATCCCATGGGGCTCCAGGAAGATGAAACCCCTCAGGACCACATGCTCCTATCTTTTTTCCTGGTGTCTCCCCTCTGCCCTCAGCCTAGGTGGAGCGTTCCCATGGTCTGTATGGTGCAGGTGTTTGCAGTGTTTATTTGTGGAGTCTGCAGTTCCCTGCTGCCTGGCAGGCTCACAGGGGGGTGCTTTCACTTGTTTGGGGGCTTGAGGGGTGGCTCCCGTGATGCTGGTGTGGAGGGGAGGTGTCCTTGCCTCAGGATGCTCCCTCTTCCTCAGAGAACTCATGCCACAGGTGGAAAAAAATCCAGACAGTTCAGCGGCACACGCAGAATTGCTGTAGTTTAGGAGTTTTCTTAATTGGAAGAAAATATTATGACATATTTGAGGCACCTGACAGAGATGTACCAGGAGAAATCTCTGTACCGTGATGCTGGTAGGAATGCCCAATCAATGACAGGGACAGGCTCACTACCCTGCCAAAGGGAGGAGAGTAGGTTTCTCCCTGAATCTAGCTGTTCATAGGCTCATTCCCAGGAGCAGAATGATTGATAACACAGTTATTTGGAACCCACAAGTGGATATATTCTTAGAAACTAGAACCTCATTTTCTCATGCTGCAAAATGTCGTTTCCTAGGACTGGCTGCGCAGAAATTGGATTTTGTTCCTTGCTTTCAGAACTGAACAGCACAACAGACTGATAAATATTGATTGTGCTTTTATATTTTAATTTTTTTTGTTAAAGCACCCTAACCTGATAATTGTTTGATTACAAATACATTAGAGCTGATCAGAAAGAGCAGCAGAACAGACTTCTATGATGGTGTTAATTGAATTTCTTTGATGAAGGGACCCTGTGGGAGGTTAAAAGCCCCACACCTGGATTTGCCCAGCTTCTTGACTGTGGCCACAAGATCCATTTTTGTGTCTCTCCAGCACAGTAACCTTCATTCACACTTGCATTTGTTGGAAAAGTCCTGAGTATAGCTGCAGGGTGGCTCATTACATGGTTCATTACCGATACTATCCCTGGCAAACAACCCCATGTGCTGTGCTGGGGGTATCCCTGCTGCAAGGATCTCTGGCCATGTTCTGCTGAGCTGCTCCAGGACATTATTTCACCTGATGGCTGTGCTGCAGTGTTGGGATGTATGGCTGTATGTTGTAATGGTATTTTTAATTTGGGATGTCGGGGAATTGTCTGTTCATCCAGTGATGTGTGTCCCCTGGAACAAGTTTTCTCAGAGACAGAGTTCTAGGGATAGGTTTTCTCCTTGGAATGAGGAACATGCATATAGGGCAAGACACCAAACCATTCTTCCCCACCCAGAGGTTTGACGGGGTTTGGAGCAACCTGGTCTAGTGGAAGGTGGCCCTGCCCATGGCCTGGGATGGAACAAGGTGATCTGTCAGGTGATCTGTGATTCTGTGACCCCACATCCCTGCACGGCAGTCAGGGTGCACCTCCTGCCTCCCGTGTGTCACCGAGACATGGGTGATGCCAGTACAGTGGTGTGCCAGGCTCTTGTGAAGGACCCTTGTAGCTGGCCACTATCCCAGCTGGCCCGGGCTAGGGGACCACTGGCTTGTGCTCCAGCTGGGCATGTTGACCCAGAGAGCACCCACCATGCCTCACCTGTGCACCCACGGAAACCCCCATTGTATTACAGCCACCGAAAGGGAGTGCTTGCCCTAAACCACTGCTCTGTCAGTCTGAAAAAGGGCCCTAAAGCAGGAAAAGCCTCGTGTTCCTGCCTCTCCACCCCACACTGCAGCCCCAGCCCTCTTGGTGAGCCCGGTTCCTGGGCTAGCCTGTGGACAAATCCATTGCCTCTGCATGCAAGAGCTGTCAGGATGGAGATGTCAGTGGTGGTGAGCAGGCACCAGGTCCAGCCCACGGTGGTGGGGGAGGCTCTGGAGCCAGCTTGGCAGACACAGAGACAGCACTGCTGCTGGATGGAGCCAGCGGGGCGGATGGGATGGGATGGGATGGGATGGGATGGGATGGGATGGGATCGGAGTGGATGGNCGTCCGTCCCACGGGATCAGCCCTGGGCAGCTCTGAGCTCTGCAGGGATCCATCCCCGAGCTCGCACACGGCTCGGGATGGGATGGGATGGGATGGGATGGGATGGGATGGGATGGAGCTGCAGCAGGTGGGAGTGTCCAGAGGCACCGAGCAAGCCAACCTGCAGTGCTGGGGTCTGCACCAAGGTGGGTCCTTGAGGCATTTCCAGGGCTGCACGTCTGCGTTTGGAAGCGCATCAGTTGTTAAAGACACTGAGAGCATTTGGCAGGATTTCAACCCCAAACTTCAAGCCAGTGTCAGTTCGCAGGGTGACGATTTGCTGGCAGGAAGCAGAGCAATCCCTCAGCGCTCTGTAGGTGCCGGTGGGGGGACAAGCCCCAGCGCTCCGGGGACATCCCCGGCAGCTCCTGCGCTGCCAGCGGAGCCTCCCAGCCCGCCGTGGGTCTGCTCCTGCCAGCGGCTCTGCCGGGGGCTTCGCCAGCCGGAGCTTTATTCCATCCTCTCCCTGGTCCATTCACCATGCCTCCTGCCTCCTCCCCCTCTGCCCGTCCCTCCCACCCTGCCTGCTGGATCCCCAGCAGTCTCTTGACACCTTGGGGGAAGGCTGGGAGGTGTAACCATCGCCAGCGAGAGAGGGAGAGCGGGAGAGAAGGGAGAAGGAAGCCAATAACAGGGAGGTCTAGGAAGGTGGTGGAGGGGGAGGGACGGGGCCACTCCTCCGTCGGTGGGACTGCAGATTATTTTGCATGGATTGTTGAAGAGAAAAGGGAGCTGCATTTGTGAAGGGACCAAAAAATAAACAGCTCACTGCTCGGGTAAGTGCCAATGCGAGCTCCCCGGCTCTCATTGTCATGCTGTACATCAACTCCCCGCTCCTATTTTGCTTAGTTGTACTGTATTTGACTCTTATTAGGATTATTTGATGCATCAGCTGTATGCTTCAGTTGCTGGAGACTGAGCCGCCCCGGTACGTGTGTGTGAGTGTGTGCATGCGCGTGCATGTGGAAGATGCCCATTCTCTGGATGTACACTGACACATTTTTCCAGCTCTCAGTGTGGTGTCTCGTTCCCAGTGTTACCCCAAAGCATGCCGTACACACACACAAATGGTGTTTGCTGTTCCTGCCTTTACAATGCACTCACACACGCAATTATTGAAGCTGAAAATTAAAGGGGGGGGCTCTTAAATCACAGTCCTCAGTGGTAGGGGGCTACTTCTCTTTATCCTGAACCTGACACATTCAGTATTATCTTTTATAGGAAAGCTACATTTAAAGATCAATTCGGCAGTGGTTATTGCATCCAAATTACATGGTTGTCATGGAGATGGTACAGAGAAGCTGAAGTGATATGACTGCATCTGGACTGGAGTGGGGCTTCACTGCCGAGTGAGATCCTGCCTTGCCTCCTGTGTCTTTTTGTCTCTGCTGGTTACAATTTCTTTTAATCCTGAATGAAGCAGTGCCGTATTAGAGGATTTAGAGGTCGAGCTGCTGGGAAGGGTGTGCGTTACCCCCACTCAGCACTGAGTTATTACCATAATTGTTCTATTAACGTCTGCGTCTCCCTGAATTTCTTCCACAAGTCTGGGAAGGAGGAAGGCGTGAGAAGGACAGATAGTTTTCTGAACACAGCTAGGGCTGGGAGTACTTTCTAAAAGGATACCCGCCATGCCCACACCTCCCTGCTGGCTCCCACACCTTGGGGGACAAAAGGGAAAGGATGCTCTGATTTTAGCCATGTTTATCTTCCATTTTGCTGCTTCAACTTTGAGGAGGCAAGGAGCCACTCACCTGCTCATCACTGTGTCAGGGGAATGGCTTTTTTTTTTTCCATTTTATTTTTATTATTATATTTGTTTGCATTGCAACTGGTAATATGGATGTGTTGGCAGTTGGGAAAGAAAATCCATAATTTATGAGAATGAAATTTTCCTGCCTAAGGCTAGCTGGAATACAAAGAGTATATCTGTGGGAAGGGCATGTTATATGTTACAGATGTGTGTTTCTCTGGGAGTAAATCACACTATTGTGCTCATCTTCATTATTTTGGGTGTTAGGCTGGCTTTAGTCAATATTTAATCTAAGCTTATTGTGTGCTCACACAATAAATGTGCAATTTGGAGCCTAACTTTACATCTCTGAAATGCTTTGGGAATGCATGTGCCATTGTCTCCATAAATGCAATTTCACCCTTTTCTGTGAGACCAAGCCCATTGTGGGCATGTAAATATAGTAAAAGGCACTGGTGGAAACAAGCCCATCAGAATGGCAGTGTTTCTCTAATTGTATCACTAAACATAAGACAGAATTAATTACTAGGATAAACAGAGCTTTGTAGCTCTTGGATCAGGATAATATTTGCATGGAGTTCCAGGCCTGCATTATAGTAGCTGGCATTATGGCTTAAATTCCCCCCATGCCAGTAGATAATGTTTTTAGCCAGGAGTGGAGCATATTATCATTAGATATTTTTGCATTAAAAACGTGTTCAATCCCCATGTCCTTGTCAAATTGTCCATTGCAACTGTTCCAAAGTCTGTGATGCAACTAGGGTTTTCCTTAATGTGATTTTCCCGTACAAGTCCAAGCAAACAATGGATAAAGTCTGAAAGTGGGCGGCTGAGTCCAGAGGGGAAGCCAGAGAGATGGCTGATTCACAAAATGGATGGTTCTCATTTTGTGCCTCTTCTCCCCCTAAAAGTTAGGCCCAAGTGGAGTTGGAGTGGGTAGTTTTCCCTGGAGATCCCTTTGGGTATGTGAGGCTGGAAGCCAGGTAGTTCTGCATTAATAATGAGTTCCCTCCTGTCTGAGCACCTTATCACTCTTCAGCCCACCCTAGGACATGGCTGGATTATTCTCTGGGGAAACTGAGGCTTGGCGTGGTTAAGTGACTTTGCCAAGGTGACAATGGCAGCGTTGGGCAGGGGACGCAGGAGCTCTGCCGGGAAGAACCTCTGTGTGACCACCAGGCCTGTTCAGTGTCCTGCTTGCACTGGGGAGGTGGTGATGGGAAGCAGTAACTCCAGTTCATGGAGACCAGGTGGATGGGGTGAGGGTGTGTTTGCTCAGACCACTCATGAGAGCTCCACAGAGGGTGCCAAGAGGGAGTGAGGCAGTTTCAGACCAGTTTCTGAGGTGCCCAAGACGTGGACTTGCTTTTCTGACCTCAGCGTGTCCTCTTTGCATGGCCCATCACGTGGCTCTTCACATGCAGCACTCGCAGGTGTCTTGGCTTTCTGCTCTCCCCATTGGTGCTGCTCACCTCTCATTTCCCTTCTGAAATACCCCGAATTGCTCTTCTGGACTCCAACCCACAGTACCATCACTTCTCTGCTCTCCATCCCATCACCCAACAACTTTTTGTCCTCTTCCTCTGTGGGTTTTCCCACCGATGAAGTTCCGTCCGTCCAGCAGTGCCACAAGCTTCCGTGCCATGGTTTTGTGTGTTCTGTGCCTGTCCTGAGGCACACACTGCTGGGTGTGTCAGGCCACCATGTCAAAGCAATGCAAGTGAAAAGTCTCCTTTGAAATCTGAAGTCGCCCCATGTGGTGTCCGTGGTTCTGCACAAAGCTGGAGCTGGTTCTTGTTGCCAGAAGGAAAGGGAATTCCCTGTTCAGGTCACACACAGGCATCTGTGTGTGGCCCTGCAGACTCACACAGGTTGGTGGAGTTGCCAGCAGGATGTTCAAGGATGTTCCCTGGGCTGGGAGGGAGCTGTGGCTACTGCCAGCAAAGTGCTGGCTATGACCAGAGCGATTCCTGCTAAGGGAAAAGCTTCCTTGGAGGTTGTGTGTGAGCAGTCCCTGGAGTGGGGGATCTCCTGGTGGAAGTGGCCACGTCCCTTGTGGGTGCTGCTTGCTCTGCTACCTGACAGTCTCTGCAGAATTGCTGGGGGTGAAAACATCCTCCTCGCCCTTTTGGCAGGAAAATGCCTTTCCCAGGGATGTGCTGGGACAGGATCCATGGGAGGCTTAGTGCATCCAGGCTCTCAGTGGCTGGATGGAGCCATAGGAGTGGTACAAGGGTGGATTCTGCACAGGAGGCTCGTGGTAGTTCCCTGTGGGGGTTACAATGTGAGAGGGACTGGGTCAGTTCTGGCTCCCTCCCTGTTTTCTGTGACCCTGGGCAGGTGACTGGCAGCCTGGGCTCACAGGAGAGAGGCACCTGTCCAAGCTGGACAGCACCCACCTCTCCCTTCATCCTTGCTGCTGTCCCTTTGTGTTCCTGCAGGAGCTCCAGGAGCAGCTGAGATGCTCAGGGAAGTCCTTCCCTGCAGTCCATAGCCCAGCCCTCCTGCCCCCGGCAGCACCCAGCTCTGCTCAGCTCCCAGGTGGGGACACTGGTGATTCCCCCGGAGCAAACACTTCCCATCACTCAATCAGGTCCAGTGCTCCCTCACTTGCACCAGGCAGGGCCAGAGAGCGTCAGGAGCTAGAGGCAGCCTCAGTGGATTCTGCAGCTGAGCCCAAGCCCCTTCTTGTGCTCTCCATGCTTTTTCTGGGCTCTGGGCCTCAGCCTGGCACTGGGCACATGGTTTGACACATACCTCTTCACCACCACTGCTTACATTTCCTCCACTCCTTCCTCTGCCTTCTTCTCATCACCTCACATACTCCCCTCACGGTTTCTCAGCTCTGTGGTTTTGAAGGGCCTGGCTGTGGCTGTGGAAGAGGCAGGGCTGGCTCAGGCTGTCTGCTGGCAGGTTGTCTGAAGGAACCGTCCCCATGTCGTGGCCAGGAGCAGCGCTCACACTGTGTCCCAAAAGAGGAGACCACACCTGAAGGGATCTTCCCAGCACCACTCTGAGGGGTGCCATGGAGCTGGCCAGGGTGTCACCTCTGTGGTGCCACCAGCCTTGCCTCGTCTTCTGCTGTGTCCTCTTCTCTGAGACATCCTGGATGGCTCCCAGCAAAGGTGGTGCTGGTGGGATGCCCTGGCATTGGTGGCTGCTGTGAGACACCTCATCAGGGGCGGGGAAGGGGCAATGCTTCCTCCCAAGCAGGATGAGCCCAGGATTCATCCCAGGATTTTCTGCCTTCCTGTATAGCATGGGATATGGTCTGGTTCCAAGGATAATCTCCCAAAGCCCCAGTCTGGCAAAATCTTTGTGCACTGGTTTTGTGTCTCTCACTCTCCAGCTCTGACACCTCCACACTGCAGAGGCCCCACTGTCTCTCTCCGTGTGCTGTGATTGTGGCAGGGGCCATGCTGGGGACAGGGCTGCTCTGTGACCTTCTGGATGAAGTGTTTCCTGGGCTGGGGGCTCGCAGCTGGATTTGGTGTCTTGTGCGGTCACTGCCCATCCTTGTCTCCCCTGCAGGCAATACAGCTGAGCTCCCCGTGTCTCTGTGGCCTTTCTGGGGCTCTGGGACGGAGAACTGAATTTCCCCTCAAAAAACAAAACCCAGGAGAGCAAATCCCAGTGATGTCCCCTTTCTGGGGGTTGGAGCATGTGCCTCTGAGCTCTCCTGATCAACATCAAGCAGGAACACTGACATCAGGCCCCAGTGACTGATATGCTCATGGTTCACCAACCATACTGAAAAGCCCAGGGAAAATTATGTGAGCTCAGCCTCCTCTCTGGCTTTTTCTCCCCTGTGTACAGTTGTCTCTCTATTATTTTCTTTATATGGAAAAACAAATTTGACCCAAATATCTTTTTTCTTTTAAATCTTCAAAAGATTCCAAGATAGTAGGGAAATGCTGTGATACCAAACTAAATTGAAGGGTTGCATTTTTTTGTTTTCTGTATTTGCTTACGTGCTCCAAAGTCAAGGCATAAAGCTCAGTTCTTGCAAGGTTGTTTTTTTTGGTTTTTTTTAATCCCGCTCTTCAGTGGTTTTAGCACAAGTGCATCACAACTCTAGGTAAGATTTAGCTGACCTATAATCACAATTTTCAGCAAGTGAACAATTTTTCCAAAAAATTTCACACGGTTCTGGGCAAAAGCCTCATAGAGGTGGAGAGGGAGTTCCCTATGGTACCTTCCAGCCTTCCTCCAGCACCTGATCCAGAACTGCGTGGTCTGAGGGTGGCTCAGGGGAACACCCAGGTGCTCAGGACCTGCTGACTGCATCCTCCTCCACAGCAGGGCCCGGGCACACTCACAGAGATCTCTGCCCACTCTGTGCACAGCCACTTGCTGTTGGCTGGTGCTGGACACAGGAGGAGAGGATGGCCCTGGTTTAGTGGAAGGTGACCCTGCGCATGGCAGGGGTTTGGAATGAGGTGATCTTTAAGGTCCTTTCCAACCACACCATTTGGTAATCCCGTGGCACCTTCTCCAGTTCACCCCCTTGCATGTCCTAAAGCAGCATCTCCTCACCGCACATCGTGGCACTTCAAGGAGCACTTGGACAAAACTCTCAGGCACAGGGTGGGATTGCTGGGCTCTCCTGTGCAGGGCCAGGAGTTGGACTGGATGATCCTTGTGAGTCTCTTCCAACTCAGGGTATTCTGTGGAAGACAGACCTGGCAGACTTGGATGAGTCCTGCCCTCTGTGTGACACGAGGCACCGCTCCCAACGCTGAGCTCACCTTGTGTGGGGCTCTTCCCAGATTCTGCATATTTGCTTCTCAAACAGGCAAACTGGTACCTAGGCTGTGGCAGTGGATGGAGGTGAACCGGGCCCCTGGAGCTTTGGAACTTCCTAGCAACGAAAGCAAGCAGGCTGTGGATGCAGCCTGCCCAAGCAGGACACAGGAACAGGGGGAACAGAAGGGGTTTCTGGCCAGAAGGAGAGACACGATGCAAGCAGATTCTGCTAAATTAAAAATATATATTTGTCTTTACTGGTACAACAGAAGCTAGGGGAGCAGGCAAGAGGAAAGTGAGAAAGCTTTATTTAATTAGATTATGAGGCCCCAAAGGCTTCAGACTCATAAAAAAAATGAATTGATTTTTGTAATTGAGGATGGGGTTTCTGCCAAGTGCTGCCTTAATGAGTATTTAGGTTTTGCCTCCTAAGTTAGCAGCACCAGGCAAGGGCAGCTATTCAAGCCCTTCCTCACTAGAGTCCTGAGCTTGGAAATGGGAGCTGCCTGCCTGCAGTTGGAGTGTTAACCTGCCTTTCCAGGAAAAGACATCATGTGTCCTTTCAAGGCAGTTTATCCAGGCCTCTTGGTATTCTCTCAACATGAAAGCCCTCCCTCTTCCCCAGAACCCAGGAGGCAGCTTTCTCCATGCACGGGTGTGGAAACTGAGGCAGCAGACAATCACGGGGTTGTTTTTCCTCACAGAAGTAGAGAGAATTAATTTGCTGCAGCAGCTGGGGCAGTTTCCTTTGGTGGCTCCTTCCTAGGGCTGGTGGGACAGATGTGTGGCACTGGAGCCATCCTGTGCCACCCCTGCCTGGGAAGGTGCCTCTCCTGCAGGCGATCCTTAAAGCACAGCACCTGAGCGCGGTGAAAGGGTGTTTGGTGTGTCACAGCTGGGACCTGCCTCTGCAGGAGTCTCAGGACACCAGGGAGGGCATTATCCCTCATCCCAAAACATAAGACTGTCTGGAAAGAGCAAGAGATTTTTATCCCAGCCTTTTGGACCTGCCTCCTTTTGCCCCTACAGGCTTCCTTCAGAGTCTTTTCATTTTTGCGTGCAAGAATGGGGAGAGTTCAGTGTGCAGAGGTGGCTCCAGGATTTCCTGTGTCCCCCTGCTGTGAGAGCTGAGAAAAGTCCAAGAGGAGGTGATTCCAAAATGCCTGGCAGTAATGTTGATCCAGAGCTGCCTGGGGACCAGGAGCAGAGTAACAAGCCCAGGTGAAAGGCAGGAGGTTTGGATGTGCAGGATCACAGCAAGATCACAGCTTGATAGCAACACCTAAAATGCAGATGTGTTACTATTACTGCCATCAGAGCAGGGGAGCAGAAAAGTGGCCACAAAATTCCAGCAGCTCCTGGTAGATGGAGGGAATGGTCCTGTAGCAGAAGCCTGTGCTTTATGAGCTGGATATTTTCTGAAAGCAGAAGAGCAGGAAATCCACTGCCCTCCAGATAACAGCAAACTGCGAGGAGCGCACCTTGGGTCCTCGGGGACCTTGGGGACACTGTCCCTTCAGTCCTGCCCACTGTAACAATGAGAGGTTCCCAGCGTCAGGCACACGGCTGCAGTTTGCACACTTGTCTGAGGCTGTGTGCCCTGCAGCAAACCCGGCTGCCACTCCTCGTGTGCCACTGTGTCATTGGGTCACCGGCTGAGCCCGGCTGAGCAGCGCTCATCTCCTGAACCTCTTTCATCTTTACAGCACACTGATTTCTGGCAGGCCCCTCTGGCCTCTCCGTGCTTCAGCAAAGCCTCAGTCCAGCACGTAATTCCTCAGTTCCCGCAGTCATTGTCTGATGCCCAAATGTAATGATGTCTAAGGAGCAGGAGAAAAGCCCAGAGAACACCTAAAAAAGTCTGCTAAGAGGCAGAATGACCCTATTGCAGGCTGGTGTGGCAGCTCTGCTCTATCCTTGCCACAAAATCTAGTGCAGGGCATCTTGGATATTGGGAGAGCCTTTTGGTCGCAGAGCAGGTGTGGTTAAAACACTGTTCTGGTGCGATTACATCATCCCGATGTGCTTTTTGCTCTCTTTGTAATTCCCCTGAGGAGAGGCAGCATCCTTGTCCCTATAAAGCACCACTACATGGGTTTAGGAGTGTGCCTGTTAGAGTCCTTCCTCAGGGAAATCCTGCTCCTCTCACCGTGGTTATCCAGCACATCCATTAAGGGCAGATCCAGCCTCTGCACAGGAGCTGCAAAATGGCTCCACCAGGGTTTCACTTGCACTTTCTGGACAGCTTGCTCTGTTTTCAAAACAAGTCAGCTTCAACATTTCAGGCTGCTCAGAGGCAGTCATGCCTAGGGAGGCCAGCTCTGGCCATGTCACAGTAAGATGTTCCTGTGGAAGCATTTGCAGCCCCGATGTGTTTGGCAGGGCTGGGCAGGAGCCCTGTGTTTTTCATGTGATTGTTTGCAGCAGAAGCATCAGAGCTGGGGTTGCTGTCCCAGGCAGGGGGACAGAGAGCAGCAGAGTGAATTCTGCTGCCTGTAACACAAACTTCTAATGAAGATCAGACACAGTCTTCCTGCTGACTCTGAACCCTGGGGGCTGAGCTCAGCTGGAGATGCCTACATTTGGGTGAGCTGAGTCTCACTCAAAGTGCTTTTCCATGTATTCAAGCAAGTTCTGGTATAACCAAGTTCTGAGCAGCATCTCCTGTGCCATGTTAAAGATAATGATAACACATTCTAACAGAGCAGCAAAATCCTGCTTTTCCTTTAGTGATTCCATCCCGGTCTGTAAGTTCTGAGAATAAATATGCAATTATATTTTCTGCCATTTCTACATCCTGCTGACTGCAGCCTGGGAGACTGAGCAGACAGCACATCACTACACAGGTGTGATGGACCCACCAAAAATGTAGGTGTGCCCCAGACCATTTTTCCTTGAGTGAGAGATGCTGGAGAAAGGAGAGAGTGGTCATGCTACCCGCGAAACAGACACCCTTTCCAGTGAACAGAATGAGTGTCACTCCTCCAACATGGGAGAATGATGAACTGTTGGTGCCTCCTTGGTTTTCTACAGCCAACAGGCAGTTTTCCAAAGGTCAGTGATCATCTGTTTGCCTTTGAAAGATTTACTTAGCCCACGCTTCTTTTATAGGAATGTTTTCTGCAGTTTTGAAAGCAGAAGTGGAAATTTTGGCCTAAACCACATTAAAAATGGCCTGCTGAAGTGAGCTTATAGGCAGAGTATTCACTAGGAAAAGGGCTGATATTCACATCCTAGTCTGAGAGGGGGTGATTTTCATACAACACTGTCCTGTCTGTTCCCCTGTAGTGGCTTCCTCTCTTCACTTTGCCCCGCAAATGTCTTGATTTGGTCCTGGTGACGTATTAAAGTCCCTTCATATTAGATCTCACGTTCTCAGGCTGTTCTTTGCAGGTCCTCTGGGCAGACAGCTTTATGCCCAAGTGGAGCTGCTGACTTTAGTGGAATTGCCACGTTTTGTGCCCTAACACCCTCTAATTTCAGGCAGGGAAGTTTCAGCCCTGTTGGCTGTCAGCAAATCTTGGCTGAGTCTGTGTTTTCAAGCCAAATAAGTGCATCTCAGTCTGATTTGGGTGAGGGAGGCTGTTCTTTTTTTCCTTCCCTGAGATGAAAATAGAAAGTCCCCACTGGTGTGACAGTTACCCAGCTGTTCCCCTCACAGATGGATGACTCGCCTTAGGCCCGAAGTGGACACTGGTTGATCCCATGTTATGCTTTGCTTGCTGAAATCAGAGCAATACTCCTGTCTGGACTCTCCAACAGCCTTTTCTGGACTCAAGCATCTTCAGCAGTCAAGGTCTCTGCTACCTGTCCATGGGTGCCTTGTAGCCATGCCCCAGCTTGGAGGCCAGTGGAAATTGCAAGGCTGACAGGGTGACACTCAGGAGCACCCAGGAGTCTTGAAGCAGGTGTTTCTCTCAAGTCTCAAGGATGTAGGGACCATCATGGTGTGCACAGAGCTGTTGGCAAGCAGAAATTATGCTTAACTGATGGGCAGGGAGAGCCCTTTGGAGAGCAGGGCTGAGTCTCTGCTGAGCAAAACAAGGACCGTTCCTCTCTGCCAAGGGAGCCTGGTCACCCTCCTCACAGAGACTGAAATGATTCCTTTTTACCTGGAGGTAGTCCAGGATGGAAATGCAGACCTTTTGAGATGTCTGTAGATGTATATAATGACATCCACAATGCTTGCTGTTCTCTTTCTCAAAGGAGGATCCCCTCCTTCGTCCTCCAGCTTCCAGAGTGGCTGTCTCATTCACACTAACCACACCAGCAGTTGTTCCTGGTGGTTCCCTGTGGGTGAAGGAGTGCTCTGTGAAGAGGATGGGAGATTTCACACTCTCACTAAGGAGTGAGGAGTTATCTGGTGCTGCAGGTTGTTGCACATCAGCTTTGGACACCATCAGCTGGCTCCAAACCAGCTTTCTCTGAAGTCAACACCCACAAAAGTCTGTTTGCTGTCATCCTCCTCTCCTGACAGGTTTGGGAGATGCTCAGGAAGACCTTGCTCCCTGTTCTCTGGGTCACACTGAGCTCCCAAGGAGCCCAGAGCCAGTGCCCGGCCATCTCTGCACGTTCTGGGCGTCTGGGCTCACAGTGCTGCTGGTGCCCACATCCCCTGGGCTGGAGGCCCTCTGTCTGCACACCTTGTCTGCCAGCTTCTGTGGTCAGAGGATCTCCGTAAAAGTCTCATGTATTACTGGTCCTCATCTCCAAGGTTTATGGAGGTGTTGGAGTGTGAAGGGAGTTTGCCTGCCTTCCAAAACTCCATTTCATTCTGCAGTACTGGTCCCCATCCCTCTGGATGCTTCTCGCAGGGGACAAGCAGGATGGGCTTGCCTGCTGCCTCCTGAAATCTTGCAGCGAGGCGTTGCATGGGTTTAGTGTAGACAGACAGCATGGTAGGAATTTCCTTTTCTGGGGTCTGAGTCAGCTGCCAGCCCTGTTTTATTATTTTGGGTACTGGGAGAATGTGGGGAAGGAGGATCAAGCAAAGGGAGGGAAAGAGAGGGGAAGAAGCTGTTTCCATTTATGGGTTATGAGAAGCAGTTGCAACCCTTGTGGATTTTTATGGAAGGTAACCCTGGCTGTGGGGAAAGCTGGGGTTTAATGAATTCAATTACAGTGCTGCACAGTACTCAGTAGAAAGGCCCCACAAACAGCCTGGTTTTATATAAAAAACCCCAACCCTGTAGACAATCAGACTATAAACTCCCCCTCCAGAGAAGGTGAGCACTAGAACAGATAGACACAGGTGAGGATGGAGCCAGCTCTGAGCTGAGCCTAAAACCCTTGAAAACTCCTGTCTTGAGTTGCACTCCACCCAACATGGACTGATTACAAGCTGTTTGTTCTGCACTAAGGCAAGGCTGGAGCCACTGAGACTCACCTGTTACCCAGAACAGGCATCCTTCTCTCAAGCTCCTCTCTGAGCTCTGGGAGTTGCCTGAAGGTGGGGTGCCAGGGCACAAAAGGCCTCTGTCCCTTTTCTCCGCCTTTTCTCCCATGCCAGGAAGGAGCTGGCTGGGATCCTTTGGTGTCCCTGTGATCCCTTCACAGCTGCAGGCTTGAGATCTGTGCTGTGGGCTCATGGCCTTGGGCTCCTGCAGCAAACAACCACCTTGGCCAGACCCACTTAGTGGAGAGCGTTGTGTTGGAGAGGCAGGAACAACGTCCCTTGGGAGCTACCCTTCCCTCCTTCCCCCAGGATGCAGTAAAACTTTGCCCTCCTTTGCTGTTCCGTCTCTGGAGGCTCCTGGTTCTCTTTGAGCCACAGGAGGATCCCTGTGAATTGCAGTGGGTTTCTGCAGGAGTAGCCCACAGGGAACCCTGCAAGGTCTCTCTCCAAGGGGGTCAGGGTTTGCTTCTGCAGGAGGGAGGATCTAAGGCACAGACAGACCCCACTGACCGCAACAGGATCTTTATGCTCCCACAGTCAAGCTGAGAGGCCCTGGATGAGGTTTGAATGGAGCCTCTTCCAGGAAGATTACAGACCTGGCATCTTGTCTGGAACACAAGGACATTCAGGTCCGTGTTCAGCCACGTCCTGGACCTTCTGCCTCAAGCTCACGCTTCTCCTGGGAGACCCACAGGCTCATTGTCCCTGTGCTTTGGCCCATATTTTGTGGAGGCTGAAGTGACTCCTACCACATCACCAACATGTAAAGTGAGGATTCAGAGCCACAGAACCACAGGCTAGGGAAGGTTGGAGGAGCCCACATTGGCTCATCTGCTCCAACCTCCCTGTTCCAGCAGGGCCATCCCAGAGCTCAGGGCGCAGGAGTGTGTGCACACAGCTCTGCAATATCCCCAGGGAGGGGCACTCCACAGCCTCTCTGCACAGTCTGCCCAGGGCTGGGCACTGCCCAGGGCAGGAGTTCTGCCCCTGTGCAGGGGCAATTCCTGGGCTCAGTCCCTGCCCGTTCCTCTGGTGCCATTACTGGGCCTGGAGCGGAGCCTGGGGCTGCTCTGCCCTCCCTGCACACAGGGACAGACACAGGGACACCCAGGGACACCCAGGGACACCCGGGGACACCCAGGGACAGAAAGGGACAGAGAGGGACACCCAGGGACACTCAGGGACACCCGGGGACACCCAGGGCTGAGGGCCCCTCTCAGCTGGGGCTCCTCTCCAGGCTGAGCAGCCCCAGCTCCCTCAGCCTTTCCTGGGCATGGAGATGCTCCAGCCCTTCCTCAGCTGCACAGCCTCCACCAGACCTGCTCCAGGAGCCCCAGGTCCCTCCTGTCCCAAGAAACCCAGAGCTGGACACAGTGCAGGCTTTCACCCCTTTTCACAGGCTTGAGATCACAATTCTGTTTCCCCTGTGAACAGCCAGGTTTGCATGGTGCACACCCAGGGCTGGAGGAAAGTTCAATGCCCAAAGTGCTGCCCAGCCAAGGTGTCAGTACGGGGAACATGCAAAAAATACTAAATATATTTTTATTTTTCCCTGTTTTAATAACTGCAAAAGAGTGCCAACAGGAAAGCTGTTAAGGATTTTAAGACTCAGCTTTATTGTTTTCTATAAGCAAAAAACTGCTGTTGTTTCCCCAGGATGAAGTTTAGCAGGAGTCATTTGGATCTTAATGTGTCCTAATTGCTCTGGGGACTCTAATAAAAATTCAAAATAAGGAGCGTAGAATTTGGTTTCAAGAAAAAGTATGTTCCATGCATAGTGATTTCTGATTACCCAAAGGCTCTTTTTTTAGCATGTAGCTGGTTTATTTTAGTCTGTGGGATATGTTTTATCCACAATCTCTTTTCGACATTGGAAGTGAAGGATGCAGGACCTGCAGTTTGCACTGGCAGAGATGGATGGAAACCACTGGGACAGCATATTGCCCATGAGCAGTGACTCCAGGGGCTCTGCAAAGCCTAATTCTGGTATCAGTGTGCGGCTGAGGGCTCAGCCCAGCCCTGCCCCTCGCTGCCTGATCTGCAGCAGAAATGGTGCAGGTGACTTAGAACTTGGTGGCATCAGGGAGGGACTCCTGTACAGAGCAGGGGGTGATGTACGGAGCAGTTTGGTGCTGCACAAATCTTTCGTGTGCCCACATCTTGAGTTCACGATGCAGTGCTGCTTTCCCTTTGTTCAGACTGTAACAGAGCAATAGAAGTAAAAGAATTAGAGAAAATCCAGAAAAAGGTAGCCAAAATACTCAAGGGGGAGGAGAAGCTGTCTTCTGAGAACAGGCTAAGAAGGCAGGGTCTACAATCTGGAGAGGAGAGGCTGAGAACAATATGATTGAGGTCTTCAAAATCATATAAAAACCAAGCCCATGGGAGAAGTAAATGAGGTTTTTCACAAAGAGGATGGTAGAAGGTTTTTATTTTCAGCTATGTCGAAAGGGCAGAGGTCAAAGCAGAGACATAAGAAGGAAGAGATGTGCTTCAAAAAGAAGAACCATGGCTCTGATCTCTCTGTGTCTCCACAGGATTGTCTCCTCAAAGAGCCCTGACCGTGCCCATGTGCAGGGTAATGTGTGACACCTGCCTTTTATAAATTCATGGGTAAGTCAGGCTATAAAAGCACATCCATCCCTGTCCTGCAGCCACGCTGTGGATGGGATCTACAGCCTGGACATCAAATGGATGGGATCTACAGCCTGGACATCAAATGGCTGCTGGGCACATTCCATTCCTGCTCACAGGGAAGAGGAACTCGGAGCACATGGTCCATCACAGGAAAGGATGTCACTATAGTCATTTTAGCCCCGAAAGTTCAGTATCTCTTCCAACCCAAACCATTCCATGATTCTATCTTCACTAAGCTGGAGGGAATGGAATGCAGGGCAGCAAGGAAAAGCAGGGCTGCTGCAGGAAACAGCCCAGCTCAGCATGAACTTGAGGAAAAGCACATGCTTGACTAAGCAGCAGGATTCTTCTCCAAGCCTTCCTGTGTCCCAGCAGCCAAGTGGTTACACAAAACTGAAGTGGGAGCCTTTCCAGTTCGTAATGCAGGGAAGAAAATTAAAAATAAATCATTTCCCACCAGCCATTCAGCTTCAACAAAAGCTGGGACACTTCCAGAGCCAGTCTCTGAAAGAGCTGCTGTGTGGTTTCCAACCCCTCACAAAATCAGGGCAAACTTCACTGCATCTCTGCCCGGCCTCTTTGGGATCAGTGCTTCCCTGCAGTGGATGCCAGCTTGGCTTCACTGGCCCTGCTGCAAATCCAGCATCATCCCAAAGCAGGTGATGGGGTATTTCTGCTCTCCTTCCCTCCCAACCAGCCCTGCCCTGTCTCCTCCTGGTCCAGGGGTGTGCAGGACCTGGGGCAGAGCGAGGCTGGAGCAGGGAGTGAGTGGCTGTCCTGACTTGCTGTCCTGGAATCACTGCAAACTTACAGTGATGAGCTGGTGTTGCTGGAATTCTGATAAATGAAGGGAATAGCTGTCGGCTTGCTGAGTCTGGCCGGCAGGGCAGCATGAGATGGCCACAGGGATGGGGTCCTCCGTCCCTTCAGCCTCTGTCCCATCTCTCCCACCAAGCCCCAGCTCTGGGAAGGAGATGGAAACGCCATGGTTAGCTATGGATCATGGATCCCTTGGCTTCCCTTAGCCCTCTCCTACAGCAATAATGTGCTTTTTCTAGCATGAATCCATGTTCTTCTGCTTATGTGGGCCTTACAGAGCTGATCTGCTCCAAATCATGGAGCTCATGCTTAACAACTGTCTAAAATTCAGCAGGGTCACATCATCCATTGCTGTGACCAGTCCTGGCAGGGATATGTGCCAGGTCATCCCCTTTTCCTGCCAGACCCTGTTTTGAATGCTAACCCCAGTTACGTTTGTGGGAAGCTGGGAACACTGGACATGCAAGGGGTGCCCCCCTATTCCCAGGACCTAGGGAGGAGCAGCCACTTGAGAGGGTGCCTGAGCTTGCAGAAAGGGCAAGGCTTGTGAAAACCCACTGATGGGAACCCACATACCCTTTTCAGCCCTTACCTGCTTCAGAGAGGACTTTGCAAAGCAGAAACAGAAGGAAATGAGGAGGGACTTGGGGAATGTCAGCCTGCAGTCTGAGGCAGCCAGGCTGCACAGCTTTGAGACAGTCAGAGGGACCTCTGAACTCCTGCCCTGTCCCTTGCCCCAGTGCTGCAGTGTGTCCTCTCCCCATGGCCTGGTTGAAGCTGTGGCAGCTTCAGAGGCTGAGCTGCACTTTGGTGCTTTCCAGAGCACACAGAACGGTGTGCTGAGTCTGGGTTTGGGCTTTGTCCAGAGCTGGTGACCTTTCAGCTGTCTGCTGGAGGCAGACGTGGACAGTTGCAACCAGCTGTTCCACCATCGTTTGTGTTCCGGGTTTTCCAAGCTGTGGCATCACAGCCTGTCTGCTCCTCCCTTTGCTCAGCTACCTTCCCCACACAGGAGGGGACGCAGCAGGTCACAGATGAGCTGTAGGGTGGGAGAGATCCTCTGCAGCTGGTGTGGGAAGAGCTGGGAGTGTGGCAGGAGTTGGCTGCAGGACTCCCGTCCAAGGCATCACCGTGATGAGCTGCAATCAGAGCCACAGACTGTCACAGCCCAATCTTGCAGTTCCTCTGGAGATTCTGGGAAGCCTCAGCCACTCATTACCTGTGTGTGCTTCAAGTGACTGTCACTGCATGCAAAAATCAAGTAGTTGGTGACTTGTTGGGAGTTTGTCATGGTTTGCTACACCCTCAGTTTGTCTGCAGACTTTGGGTGCACACAGCAGCCCCCAAGTAGGTGTGTGCAGTGATGCAGGGATCCAGTGGGAGACACACAAACCTCAAGGGTCAGGAGGCTGCAAGAGGCCCGGATTTCTCCTCCTGGCTGTGCTCAGCTCCCAGTTTTGTCACACTGGAAGCTGATGGTCTTCCCAGCACAGCAACTGTCTGTGCACACATCCTGCCAGGGCTTCCCTGGTGCCTCTTCTCCAGCAGGAACACGGGCCAAGGAGGAACATGACTAAGGCTTTAACTATTGATTCCTCAGCACTCCTTCCAGACCACAAACATTCCAGGGAGACTTCACAGAGGGTGAAACAGTAGTATAATGCTTAACAACTATAGTAGTTTATATGTAATAAAAATGGTGGTGGGTTTTTTTTTTTTCTTTTAATATAAATAATGTAAGTTACTTAAAGTTAGGAGGGATGGCTGGGATACCACACTTACTAAGGCTTGCCAACATTTCTTACTCAGACTCATCTCCTAACTGCTTTCAGTTTCCTGTTTTCTGGTTGCATACAGCTGTGCCAAGCTTGAATGACTGGACTGGAATTCAGCTTGGGTGGTTCCTACTGGGGTATTTGGATGGATGGCAGGGAGATGGAGAATTTCAGCTCAAAGCCTTTTGGCTAGTTTAAAAAAAATCACCCAAACTCCCCACATTATTCATCTCATATTTAAGAAAAAGGCCTGCTGGAAAGTTTTGCTGGAAAGATTTGCCCAAACATTTGAGCAGTGGCTCGGTGTTGCATGTCTTCCATGTGTGTATTATACCTTCACTTTGAGAAAGTCCAGATTTGGCCCATTTTAGGCTTTCGGTGTTTTTGGGGATCATTGTGTGGTTATGCTCAGAAGTGTGTTGGTAGTTTTGCAAGTCAGTTCCTGGAAGATGCTGCCTTGGCTTGGCCCTGCTGTCAGTGCATGGGAACACCAAGTGCCTGGGACTGATCTTCTCTGCTGGATTTGGTGGGAAAGGGATTTACAGTTTTTCCCACTTAATTTGGGATGGCAGATGAACGGGCTAGAGGAGACTTGGCCCACATGTGTGAACCTGAGGACTGTCCCAGGGGCTTGTTTTGCCCTCCCTTGGGTGGGCTCAGCTCCTGCAGGTGGGATTCTGGGCTACAGGAGGCTGATGTGCTGGTGACCCAGGAAGTCCAGGCTGGCCTTTCTCTTGTCAGGCTAGTGGAGAATGAGGCTGAGGCCTGCAAGGGCGAGCCCAAGAGAGGGTATAAGCAGATCCCTCTGCAGGGACTCGACACAGACATCTGCTGCCAAGCTGCTCCGTGGGCTCTTTCCAGCCACTGGAAAGCAGGTGGCACATCTGGACCCTGATCTGCCCATCACCTCTAGCAGCACAAAGGCAGTGGTGTCCTGTCTTTCTGTCTCCATCAACTCTATGCAAGTCTGGCCTGTGAGCTCAGGCGGCTCTTGGTAGGGGACACACCATCTGTGGTGACCTGACATGCTCCCCCAGCCTGGGGTCACCTCAGGGAGATGCATCACTGTCCATCCCTGCTTTGTGCAAAACACTCTGCAAGAGAAGTGTTGCTACATCAATCACTTTGATAGCTCGGATTTGCTTGCATTTAGCTCAAAGGCCTTCAGCGTGGCTCTTTGTTGGTGGGGCTGAGTAGGGGTTGTTGGGGGGATCAGTCCAAAACTCAGGTAACTCACTCGATGGACCTGATGGGTGAAATTGGACATTCTGTGGGCTCACATCGACAAGTTTCTCTGGAAACCTTCATCCACAGAGTCCCTTTGCTCCACTTTAGCTGGTTGGGGGGGCTTTGTAAGGAAAGATGTCAGAAGTCCTGTGTAAGGAATACTCTTGCACTGCCATGTCTGAAAACCCCAGAGAGCCAGAGCATGCTGAGGAAAAAGCACTTGCAGGGCTCTGCTGAGGAGTCGTGGGATGGGTGTGGGAAACAGCCTGATGAGGAGCAGCAGCAGGGCAGCAAGAAATCAGCAGGATTCTCCTCTCTGGCCTGCTTCTCACTTTCTCTGATGCCTTGTTGCAGGCAGGGGCCGTGCAGGGATCGGGAGCACCGGGCTGTGATAGGTGCGGCGGTGCCGTGCACGCCAGGACAGCGAGGGATGCACACGGATGCACGTGGAGAAGAGGTAAAACTGCCAGCACTGCCTCCAGGAGGGACTTGTCCTGTCTCAGGGCTGTGGCACATGCAGTCCTCAAGGAGTGCTTCACCCCATGGACTCCGCAGCCCATCACACCTCCCAGCTGTGCAGAGCAGGACATGGAGAGCGCGTTGGATCTGAAGCTCAGGATTGCCTGGGCTGTGGGACAGGAGCAAAGGCAGGCAGGAATTGGGGTTCCCCTTGGGGTCTGTCCTGCTCAGCAGCAGCTCAGCCTGTACCTGTGTGGATCTGCCCTTACCCAGGCCACAGAGCGGTGTTTGGGTCCAAATCCCTCCTGTCCCTTCTCAGGTGCAGAGGAAGCAGCAGCAGGGAGGGGCTGCTGACATCTCCACAGGGGTAAGAGCAGAGGCAGCCGCAGTTCTGCACCCCTTGTTAACAAGAACTGGTAGAGCCCTGACCTGGCCAAGCAATTAGTGATTTTACTGCTAATAAAGGCTTCAGCTCAGCAGGTGAGAGCCCCCAGTCTGCTGCTGAACCTGAGCACCCTCCTGGCTGCTCAAAGGTGATTATTCACTGAGAGGGAAACTGAGGCAGGGAATTTGAATGATCTGCTTCAGCAGTGAGTTAGGAACTGAGTTAGGGGGAGAACCCCAGAGTCCTGTCTGCCTGCTGGCACTGATTAGCCAGGCTTCCTGGGCAGCAGAATCACAGTCACATCACCAAATGGTTTGGGTTGGAAGGGACCTCAGGGATTATCCTCCCACATCCTGCCACGGCAGGGACACCTTCCACTGGCCCAGATTGTTCCAAGCCCCATCCAATCCGGCCTTGGGCACTTCCACGGATGGGGCAGCCGCAGCTTCTCTGGGCAACCTGTGCCAGGGCCTGCCCACCCTCACAGGGAAGAATTTCTTCCTAATCTCTAATGCAGCCCTGCCTTCTGTCAGTGTGAAGCCATTTGCCCTTGTCCTGTCACTTCATGCCCTTATCAAAGTCCCTCTCCAGCTCTCTTGGGCCCTTTAGGTTCTGGAATAGGCTCTAAGATCTCCCTGGAGCTTTGTCTTCTCCAGGCTGAACAGTCCTATGAAGACAGATAATATTTTAAAAATATCTGTGAAGACACATATTGCTTAAAACCAAAATCAGCTGTTACAGTGGCTCAGCCTGGGTGCCATGCACAGTACTCCTGCTTCCAGAAGAGAACATTTCTGGTGGCACTTCACTGCAGCTGTGGGAGGGTCATGATGGAGTAAAGCTTGCACAGCACTGTGGGGCTGAGGATGGTGCTTGTAAGACCTTGCAGACTTTGCATCAATGGGTCTATTTGCAAATAAAGTGCTTTTATTGTCAAAAAACTACTTATATCAGTGCAAAACAGTGTCCTTCCCTTGCCCTACAGAGAGAGCATCCCAGGGAATATTCAGTCAGGACACTTTTGCCAGAGTTTTAGCTGGCAGCTTGTGACACCCTTCAGCAGTACTTGTGTTTTGGGAAAGAGAAGTGGTGCTCTGGCAGGCAAGATGCTCTGCAGAAATGCTAAGTCAGCAGGGAGAATCACACAGGTTGGCACAGCACGGCTGCTTAGAATGGTTAGAAAATAATAAATCACGCTTATTGCCAGTTTCACCTGTTCCTCCTATTTCTGGAAGGCAGGGAATACCAGGGCATAGCATCCCAGCAGCGAGTCTGGGAAACGCAGCCGTGCCGCGTTCCTGTCCCCAGCCCTGGGCACTAACAGCCCGCGTGGGGCACGTCCCCTGTCCCGGGGCCCTCTGGGGTTACGGCAGCAGCAGGAAAGGCTGCCTGGGCCCCAGTGGCTCAGCACCACCACAGCAGCTTTTCCTCTCCCATCTCACTGCCCTGAGTAAGGAGCACCGGGCCTTCAGAGGCTCCAAACGCCAGAACAGTCCTTCCCTGCTTTTCCACTGCGGATGTGAGGTGGGGTGGGGGCTTCAGCCTGCCTCTCTGCCAGCCCTTCCCGATGCCCACGCTGTGGTTTCTTTTCCCTTGCAGCTAGTACCGAGCCTGAGCTGAGCGCGGGGAGCGATCCCGTAAGCGCCGGGACAAGGAGCGGAACATGAGCGAGAGCAGCCCCTTGCCACGGGCCGCCGCAGATGAGGGCGAGCCGCATTCCCCGGGCTCGCAGCCGTCCCCGCCNAGCGGCTGCCCCGGCCTGGAGAGAGCAAGCGGGGCCCTCAGCAAGGAGCGGTGGCACAGCGTCCTGGGATCCTCGGAAGCTCTGAGCGCCGACGAGGCAGAGGAGCAGTTCGGGTGAGTGCGAAGCCGCCCTAAGGTCGGCTCGGTCCTGGTCTGTGTATGTTGTTTTCAAGGCTCCTCGGTTCGAGTTACTGTGCTCCGTGTGTAACTCATCAGTTTAAGGAGCTGCAGCTGCTCTCATGGCTGACTGTGGCTTTCCACTCCTGTGTCTCTTTGGGCTTCTGGCACATTTTTTCCCTGTTTGTTACTTTCTACTCTTTTTCCTCTCTGGGCTTCTCACACAGTTTTTTTTTTTTTTCCTGTTACGAATGCAGAAAGCTGTGATTAGAGCCAGTGTCTGCTCACAGAGTCAACTCAAGTGAAGTGGAAGATTTTGTTATCTCGAGAGGAGCTGGTTGTGCTCACTTTGGAGGTATCCCACTTGCCAGTTGGAGATTCAACTGCAGCACTTAGGGCAGAGTTACCTGAGGTAACTTGGGGCAAGTACAGCAGCCTGGGGATGCTGGAGAGCCAGGCTTGTCTGGGAGGCTGCTGTGCCCTGCAAGTCCCTGGCAGTCCCTGGGCTAGCAGGTGCCAGCTGTGTATCTGACAGCGGGCACGGCGCTAAGCTTTGCTCTCCACTGCGCCTGTCGCAGGTGTTATCAGCGCCTGGGTGACAGGGACAGCAGTGTGAGACAAAAGGTACAAGTGCCACCTAGTTCTCAAGTGCCTGAGACATACCTGCACGTGTGCAATGTCCCTCAGTCCCTGAGTCCTCTCCTCTGGCAGCCTGGCTCACAGGAGAACTCTCCAGGCTGGGGGACACTCACACTGGTCTGGTGTCCACAGCTGATTTTATGCCTCTGCAGGTTTCTAGACCTCNAGGGATGGTGACGAGCCGCCGAGCCAGCCTGCGGAGCCTGCCAGCGGGAGAGCCAGCCCCCGGCACGATGCTCAGCCCTCCCGAGCGGAGGGGGAGCAGCGGGACCAACATCTGGAAGCGGTGACAGAGCCAGGCGAGAGGCTCAGCGAGCAGGGACAAGGGGCAGGCGCTGCCGGCGGCAGCGGCCGTGCGGACGGGGCAGTGCTGGCCAACGGCGTGGACGCGGCGCTGGCCGCGGGCCGGGAGCGGCCGCAGCGCGGGGACACGCCCGGCCGGAGCAGCCCCGAGCCGGGGGACAGCGGCTGCCCCGGCCTGGAGAGAGCAAGCGGGGCCCTCAGCAAGGAGCGGTGGCACAGCGTCCTGGGATCCTCGGAAGCTCTGAGCGCCGACGAGGCAGAGGAGCAGTTCGGGTGAGTGCGAAGCCGCCCTAAGGTCGGCTCGGTCCTGGTCTGTGTATGTTGTTTTCAAGGCTCCTCGGTTCGAGTTACTATGCTCCGTGTGTAACTCATCAGTTTAAGGAGCTGCAGCTGCTCTCATGGCTGACTGTGGCTTTCCACTCCTGTGTCTCTTTGGGCTTCTGGCACATTTTTTCCCTGTTTGTTACTTTCTACTCTTTTTCCTCTCTGGGCTTCTCACACAGTTTTTTTTTTTTTCCTGTTACGAATGCAGAAAGCTGTGATTAGAGCCAGTGTCTGCTCACAGAGTCAACTAAAGTGAAGTGGAAGCTTTTGTTATCTCGAGAGGAGCTGGTTGTGCTCACTTTGGAGGTATCCCACTTGCCAGTTGGAGATTCAACTGCAGCACTTAGGGCAGAGTTACCTGAGGTAACTTGGGGCAAGTACAGCAGCCTGGGGATGCTGGAGAGCCAGGCTTGTCTGGGAGGCTGCTGTGCCCTGCAAGTCCCTGGCAGTCCCTGGGCTAGCAGGTGCCAGCTGTGTATCTGACAGCGGGCACGGCGCTAAGCTTTGCTCTCCACTGCGCCTGTCGCAGGTGTTATCAGCGCCTGGGTGACAGGGACAGCAGTGTGAGACAAAAGGTACAAGTGCCACCTAGTTCTCAAGTGCCTGAGACATACCTGCACGTGTGCAATGTCCCTCAGTCCCTGAGTCCTCTCCTCTGGCAGCCTGGCTCACAGGAGAACTCTCCAGGCTGGGGGACACTCACACTGGTCTGGTGTCCACAGCTGATTTTATGCCTCTGCAGGTTTCTAGACCTCCATGTGATTCTGCAGGCTGGGGGCTTAGGGAGAATAACAGGTCACTGGGGTGAGGAGAGGCTCTTCCCATGCCATTCCTGCATGAGGGGTATTTATAGATGCTTCCCTTTGCCACCAGAAATCAGCCAGGGCTCTGTGTTGCAGCCACCCGGGGCTGATGCCTGCAGTGAACTTTACAGCCCTGCCTGTGCACCCACCCTGGGGCAGGAGAGATGCTGCAAAGCAGGAGGGGCCAAAGAAGAGCAGCAGGGGTTGTCCCAGAGGAGTGTGGCCTTCTGAGGAGGAGCTGTGAAGGGGCAGGGTGGCCGAGGTGGCCTGGGGATCACCTCGTAGCCTCAGCCCCGTGCAGGCTCCACGCTGAGCTGCATGTTCCGAGCACTGTCTGGAGCGTGGGCAGCAGAGCTGGGGAGCCACGCAGGGCGTGGGCTGACAGCAGGCATCCCTCCTGCTTTGTTTCTCTGCTCTTGAACTGGCTTCTCTATAAAAAGCCGGTGGTTTGTTTCACTCAAGGGCAAGAAGCAGCAGCACTGCTTCAAAAAGCACAGCTGAAGGTGTTGCAGAGGAAGTGTCCAGGGCAGGCTGCTGCCGTCCGGAGAGCTCGGGGAGCCTGTCCCCAGGCAGGTCCCATGAGCCCCGTGAGCTATGCAGTCAGGTCTTGGATAGCTGCAAGTCTCTCAGGTTTCAGGGGAATCATATTTGCTTGGTAGGTGGCTCCCTGGCAGAGGCTGCGAGTTCAAGAGGAAGCTAAGGGTAGTCAGAGAATGCTGCTGCAATCACTGGGAGTACAATTATTTTAAGGTACTAGGGCATGAATTGGTCGAAGTGGCAGGCTGAGGATTTGGAGATGATGCAACCCGACTGGGGTCTGCATGCAGAGTCCGTGATCTCGTGCTCTAAACATATTCACTTGGATAGCAAAGGAGTCTTTTGGGAGGCTGAATGCACAAGGGACAACTCACACGCTATATTCAAAGCAGAAGGGCAGCTGGAAAACTTCTGGGACACAGCTGAAGTCTGGGAAAACACTCAGTGCCTGCAGATCGGGTTAGCTCACTGTGTTGGAGCTCATCAGTGCTCTGATCACCTATCTTTAGGGCAAATGGCAGGAACGTGTGGCTGGGCCAAGCACAGCGTGGAGCTGCTCTGCCCTGACCACTTGGACTGTCCAGCTCTCCTGGGTCCGCGTGGGTCAGGATGAAGTGACAGATGGACCAAGGCAGAAGGAAGTTGTTGTCATCCTGCATCACCTCTGAGTTTCCCCATTTTTTTCTTTACTCCCCTTTTGGGAATTGCTGTAATGACCCATTCTGGATATAGGAGAACCTGGTCTGATGTTTTACTAATGAGAAGTCAACTATTTGTTCCTGCTGACAAATCATTTGTCATCATGTGCACGTTGCTGCTTGCATGATGCATTTTCTCCCTGAATTTTAAAGTACTTTACAAGGAGGTGTTGGGACTTGCTCTTCCCACTGGAATGGAGAATTAAAGGGGGAAGTCATCCAAGGTCATCACTCCATGGCAGAGTTGGAGAAAGTACCCATGATTGTCCTCCTGAAGGTACGTTAGGGCATCTATGCAGGAAATGGTTGGTAAAAAAAATCAGGGAAATAGAGCCAAAGACTGAGTGTTTGTGTTGCAGTTTGCATTAACTGAATCCCTTTTTCCCCTTTCTGGTTTATCCCATGGCATGTATTGTGTGTCAAAGCCCCATTTTCCCTTCATTGTGGCTGTGTTGCCTAGAGGTCTTTCGCCTCCTCAGAAGCCCCCAGCACTGGCCCTGCTGATCTCAGGGAGGTCACAGCTCTGCAGTCCAACTGTGAGATCCACCAGGGAATGATACTCTCTGATTTCAGCCCCATGAATTCATGGACAAAGAGCAAAATTTTTAACAGAGAAATCCTCACCTTTTGCTTGTAGACATACTCAGCACCTGCAGTTTTGGGACTGTGGCTTTTGCCCACACTTTTCCTCCCATGGCAACACATAGCTGTCAAAAAATCCACATTCCATCAAATAAAGTTTCAGGAAAACTTTGCAGAAAGACTGCAGTGCAGAGGCAAGGAAGTCCTGGTTTCTGTCATGTCCTTCTCTGGCAGGATCCACACTCCTCCAACACAGCAAACCCGTGATGGCAAGTTGAACATGAGTCAGCAGTGCCCTGGAAGGTGGGAGGGACAACCTTATCCTGGGGACTTCAGGCCCAGCATCACCAGCTGGGCCAGGATGGGCATTGTCCCACTCTGCTGTGAGCTGGGGTGGCCTCACCTCGAGCCCTGGGGCAGCTCTGGGTACCACAATATGAGGAAGATCTAAAGCTGTTGGGGAGTGTCCAAGCGAGGGACATGGGGGTGGTGAAGGGCCATCAGGGGACAAGTATAGGGCTGGAATGTACAAGGTCTGTGGTGTGAGCTGTTAATAGAAATGATTCTGTACAGGGTAGTGAAAGAACAGGGCTGTCTTCCTTGGGATTACGGCAATGTGGGACCTGCTAGGTAATAACCAGGAGGTTATTCTGGCACTGGATCTAGTAGCAAAAGTCCCCAGTTCAGAGGTCTGGCTTTTTACTGAAACACAGCCAAATTAAAGGCTGGCTGGGCCTCTGGGATTGCTTATTACAAAACTGTTATTTTCAGCTCTGGAATCTTGTAACAAAATTGGGAATCAAGCAGGTTATACGACAGAAAGATCCCAAGGGCCATTATCACAGTCGCCATTTTTGCCTCTTCTCTTGCCTCCCAGCTCCAAGTGGAGCAGGGCACAGATTGGCCTGACAATATTTTCTACGTTTCTCCTTTTGGTCCAGGTTTGCTTCTGGAGATGCCAAGCTGAGCTGCAGTGATGATGACAGGGAGCATTTCCAATTCAAAGACATCAGGGATGGCTTCAGCTCAACCTTCGAGAAGATCGTTGAGTCTGACCTTATGAAGGGGACCTACTACAGCAGCCTGGACTCTTTGGACGTGCTCTCCCTCACAGACGAGACAGATAGCTGTGTCAGCTTTGAGGCACCACTCACCCCACTGATCCAGCAAAGGGCCAAGGAGAGCCCCGAGCTCTTGGAGCAGAAACTGGCAGCCCAGCAGAGAGAAGCCCTTCACCACATGGCTGCTGATAAGCAAGAGCAGGCGGCAGCCAAGCCAGCGGAGGGGGATTTTGGGAGCCCTCTCAGACACTCAATTACCAGCAGCAGGTCAGAGAATGTGCTGAGCCGGCTGTCCTTGAAGAGTATCCCAAATGGGTTCCATGTGGAAGGGCCAGAGGAAGATGCCACCAAGATCATTAACTCCATCAGGTAAGGCAGGGAGTTGCTTGGACAGTGGCTCCTTTTCTTTTGAGATCCCAGTCCAGGAGCAAGGCTCAGTGGACATGATTGAGTTGGAGCCGCTCTTTCACCCCTTGTGCTTCCTCTCATGTGCTGTTGTGGCAGAAAGGCCAAACACCAGCAGGAAAACTTTCACCTGTGCCTGCAAAGACCTTGGTAGGTTGGGGACGGTCATGTACCCTCCCAAATGCCTCTGAAGTGCAGGGAAACCTCAAGGTTTCACTTAGGACAGGGTACCCCTACAGAAGCCTCCCCAGAGGTTCTTCTGCAGGCAGCGAGGAAATCAGCAGAGACTTCATTCATCCTCTGGACCCAAACCATCACCCCTGGGAGGCAGCAGCTCATAGTGTCCTCACAGGGCACTTCCCTGCATGAGGAAGCCAGGTGATGAGCAACCAGGTCAGGGCAGAGCTGGAGCAAGGTCTTATGTCCAGCTGTCAGGCCAGCAGTGAGCCACACTGCTCGAAAATGCACTAATTGGTGCTGTAAGTGGCCTTGGGCAGGCAGCTGCAGGGCTGTATGCCTGCCTACATGGTGCCAGCAGCGCTGCTCAGAGCGTGGTCTGTGGGCACAGCCGGCCATGAGGCCAGCAGGCAACTACAGGGGAGCAGCTCACCAGTAAAAGCTGGTCTGATGCCAGTCCCATTGACACGATCTGTACAAGTGCAGTTTCTCATCCTCAGCAAATAACCTGAACTGAAAAGCATAGCATCTATCCCTAAGATTTCCTGGATGTCCATGGCTTGGAAAGAGCTTGAGATCCCCAGGGGGGAGAGAAGAAGCTTAAAAGGTATTGAGGCTGCTTACTTTGATGCATCCTCATTTCTCAGGGGGAAGCCGCCCTCTCTCCAACCTTTTCTACCAATTTGAGATTACGCTGCACTATTTAATTTGAGCTGAAATGAAGGAGGGTTTGTCCAATATCCACTTCACAGCCATATTGCTGTTTTATCATACGTCTTTTTGTGAGGGCAAGAAGAAATCAAAACGTGGCGTTTTCTGTGGGCTTCACCAAGTCACGCTGCGGCTCCCTGAATGTTTCTTGTCTCTGCACAGCGATGCCAGCCTGAAGGACACCCTGTCGGACTCGGACTCGGACATGGGCAGCACGGAGCAGCTGGACCAGGGCAGCACAGACACGCTGGCCAACGGCTGCAGGGCGGACAGCGAGGCTGCCAAGAGGTTGGCCAAGCGCCTCTACAACCTCGAGGGCTTCAAGCGCTGCGACGTGGCCCGACAGCTCGGGAAAAAGTACGTGGGAGCCAGCCCTGGGAGGGGCTGGCAGAGATACGGGGCTGGGGAGCACTGGTCATGCTGGGAGGGCAGGCAGAGGCAGGAAGGGCCAAGCCTGTGTGCTGGGTGCAGTCGGGGCTGCTGGAGATCCTTCCAGTTAAAGCTGGAAGCCCAATGCCCTTAAAATACGACTCCTACAAGCTGCCTTTAGTATTAGGCAGTAAACATCACAAGCTGCTGCCCACCAGAACCAAGAGCTTCCTGCCTTTAGGAAGAGCCCAGAAAGACTAAAGCAATCCCCAGGCTGAAGGGTTTGGGAGCCAGACCTGCCTCTGCGCTGGGCTCCCTGCCACTCCCCAGGTTTCTCATGTCTTGTCCCTGAAATGTTCTTGCTGCAGAGCCTCTCAGTCCAGTCTATCCCTGGGTAGGAAGGGTTTTCTGGAGAGCCAGGGACACACAGGGAGGTCCAGGCTCTTCAGCTGGTAGATTTGCCTGGGTAAGGCAGAAGGGGAATCAAAAAATATTCAAAAGTGGGAGAGTTACAGAGATTTCTAAGAGACAGAGTAACAGTAACAAGTGTAGCAGTAACAGATTATTTTAGGATGCCGGTGGGTGTGAAGGCACCAATCCCCATCATCCTTCGCCTGGATCAGATATAACCTGTGTTGCTGGGATTTCTTTTTTTTTTTTCTTTTTTGTCCTTGGAATGTCTCCCCCTGCCCGATCAGCAGAACACACCTGTCCCTCAGCAAGTACCCACACTTTCAGTTCCAAGGCTTGTGTTGATTCCCAGCTTAGTGCTGGGACAGAAAGAGCCCGGGAATTGTCTCCTAGAGAGGCTCTTTGCATCACCTGGCAACACCCTCATTCTCCTCCTTTGCTGAGGTTCCTGTAGCAGGTGCATTGCTGGTTGCTCTTGCTTCAGGTGTGCAGCATCCTTCTCCCTTCTTTAAAATTTGCCATGACAGCTCACTGAGGGGGGAAGTTTCAAGCACTGGGTTTCTGAGCCTGTCCCTTTGCTATTTCCTGCAGTCCTCACTCACACCTGCAACCCTCACGCCTTGGGAGGCTGTTTGGTGACCCACATCTGGGAATCCACTCAGCCTTTGAAATAGAAGTTTTGTTTTGATCAGCTGGGGTTTGACACCTGAACCATTTCCTGACATGAGACCTAAATAGAGCTGCAGACTCTTGGATCACGCAGGTGGATTGGCAGAGCAGAAAAGGAAATAGGGTGAAGATAGGTATTTATAGGTATTAATATAGGTATTAACTCAGTCTTGCCCACTTAAGACAATATAAGACCAACCTATAGTGCTGGGAGCCGACTAAGTTTAAGTGAAGCTTTCAGGCCAGCTCTGTGTAGGAGGACTGTACAAAAAGTGAAATCTCATTTTACCACTTATTTTTTCTTTGTGATAATTGGCAATTAAAAAAAAAAAAAAAAGAAAAGTAAACCAAAGCCAAAACTATTCATCATTGTCAAACAGGCAGAAAAGGCTTGACAAACAAAGAAATGCAGGTTGGATATCTCCCCACAGTTTGCTTCCATCTGCCTCAGTTCTGTGAAATTAACCTAAAACCCAGAAATTACCATTGTCCCACTGAAGGGCAAATGTCTGGGCAACTGAACTCTCCATGGAAGACTCTTGTTCCAGCACTGGTCTGTGGCCCTCTCAGCTCCATCGGTGCCCCCGGCCACATCCTGTGCTGGGCAGAGGTTGAACTGTCCCAGGCCATGAAGGTGGCAGTGCCAGGCACTTCCTTGTAGGGTTTCCCAGAATTGTGCTCACCAAATCCCTGCGGCACCAGGCCAGGATAGTTCCAGCATGGCAGTGCCCTGGGATGTGGGCAGCACAGCGTGGGCACAAGGCCTGTTTTATCCCCCAGAGAGGAGCTTTTACTCACACCAGCTTCTTATGGATCTGAAGTGACCCTGGTGATGCAGAAAGGGCAGTGGGATTCAGGCTGTAAAAAAACCACAGATTTTTCCATGTCCAGACACACGGGAACGGACTGGGAGAAAAGGCCAGGGCTCCTGTGTCCCTCTGGGGTGGCTTGTGACCCAGCAGGTCAGTCAGAACTCTTGGTGCCTGGGCCCTCCCAAACCAGGCAGAGGGAAGGAGCTTCAAACTGGGGTGTAAGGTGAGAGGAGGTGTGTAGAGGCCTCCTGCTGAAAGGGCAGCAGCCAGAGGATGCCAAGCATGTCCCCACAGGAAATACCTTGCAGGGCCGCCAGCCAGAGCATGGCAGGAATGTCCCCGTGGGAAATGCCTTGCTCTCCTTGTAGGAATGTCTCTGTCGTCATGGTGGAAGTGTCACCCATTCCTGCAGGAAGGGCTGGCACTGGCACAGAGGCAGAGGAGGGTAATTCCTGAATGAGGAAACCAGAGCAAACACACAAGCCTATCACAGAGTGGGACGCGATCACTGCCTATCTTAGAGTGCCCTGACCTCTGTTGTTATCCCATGGCCTGGGGCATGTTAACTGCCTCTGGAGCTCAGGGAGAAGAGTCCCATGTATGTCCTGGAGATAAAGAATAAACAGGAATTTATTGTTTGCAGGGGTCTGGCTGCCTTCTGGTGTCTTGTGACACTGTCCAGTTCCCTTGGCAGAGGCAGCAGCCCCTGCCTGGAACTCACTGAGCTCTCCTGTTCGTCTCCAGCAGCACCCATCTGCCACGGGAGCAAGGGGCTCTGGTGAGAGGGTGGGATGGGAGCCTATGAGGGTGAGAGCAGGAATATTTCAGTGGGAGGAGGGGACACATCCAGCAGTGGGAGAGAGCCAGGTGCTGGGGGAGCGCAGGATATCCCTACGGCCTCCTCCTGGCTGGTTTGGGAGGAGGCTCTGCCTGGCCAGCAGCACAACACAGGGGTGCAGCAGGGCTGGTGTCTCTCGTTCTCAGGTGTCTGGGGCTGGATCTGGGTGCATCAGGGAGGTCTTCCAGCAGAATTCCAGGCCAGGAGCAAGTCTCCCTGTGTCTGAGATCATGTCTGCAGTGTCTTGCTGGGATTGGGCCAGCCAAGAGGCGGCAGTCTGCTGTTCCTCTTGTGGACAGTGTCTTCTTCCCTGACGAAGGGGCTGACCACTCCCTCTTTAATTACAGTAACGAATTTAGCAAGTTGGTAGCAGAGGAGTATCTCAGCTTCTTTGACTTCACTGGCCTGACCCTTGACAAAGCACTCAGGTGAGCTCTGGGATGGAGAGAGTGGTGGGATTTTGGGGTTTCCTCCAGGCTTCCCAGCACTGTGTGAGCCTCCATGTGACAGGAGCAGGGACTGGGGGGAGATCCAGGCTGTCATTCAATCCTTGGTGTCACGTTTATCCCAAAGTGCTGCCTCCAAAAGTGGGCTTCAACATGGGGGCCCACAGCCTGCTTCCGCGGGGTGGAGAGCACAGCTCTCCCAGGAATCCTGTCCCATACAGAATCAGAGCAAGAGGGAGCAACTTTCTTCCTTGGGATGGGCAGCCCATCCTGGTGCTATCATGCCCGAGGTGGATCAGATCCCAGCTGGCAGCACATTTCTCTGCACAGCTCCATGTATCCCTTTGCACCCCCTCTGCAGGCTGTGGGGCTGGGGGGAGGATAAATGACCCCTTTCCACCCCGACCTGAGGTAGGACACTGCCCAGCAGCACCTCTCTGAGCATCCCCTTCTCTGTGCAGGACGTTCTTGAAAGCGTTCCCGCTGATGGGAGAGACGCAGGAGCGGGAGCGGGTGCTGATCCATTTCTCCCGGCGCTACTGCCAGTGCAACCCCGAGGAGAGCACCTCTGAAGGTACTGCTTCCTTTCCTCTGGCTCCTTGCCCCACCACAGGGCACCTGTGCACAGAGCTGGAGTGCAAACCCACCCACGGCCAGGCAGACACGGCTGCAGCTTCTCCCTTTCCCAGGGATCCTGCCCTGCTCGTTGTCCCTGCCCTGGCAGGGCTGGGGGTGCTGGGTGCTGCCAGAGCCCCCCAAACAGGGCCACACCAGTCTCCATGTGCCCGCTCACAGCACTGAGATGCAAACACATTCTGCCACATGGGCTGGTCCTTGAAGGACCTCACAAAAGGGCTAGAGAGCACCAGGGAGGAGGCAGGGACTGGAATATTACTTTCACAAGCAGCTGCTATGGGTTTAGAAGTGGGAAGTTTGGTCTTTTAAATAAAAACTGCTTTGAAGCCAATTTTCTGGTGGTTGTTTTAGGAAAAGGTAAAGTCTGAGGGAAAAGAGGATGTCTTCGGGGTTTTTTTGTGTTGTTTGTTTTGGATTTTTGTTAAATTCTACACAGCTGAAAGGAGCAGATATTCTTTAAGGTCCCCAGACACAGCAACTGGCCTTGATTTTGCAATAGCTGGGCTGCCAAGACAACAAACACCAGAACTGTGTGAGAAGGGGAATAATCAGCCCCAGCTGTGTGACTGTTGTGTGTTTCAGATGGGATTCACACCCTCACCTGTGCCCTGATGCTGCTGAACACAGACCTCCACGGCCATGTAAGTAGCCCTCGGAGGAGCATCCATCCTTTATTGCTTCCCAAGGTTCCTCTGTTCCCTGATGCTGAGTGTGTTGCTGGACAGTTGAGATGGGTTGGCAGAGTTCTCTGACCTGCTCCAGGTGGAATTTTGGGTGCCAGGCGCAGGCCTGGGGACAGTGCCCCCCTGAGTGTCACTGCACGCTCAAGCCGGAGGCGCGTGTCCTGCTGACACCGGTGATCCTGTGCAGGGACGGGCACTGCTGCTTCCTGCCCTGTCCCCCAGCTCAGCCCTGTCCCAGGAGCTCTCCGTGAGGTCTTCCCTGCCAGTCCCTGTGGGGCTGCTCCTTCTTGTGATGCAGGCACCTCTCCCCAAAAACTGCCGCAGGGGGGCCAAGCGGGTTTTCACAGGTCTAGATTTGATCTTTCCTTCCCCAAACATGAAGTGAGGTCCAGCTGTTCCTTTTCCCCAAGATGTAACAGGCAGCCACTGGAGAGTTTCACAGCAGAGAGGCCTCGGGACAAAGAGCAGAGTGAGCAGAGCTCAGTGCCCAAAAGAGTGGCAGGAAAATGGCAGAAGCTGTGAGAAGATCTCTGACCGCCTTTTAGAGGCTCCCAGTGACCTGTCTCTGCACACAGTGGGATAGTGGTGGGATCAGTCTCACAGAGCATTCATCCTCCAACCAAAATGGTTGGAGCCAAGGAATTATTTCCATCAAATCACTTCCTGCAGCAGCAAAAGCAGCATTGTGGCAAAAGGCAAGCTATGTGACTTCAATACAAAATAATCTTATTTTGTCTATTTGTTCTAAGTGAAAAAAAAAATCAAAAATATGCCTCTGGAAAGATAGACATAATTGGAGAGACAAAAAAAACCCAGCCTAAACCTCAAAAATCTTACCATTTCTACCCTTCACTGACAAGCTGGCTCAGAGGCCTGGTAAGAAGAAATGTTCTCATGATATCTAGGCACAGAAAAAATAGCTTTTTTTTTGACCAGGTGTGCAAATGCCTGAGCTTTTCTTTGAAAAATCTTCTCTTTATTTTTCTGCATGTGTAACATTAATTTCTTCTTCTCCTTTTCCTCCTTTTTTTTATTTTTTTTTAATTTCCTTCTGCTCCTGGAACCTCTCTTTCTGCTCTTTAACCCTTTACCAGGTGGTAAGTGCAGTCCTTCTAGTGTTTTGCTTTAAAGCACTGGCATTTTACTTTTTTTGATTGTGTTAAAAACAGTAAGGAATTTTGTTTGTCTGGAATCCTCAGTGATTGTGCAGTGTTCTTCCCTACTTAGCAAGCCATTAGCAGCTGATATCATCACATGAAATACTCCTGGTGTAGAGAAACCTCCATGAACTGTGTGCTACCTGGGAATGTGTGACTTATCTCCCACCCCTCCTTGTTAGAGATGCTGCCATGATATTCCATGTCACTTTTGATTTTCTTTTCCTTTTCAGTGTTGTGTGTGTGTTGCAGTGTTTTGCTGTGCATTGCTGGAGTGGGAGATGCCCTTAGTGAGGAAAGGGGGTGGGTGGGTGTCTGTGAAGGGGCAGTTCCTCACAGCAGTGCCTCTGGCACGGGTTCGTTCACCTTTCCAGCAAAGACCTGACACAGAGGTTTAGAACAGGAGATTTGCACCTGGCCTCAGCGCTGTTGATTTTCTACTCAGGTGCACTCAGACCCCATTTCCAAACCACCCAGAAAACTTTAAAATGAGACATTCCTTATTCATGGAAGCACCTGGGGTTGGTGTTAAAAGCCAGCAGTCACCAACAAACATTCCGAGTATAACAAGCATTCCGAGACTGATGCCTTGGAGTGGCTACCTAAAACAGAGGTTAGACAAACTTAAGAGAATAAAAGCAGATATTTATCGAAGGCTTCAATGGGTACGCGTTGGGCAGTCAAAAGCCTCAGAGGGGCTACACCCAGGGTGGGTGATGGTCACAAGTTTTTCACACAATTAAAATTTGGTTCATTTACATATCAGGGGTTAATCCTCCAATTACAGTTTCAGGTAATGAAGTCATTTACTCCAAGTTTTTCCCTCCCAGTCAGTGTTGTTAACACCTCTCAGGCCTGAGACAGTGAGATGTGCTTGAGTTTCAGGCCTAGAGAGGAATTGTTTTGTCTGAATGAAATGGGAGAACAGCAGCTGACAGGCCATGGAGTTTTAGAGTTATACACTAAAGCAGTACAGGACCTGAAAAATAGAAAAGCTAAATCCTAAGGCATCAAGACTATACATGTAGGATAATGCAAGTTATTGCAACTTTCTGCCTTGCTCTGCTGGTGCTGTTTGAGTTAGCACTGCCCTGCTCCATCTCTGCCCCGGGGAGACAAAGCTTGGGGCTATGTCCTTTCCCACCGTCACTTTAGCCCTCCTGGCCATGGTAGGATGTTGACAAATAACACCTTTGCATCACCAGCACTCATGGGTGCATTTTGGTCCTTTAGCAAAGGCCACCTGCTGGAGTAATAATGGGATTTGTCCAAAGAGCAGAGCACCAAACAAAGCTTGAAGTGGGATCCTGGGCAGGTCCTAACTCCATTTATCCATCCCTATTAATCTTACAAACCCTGCGTAGTGTCCTTAAGCCAAACCCAGGGTTCAGCGTGAGCAGCAGTGCTGTGTTAGCAGCGCTAGGAGGGCTGGGGAGCTCTGAGGTGTGAGCAGCCCCAGGCCTCACCTGCAGAGTGACACCAGTCTGCCCACAGCAGTTTGTGTGGCCCAGGGCTCACTGGTACCCCGAACCTGCAGGTTGGCTCCTTGCAGGGGTGTGATATTTTTCTTGCAGCCTAAAACACATCCACGACCAGATCAATTATTCGGCAATTAGCTGCTTTTCCACAGTGTGGCTGCTGCCTCAGGTGAGCTCAGAGGTCTCTTGCACCAGAGAAAGAGGCAGATCACACAACACAAAGGAAGGCATCCCTTGGGATGGATGAGTCCCAGACACACACATGACAAACCCTAAAAAGAGCCTGCGAGACTGGTGATTTGTGTTATCTCACACCATCCACCGACTTCCAAAAAACGCCTTGGCCTCTGCATTCAGTGCTGAATCACTCTTTGGGCTCGGAGGCCAGTGCTGTGCATTCCGCTTCCCTGCTCAGGGCGGGGCTGGGAATAGGCACCTCCGGGCAAAGCAGTTCCGTGCCTCAAAGTCTCAGGCAGCCCCGGCCTCACCCCCGAGCTCCCTTCCTCCTGGAGGCTGCTTGCCCTCCTTCCTTTCTCCACCTTTCTGTTGCACTGCTGCGTTTTTCCTTTATCTTTTGTGTCCGAAATTCTCTGGCCAGCAAGCACACAAGTCTCTTCTCTCTGCTGAAATCCCTGCATCCCTGCTCGTTTCCTGAGCCCCTCTGCAGCCCGTGGACCCACTGAACACTGGCTGGCAGCTCTGGCTGATGGGGCTCCCCGGGAGGAAGCCACGAGGGCTGAGCTGTGTTGTGCTACATCACATCCCCAGGCACTGCAGATTTGTAACAGTGCTTTACTCCTCTTTTTCTTGATCTCTCAAGGGAGCCAGCTCATCTGGAGCTGGCACCAGCAGGAGGCATAATTAGGGGTATCAGACAGAGCTGCTCAAAGGCAGTGCTTGGCTCCCTGTGCAGCCTGAGAGTGTTTGCACACACAGAAGGCAGGGGGTGCAGGGAGGACACGATGAGCTGATCCCGAGGCCTCACTTCTTTCCTGATGCTTTCATCTGGGATGAAGCCCTCAGGTCATCTGCAGTGCACGTCTGTGGGCAGGGGTTTCTAGTGTCATCTCTTTCAGGAGGTTATTTCCTGGCACAGAGGACACATCTCACCCTGCAGGGCATCTCCTGCATCATCTGCGCCAGCTTCATCCCCTGCCAGACCCACTGAGGCCCTTCCTCTTCCTCGCTGAGCCCTGAGCAGGGCTCAGACTCTGCTGTTCTGGGCCATCCTCTCACATCCTCCGGGATGGTCACCCTGCCCATACCTGGATGTGAAGCCCAGCAATGTCAGGATGCTGTTGGGATCCTCAGGAGCACTGGTGGCAGCTCATGCTGTCCTCACTGGCTCCACTGCCCCTCCAAGCAATGCCCCTCACACTGAGGGTGTGAAGGGTAGGATATAACGTGGCACTGGAGACATCCATCTTTCCTCTGTGACATCAAACTCTTTTTTTCTGAGCCCCGTAATTGCCACTGACTCCTGCACACCTCAGGTGCATCCCTTTGGAGAGGCAGCATTGCAGGGGAGACTCGGGGAGAGGCTGCCTGCCTCGACCCTTGCAGGCTGAGGAAGTGAAGGGTAAAGGGTTTGGCAAGACACGTGCCACAGCTGATGAAGCCGTCATATCAGGGCTGCCAGGTGGCCTGGAAGCACCAGTACCAAATATTGTTGGCATTAGCTGGTGCTGAGTGTGTTCCAGGCTGTAAAATTCTCCCAGTATACCTGTGCTGCCCTCTCCATAGTACCAGTAGCTGGACCATTTCTTTTTGTAAAGGCAGTCAAAAATAAGAGCTTCCATCAAGGACCAGCATTCCCCTGCCCAATGCTGGCTGTTTCCAGGTGCTGGCACTGCAAGCTCACACAATTTCACTCACAGCAGGCTTGGAGCCCCATCCAAACATTGTCATTTCACCAGACAGAGTGCTTGTCTTGAGTTTTGAGACACAGAGCCTGTACCCAGACCACTCCAGCAAGAGCTGGAGAGGCTATTTTCAGGTATCTTATTTCCACCATTAAAAAAAAAGGTCATTTGAAACATTTGGATGCTGGCATGAGCAAATAAAGCAGAAAGCCCGACAGCAAATCAGATCAGAAGCCCTTTGAGCTCTTGAGATGAGCCCAGGCTTCTTCACTACATATAAAATTGTTCTTTGAAAGACACTGATTAAAGTCAAAACTCTCCACAAGTTTAATGAGCTGCTTCTTTGCCTTACAGAACATTGGCAAAAAGATGTCGTGCCAACAGTTCATAGCAAACCTGGATGGGCTGAACGATGGGAAGGACTTTGCGAAGGATTTGCTGAAGGTAATGTGATATAAATAGTGGGAAACTGTCATTATTATTGCAGTGCCACCCAGTCCTGCTGGGGCACTCTGAGCCCTTCAACCAGCATTTTCCAGTTCCAGGAGGAGAATTGTAACCCCCATGAATGTCTCTGCTAACTTGTTGTGAGCCAAAATGCATCTGTTCCCTGGTGGTGTTTTATCCAGATTTGTGGCATATCTGCCCTCAGAGCATACCAGAGGCCCTTTTCCCCCAGAAGCTCAGATAATGCCCAAAGCAAGGTTTCCCCACCCCAAAACACGACCATCCAGCACCAAAACTTTTCTCTGCCTCCACTACCATGTGATGAAATGCAATGTTCCAACACAGCCAGTGCAGTACCATGGGATATGGTTAAACGTCCTAAAGCGAGTATTTTCTCCTGCCACGTGGTTTAGAGCACCACTGCTCTCTGCACCTGCTGCAGGTGCAGCAGCCTGAGCTGAATTTCACTGTGTGGAAGGAGGTTAGGATGAGAGGTGCCACATCAGGGGTGTCACAACATGTCTGGGGTGACATCCCCATTCCCAGCAGACCTCACCCTATCCTAGCCCTCCGTATGGTCAGGACCACGTCCACATTCTGCTCTGCTTGCTCATTCCTGCATCTTTCCCAGTGCTCCAGGGAAGGCACTGGAATTTTGCACGGAAGGAACTGGAAAAGCTGATTCCAAGGTCATTCATCCCTTCCCTGCTACTCAGTTCAAACCTCTCCTGTCATTTTGCCTAGTTGTGACATTGAAGGTGTCACAGCATATCCCAGAGTCTTCTACCACTGTGTGGGCCAGGATTCACTCAGAACTAGGTACAGCACCCAGAATGAGTGAAAAATGTCATATTCAGGCTCCTGAGCAGGGCTGGCTGCCAGAGCCCTCTGCTGCTGCTGTGGCCAGTCCAATACCCAGCGTGGCACACAGATAGAAGGGATCCAGCAGGACAGCAGCCATCCTGCTCACCAGGAAATGCTTCTCCAGGACAGTTCAGTAGGGAAAGTATCTCCAAGAACACAGACAGGGTGTGGAGGAGGAGATACCTCCACAAGCAGACACGACTTCGATGAGAGACACAGCTAATTCCATGTTCTTTTTTCAGACACTGTATAACTCCATCAAGAACGAGAAGCTGGAGTGGGCCATGTAAGTATATGCTAAGCATTAAAGGGATAGTGTGTCTTTCCAAGTAGCTGGCAGGTCCTAAGTCATGTTTTCAATCCCAGAATTTTTCCTGCCAAGCCCTTAAGTGCTTAAGTCCCTCTTTAGACAAATGGAGTTTATTTATGGCTTAGACACAAAGGCACTTAGGAAGGTTGGTGACAGTCTGTGGATCCATGACCTAAAGGAAGGGAATGCCCTCTTTATTTACTATTACACTTATAAAATGCTGGTTCCTCTTCAGGTGCTTCAGAAGTCTGGGGCTATTTTGAGACTTTCCATCTCTCCCACGTGCTTTTTTTTCTGGAAATAGTATCAGAGAATCACCTAAGAAGGAAGAGACTTTGTGATATGTCTAGTTCAGCTTCCTCCTCAAAGTATGGGCAGTACGAAGTATTGAATTCAGACCAGGATGCTCAGGGCCTTATTCAGTTTGATCCTGAAACTCTCCAAGGACGGGGAACCCACAGCCCGTCTGGATCCGCAAACCAGTATTCATTATTAGGAGAGTGGCATTTTCTCTTGTCTCTGTTGTTTTGAGTTCTGCCCACTATCTCTTGTCCTTGTGCCATGCACCACAGTGAAGAGCCCATCTTTGTCCTCTCAACAGCACCCTCACACAAGGCTGCCATGAGGTAACCCAAAGCCATCTCTTCTGCAGATAGAACAAGTCCAGTCCTCTCCGCTGTTTCTTACATTGCAAATGCTCCAGCCCCCAGGTTTCTTGGCCTCAGCTGGAGTCTCTCACCTTGCTGATGCCCTTAGCTGTGCTGGGGGCCCGGCACTATTTGCTGTATCACGATATGATGATGCAGGGAGTGCAGAGCAGACGATCACTTCTCTTTGTCTCCTCACCGTGCCGCTGTTACACAGCCCAGGGCGCTCCTGCCCTCTGCTCCTGCTCATCCTGCTCATCACGCGGAGCCCCAGCGCAGCGCTCGGGTGCTCCCGGCCTCTCAGCGGTGGCCTTGTACCCCTCGTTTTTATGTCATCCACAAGTTCGATGAGATCGTCACTTGTTACCCTGAAACGAGCCTGGAAAGAGCTGGCAGGGTGGGCTCCATCACAGGTCCACACAGCGCCTTCCCCCTTCTCCCCCTGCTCTGCCCCTCAGAGCACAGGCCAGGATCATCAACGAGGTCCCCCAGCTCCGGTGTCTCTCGAGGGGAAACCCGTGACAGACCTGAGGTCTTAAGCTGACACAGGGGACGTTCCCTCTCCCTCTCCCTCTCCCTCTCCCTCTCCCTCTCCTCCATCGCCTGCTCTCTTCCTCGTATCACCCTGCCCAAAAGCAGCCTCCGGAGAGGTTTTGCTCCTGCCTCCGTGAGCCCCTGGAAGCGGCGGCGGTGCCGGCCGCAGTGGGCTCTGTCGGGAGAGGGGGCTGCGGCTGCTCTGTGGAAGGGCAGCTCAGCAGGAGTGCGTGTGCCTCGGGCTGTGCTCACACAGCCAGCGCAGCTCCCTGCTCGGGCACATCCTGGCGCTGTCACCCTGCCGGGGTCCCGCTGCTGCGGGGCGGCTCCGGCCAGCGGCGAGCAGATCCCTCCCGCCTTTCTTCACCCAGCCCGCTGCATCCCCGCATCCCTTCACCCATCCCGGCCGGCCTCGGGCCTGCCTTGCTGCAGAGTGTCCTGCTGGGCTGCAGGCTCAGAGCCCGCAGCTCCTCTGCAGGGGGACAGATGCCCCCTGACACAGGGGACCTGGGGCAGGGACTCCCTGGTCTTCTTTCAGAGATCTGGAATTGAGTCATAACCTTGCACAGCCAGGACCCTCTTCCCTCTGCTTGCTTCTGCCTTGTCCATCCCAGGGAAGGAGATGTCCTTGCCCACAGATCCCACCAGACAGGCAGGGATGTGGCCACAGCAAGGAGCCCAGAGGGGTGCAGCCCAAACACCTGGGGCCCACTAGCTCCCCACTCAGGAATAGCATCTGGGCTCTGCCTCAGCCCCAGGACTCCTGTGGGAGCTGAGGGCTAAGAAATCATCCTTCTCTTCCAAGAGGTGTCTGATGCTTTGGCCGTCTCCTTGCCGCAGGTGAGGAATTGTGTTTTACTGCTCACATCCCAGCCAGTGGATTTATTGAGGGGCAGTCCTCAGCTGAGGTTTGGTCCCAATCTGATCTGCAACCTGAGGTGACCACTCATCCCATTCAGACATTGACATGTATCAGACAGGGCAGAAAAGCCCTGTTTGCTCCTTCTCCTTCATGTCCCAGGGACACTGGGAACTATCCCTTCCCATACAAGTTCTACTTTCTTTGTGCCAGAGTAGATTCATCTCCCAAATGTCTGCAGATCTTCTGTTCCTCAGAGATGCAAGGGACATTCCTAAAGGTACTTCACTGTCTAGGAGGCCTCAGGCATTGCCTCTCAGAAGCTGAGAAATGCTGGTAATACCTGGGTCTTCAGCAAAAATCCTCCTCAAGCTCTGGTTTTAGGGCACAGATTCAGAGACTTTTCCTGTGTAATATTTGTAGTCCTCAGCATGGGGTGTCTGCAGTTTCCTGGTACTCAGGCAAGCACACAGTCCCTTACCTGTTTTGAGTGACCTCACAGGGGGTCCGCTGGGGAAGGTAGCTGCCACCCACACTCCTCCCAGCTCAGACCACCACTAATGGCACTCTCTCTGTTACGATCCTGACATCTCCTTCCTTTTTCTTTCTCGGACCAGTCCTGTAATAAAAACTCTAAACCCAAAGCAAGTAGGGCTGCTTTGCACTGTGACCACACCCACATCTCCTCCACTGAGTTTCTTCTCTGATTTTGTTTCCAAGTGATGAGGACGAGTTGAGGAAGTCACTCTCGGAGCTGGTAGATGACAAATTCGGAGCCAGTGCGAAGAAAGTGACAAGGATTGTTGACAGCAGCAACCCCTTCCTGGACATCCCCCAGGCCCTGAATGCAGTCACCTACAAGCACGGCGTCCTCACCCGGAAAACCCACGCAGACATGGATGGGAAGAGAAGTACGTGGTCAGGAACAGGGACTGGGATGGGAGAGGTGCCCCAGGCAGTCCCAGAGCCTTGCCTTGGCTCTTCTGGTAAAAGCGTTTTCTCACCACATCCCAGGCAACACAGGAGAGATCTCCATAAGTGCTAGGACAGAGGAAAAGGGAGGTGTTTTGAGGTATTTGTAGATACGAGTGTTTTCAGGAAGCCTCAGTCTTCCCTTCTCACTGCCAAGGAATCTAACACAGACAGACTTGGTCTCCCATCCTGTTTGTGGGCCTAATCCCAAACCCCTGGCTCTGAGCAGTGGGGGAAGGCTGGTTCCTCAGCAGTTGTCCCCTCCAGCCTTGACCTTGGGGACACTCTGGCCTGCCAAGCTTTGCTCCTGTCCACATCCTGCCGTGTGCTGGCCGAGCAACAGAACACCCCATAGCTCTGCTACCAGCATATGGCATTAGAGGAAAGGTAAAGGTGTTTGGGAACTGTTAATGAGTTAATTAATTAATTAATTAATTAAACCTTGGGTAATTCCTTTTGCTAATTGATGTGATTGGCCCAGTCACTGCAGCTGATTAAAAAGTCTTGAGTAGAGATTACCACCAAGGGCCTCCCTTGCTTCCAGCACCTCCTTGCTAGCTTGTGCTTGGAGGATCTGCTGTCTGGTGGTGATGTGAATGGCTCCCCTCACCTCCCACCCCTCTCCAGCTTCTGCCAAGCTCTCTGTCCCCAAGCCCATCGAGCTGGTAACGCTGTCTCCTCAGGGGAACAGAAGCTGCCTTATCCAGCTGCTCAATTCCAAGCAGAGGAGCTCAAGGAATGTCTCTGCTCTCCAGGCATTAGGTCCAAGGGACATGAACCTGGGTTTGGAGCAGCAGAGACTTCCTGCAGGTGTCCACTGGTACCCCTGTACTGCTCATGTCTGGCTCTGACCTGCTTGTGTTCCTGCTGGGAGGCTGCAGAGCCCCGCCACTGTCCCTCAAACACCTGTCCCTGCTCACAAACCACTCATGAGCAATAGCCTGGATGTGTGGGAGCTCTGGGCATCAGCGAGTGCCTGTGGTAGCTCGGGAGAAAGGCTGGGTTTGCTGGAAGGTCAAGCAGCGCTGGCAGATATGTACAATTAAATATTCTTCCTTTTTTAGCTCCCAGAGGAAGAAGAGGTTGGAAGAAATTTTATGCTGTGCTTAAAGGGACCGTCCTTTATTTACAAAAGGTAACGGTGTGGGTCTCTCTCCTTTGCTGTCTCCTGCTGTCTCCAAAGCAGTCATGCCGTCACACCCAAGCAGGGGTGAATCCTTGTCCTAACTCACACATGGACATGGACAGAGCTCCTCCAGAGACCGGAGCTGGAGGATGATCTCATCTTTGGTGGTGGTGGTCATGCTAAGGGCACTATTCACAGCCTCTAAGGGAACCCTGAAGGAAGAAGCATGAAAGAGGAAACACAGATTTCTGCAGAAGGATCGCAGCAAGTAGGAGCTATTGGGGGGGATGAATGAACAGATGATATGGAATAGGTGAAATAGGATGCTGGTGAGAAATGAAATAGGAAGGTGAAGAGGTGGAGCATCTGACCAGTCTTATCCTGCCTATAGTTTTATTTGCTGGCATAGATCTGATTATGCACAGCTTTATTGAGTCTGGCATAGGAGGCCAGCTGATGTAATCTTTTTGGGTTTCACTAAAGCTTTTGGTACAGTCTCTCACAGCATCCTTCTGGACAGAATGTCCAGCGCACAGCTGGATAAACGCATCGTGTGGTGGGTAAGCACTTGGCCCATGGGTTGGACACAAAGGGTGACAGTGACTGGGGTGATATCAGACTGGTGACCTGTCACTAGTGCGGTTCCACAGGGCTCCATCCTCTGCCCTGTGCTCTTCAGCATCTTCGTAATGACTTGGACACAGGACTCAAGGGAATACCAAGTAAGTTTGTAGACAATACTAAACTGAGAGGAGCTGCTGACTCCAAAGGCAGAGGCCCTGCAGAGAGACCCTGACAAATGAGAAGCCCAGGCAGTCATCAGCTGTATGAAGTTTAACAAAAGCCCAGGCAATCATCACTGTATGAAGTTTAACAAAGACATAGTGCTGGATTCTGCACCTGGGACAGGGCAATCCTGGATGCACAGGCTGGGAGTGAGAGGCTGGAGAGCAGCTGTGGAAGGGGACCTGGGGGTCCTGGTCGATGGCCAGTTGAATATGAGTCAGCAGTGCCCTGGCAGCCAGGAGGGACAGCTGTGCCCTGGGGACATCAGACCCAGCATTTGGATCAGGCTCTCAGACACAGGGTGGGATTGTTGGGGTGTCCTGTGCAGGGCCAGTGGGGTTCATGCTCCTGGTGGGTCCCTTGCAGCTCAGAAGATTCTGTGATTCCATGGTTCTATGCTGACAATTTTTATTCTTCAGGACCTTGATGACCTGGGTCCTTCCATGGGCTGTCAAATGACACTTTGTGCCTCTCCTCATCTCTGTTCATTGTGCAGTCACCTCCAGTCAACACAAGTGTCATTCCCAGGTCCTTGTGGGACACAAAGTCGCCATGGAATAGCTTCCCTGAATGCTCTAGCATTCAGCTCTCTGGTGCTTGGATGCTTGGAGGATTTGCTGGAAAGTCCTTTCTGAGGGAAAATCCCAGGAGACTGGATAGGGGCTCACTTGAATGTCAGTGTAAGCCAGCCCAGGATGCCAAATGTCTGTTCATCATCAACATAACCCACTGAACTAGGTCTGAACTACCTGAGCAGTAACCCGTTGAACTCACCTTGCTGGAGCAGCACTCCCCGTGGGTAGATGCTCCTGCCTATTGGAGCATTATCTCCACAGCAATGAGAGTAAACAAACATTGGATTATATAAGAGAGGCAGAAAGCTCCTCGGGGCAGCAGGGATTTATGACTCAGAGCTCGGAGCACACCCCAATGACTCTCGTGTTTCGCCAGGTCCTATGGCACACGACAAAAGCGAGCAGAAATCTGGCAGCAGTGGCTCCTATCTCCCAGTGTGGGCTGCTTTTAGCCCAGAGGTGTTTTTACAGCTGTGCCACTCTCTCCTGCAGCTTAGGAAGCTGCAGCACACAGAGGAGCCCAGATCTCCTCCAGGCTTTTAAGTGTGGTGTTCTTCAAGCCAGCAGAACTCTTCTTACCCCTCAGTCCTTGTGTCATTACACATCTTCACATGGAGTCCACCAGAGTCCTCATGCTGACCCATGAGGATTTAACTTGTACAGAATTACCATCAACATTTAATTGTAAGACACCTTTTCTGTGGGGGAGAAAAAAAAAAGACATTTCAGCTATCACAGAACCATTTGGATCTAAATGAATTTTCCACCAAAGGCTTCTCTTGGGATGAGTCTGATGAAAGGGCATATATTGAGAATGAAATACACTTTCAGGATGGAATTTTCTTCCCTGGCAGCAGGAGGAGTGAAGCCAACAATGAGTGTCATTGCTGCTGCTGGGGGTTCTTTGCTGTACAAGGCTTGCAGCACTAACCACTCATTAACGAAGTTCATTATGTTTGTCTGAGGTGTTTGGGATTTAAAGAGAGAGCAAGGAAGAGGCTGACGTGGCAGTGAGGAGATCAATGCTCTTATCTCAATGACCTTCAGGATCGAATGGTTCAGAGACTGAGGGCTTTCTTTACGGACCAGGACTGAAGGAGCAAAACACCCAAGATTTGGCTGCGTTATGAAAGTGTCTGATAAATAAGAGCCATGACTGATGTGTAATTAGCAGGAGGGACCAGAATTGCCAAGGATGCCCCAAGGAGGTAACATTTGGAACAACAAAAATAAACCGAAGGAATGTTTGGGCAAAGGATTTGGGGAAAGAGGGGTTTCTTACTCGTGAGCTGCTGCCAGACTGGATTATAGTCCTCTCCAGGGAATTCCTGGGGCTTGGCTGTAGACAGTGTCTATCAGGCTTGCAGAGACAGGACAGAAGGATGAGAACATGAAGACAAAGTCCTTGCCCTGTCCCTTGCAAATATTCCCAGCACCACAGCAGAAAGTGGATAAACATCCACCTGCCCTGTGGATCCTTGGTGTCATTTCTTGCCTGTGGGGTGGTTTGCAGAACAAAGGAATTGCACAATACAGGAAGGAAGTGGTGTGCCAGGCTCCCAAGCTCTCAGCAGAAGACAACTGCAGATAAACATAAGGTAGAACCTTGGCTGAGCATAAATCACTGGGGAAAGATTTTCTGATGGGAAGATAGAGAAGAAAGTACCTGCTTCCAGAACCACCTGATGTCATGGAGCACAGGTTTAGCCTGTTCCACTTTTCTGCTCAGACCAAATTAAGGATCTAGGCTTTAATAGTAAATTCACATAAGCTGAACAGGGAATTCCATTTGGTTTTGAGGGGCAAGTTGAGTATAAAAAAGACTGAGAGGTAGAGGGAAGGTGGGAGGAAAGAGGGGCTGAGTAGGTGGATGTATAGAGAGGAGGAACGGCCAGACACAGAGACAAGTGGCCATAACACAGGCAGGAGGGTGGGTGGACAAGTAGACGTCAGTCTGACAGAAGCAATTCAGGCAGCAGCCATAAACCTGCTGCTGAGGAGATGTCACATGTCATTGACTCCCTGGTGTTAATTGCTGGATCAGCAAGTTCCAACACAGTCTGCTTGATCCCCTAAAGGGATGCAGCAGAGTCTGGAGGAAGAAATGCAGGCTTGGGAGCAGGGCACACCTCTCCTGTGCACTAATCTGCTCTGGGCACTGACTCACTCCATGGCCTTTGGCAACTTACTTCACCTCTGTGAAATGGGGATAATAATCCTTAATCACCACACATGGGGGGGAGGGGGTTAAGAAAAATGATGGAGAGCTATAAAGCATGAGGTGCTTTTATTCAGAAGTGCTTGAAAGGGTGCAGGTCTTCCCACAGGTTCTGTCCCCAGCCAGGAAGGGGTTCCCAGCACAGCCCTGAGCCACAGGTGCTGTCCCACGCAGGCAGACCCTGGTCAGGTGCTCTGGGGAGGGCCAAGATCATGCCTAGACTGAAAGGGGCACAGGAGTTCATTTTCCTAAATAAATGGTTTGTTTAGGATGGTAGATGTGAGGTGAAGAAAAGAAAGATGAGGAAAAGCCACTCACAAGCCAGAGCATAAGGGCTCTCTGTCGGTCTATGTCCGTATTCCCAGCACTGCCCAGGGCTGGTTCTGAGGCCAGAGGAGAGGCAGCAGAGCTGATACACTGGGCTCTCCCACCCCATCCAGTGCCCTACAAAGGCAGGCACAAGAGCTAGATGCCTTTTCTTGGAAAAACAGGCTTTGAGATTAATCATGGATCTGCTCACAGGGGTAGGCAGCAGGGGACAGTGACCCAAAGGCACCAGGATCTCCCAGGATTATCAGCCAAACGAGCCATTGTGAGCACCTGGCATTGGGATGAGCCTCCTGGAAGAGCCATTCTGAGCAGGGAGCCTCCAGCGCCGCTCACTCCTGCGAACAGCAAGGCAGAAGGGAGAGAGAACCTGCTTCATTCAACCTCGTGTTGATTTACTGGGCCCAGCATTAGCAAAAGAAGATTTGATTTTTTCTTACACCAGCATTGATGCCTGAGAGCCTGAAATCCATGGAGGCAATACTTGATGATTCCATTCAAGATGAGGATCTGCATTAGTCAAAGCACGCAGCAGCTGCGGCAGTTTCCTCTTGTCACACACCATTAAGCTGGGCTGTTTTGCACTGTATTTTCAGAAAGCTTATTTTGAAATGAGATCATGGGCAGCACAGTCAGATTTATTCAAATCCAGAGAGCTTCAGCCTCAGAAAAATCCCAAATTCAACTCTCTCTACAATACATAAAGCCCAAGCAGCAATGTCTTCCTCAAACAAATATTTCTCATCTGGTGGGGTAACACATTAGGTCTCCAGGAGGCAAAGCATTTGTTTTTCTTTGCAAAAAAGTCTGATGGCCCATCCCTCTGGCTACTGAAATCACCGCAGTGGTAAGGTCATCTGTACTGCCCACCTGAGTGTCTCCCTGAGCACAGGATGCCTGCAGCACCCAGCCTTCCTCTGCTGGAAAGCCCGGGCTTTTCTTTGGGGTCCACCATCCCCAGGAACCTGTGCCAGACATTTGTGGGTGGGCCCATGGCATTTTTTTTGGACCAGGCCAAGTGTCATATGATGATGACCACAGTATGGCAACCACTAGGCTGGATGGGATGATTGCTTCGAAAAATGAGGGAAGAAAGGCTTCAGAAGCTTATTTCCCAGCAGGAGCAAGAGTTGGGTGAGCCACATCCATGGGCTGGGGAGTGCTGGTCCTCAATGCTCTCCAGAGCAGCAGAGGGAAAACTTTTCCGACCCTACAGCCTCACTGACCACAGTTACCATCCCAGAGGCTGCACCACAGTTTTTCCCTGAACAGCTGCATTTGTACCACTGGGACATGGGAAACAGTAAACAATCTTTTTGCAAATCTGCAGAGCAGTTCTGGCTTGAAAACTAAGGAAGGCTTGGGATGTATAGACCACCATCACCTGCCAGAACTGCCCTGGTGCTGACAGCCAAGGGCAGTCAAGGAAAGCAAAATATAGAGCACGTTAATCCTGTAGCACTGTAATCATCAGGGCAAGGCAGGGCCTTCCAGGGACACCCTGTCCTGGCATGGCCTCTAACATGGCTGGGGTGGTGGTTTGCTTTAGCCAGGGCCATGTTCTTTTCACCAGGTTCTCTTTTCACCTACCCATGCATCCATCTGTCCATCCTTGCCATCCCACCATCTGACTGGTTGAGCTGGCAAGGATGCAGAGTGGGAGGAAGGATATTGCCTTAAAGTCACTGGGAAAGCTAAAGGGTAAACACAGGATTGGCTGAACTTCTTTTGCCTAAAAAGTGCTGTGCCAAGATCATCATTTCAGAATCCTATGTTTGGTATTTTCTACCTTTTTGTAGAATATAAACATATATAGTTACTGCTACATTCCATACTTGTGTGAAGTTGTCCTTCAGTGGAGAAAGTAAAGCAGGAATACAGGGAATGCTGCTGCAATTTGCATGTGCCAGATGATTTACAGGGGAGACCAAACCTGGTTCAGGGGGGCCACACTCAGACTGGCAACTGCCCCCCAGGCCCCACACCTGTACAGAGATGCACTGGTTGCAGGGATGCTGCTATTCCAGGGCTACATTCCTCAACCCAAAGCTGTAGTGTTAGGACAAGGAGCAATGGGTTTTAACTGAAAGAGGGGAAATTTAGATAGATACAAGGGAAAAATTCTTCCCTGTGAGGGTGGTGAGGCCCTGGCAAAGGTTGCTCAGAGCAGCTGTGGCTGCCTCATCCCTGGAAATATCCAAGGCTGGGTTGGATGGGGCTAGGAGCAACCTGGGACAGTGGGAGGGGTCCCTGCCCATGGCAGGGGGTTGGAATGAGATGAGCTTTGAGGTCCTTTCCAGCCCAGATCATTGTATGAGTCTGTGAAGCTGCAGCACCAGGGCAGGTGCTCGCTGATATCCTCTGCTGGCTGGGAGTTGCATCCTGGTTTGAGCTCTGCACTGTGGGGGAAGCTCTGCAGAACCTTGGCCCTGCCTTGTGCCTCCCCACAAAGCCTCAGGCATGTGCTGTGTTAGAAATAACTATTGATAATTATGTTTAAAACTTTCATCTCCTTCTTTACATCTTCCCAGTGAACTTAATGATGGAAGCAGTTGTCAGATGTTAATTATTATCATTATCAGCTCCTAGCATTTATGTTACAAAGCAGTGCTTTTCCTGGTCTCTGCACTCTGTGATTATAGTGCAGGGAGAAAGGCAGGTTCATTAAAGCAGCCCGCAAATGTTAGTGTTGTCATTATCCAATTAACGTTCCTCTTCACAGGATGAATATAAACCTGACAAAGACCTCTCTGAAGTGGATCTGAAAAACGCCATCCGTGTGCACCACGCCTTAGCCACAAAAGCCTCTGACTACAGCAAGAAGTCCAACGTGCTCAAGCTGAAGACAGCTGACTGGAGAGTCTTCCTCTTCCAGGCCCCGTGAGTCTCACCCTCCCTGCAGTGCCTGGATGGGCAGCCTGACCTCCAACACCTGACCTGGCCAGATCAGCACACACATCAGGGGGAGGAAGGGGCTGAGGGTCATTTCTGCAGGGCTGTGCAAAGGATTGAGTCATAGGTCACAGTTTTTCAGTAGCTTTGTGCCAGTCCTTGAGGTCCTTCGCAGCTGTCACCAAGGTAGGCTGAGCAGAATGGGCTGAGATGTGCAGGGCTGAGTGGAAGGGCTCCTCTTGCTAACTTCTGTTGGTGTATTCTGGAAGGGAGAACATCTCTGTGGTGCAGGTGATGATTCCTCTTGTCAGCTTTGATGGGGAAACTGTCTAAACCTCCTTAAAGCAGTCTCCCCAGCCAGGGGAGTTTTATCTTAGTCCATTGCTGAGGAATGTTATGGTGTTAGTAAGTGTCAAGTGTGGGGAAATCATCGTCTGTCTCACATTTTTCATGTCTTCTGCTGAGAGAGGTGACATTGTCTGTAGGTTGGGCTGGGGTACTAATGTCAGACATCTGAATTTGTGCATCAAGCACCCACTTGAAGGCTTGGGGGAGCACTGTCTGGACAGATTTGAGGAAGGTCCCTGGGCAGTGTTTCACAAGTGACATAAATGACATCCTGCTCTGTGGAACCTCTGTTGTGTGGCTCCCACTCTCCTAAGAGCAGGACATCCTTGGCCCTGGCCTCTCCACAGCTCCTCAGGAATACAACCAGAGCTGATGAAGAGGGCAGGACTGTCCTGGCTTTGACAGGCAGACAGCAGCCCTGAAATCATCAGGGCACTGTAGAGGAGCCAGTGAGACAGTGTTTCGCTCTGTTCCTAACCTGGCACAGAAGTGGCATCAAAGCAAGGCCACTGATGGCCTTCCTGAGCATGGGCGGCTCTAGGGCTGTGGTCAGCTGTTGCCTGGTGCTGGCTCAAGAGCATTTACGGACTCCCTCTCTCTTCTCCCCTCCTCCATAACAGAAGTAAGGAAGAAATGCTCTCCTGGATCCTGCGAATCAACCTTGTTGCTGCCATTTTCTCTGCTCCAGCCTTCCCAGCTGCCATCTGCTCCATGAAGAAGTTCTGCCGCCCGCTCCTGCCTTCATCCATGACCAAGCTGTGCCAGGTAACGTGTGAGAAGGAGTGGTGGAAGGGTGCCCAGTGCTCAGCAAGCCCTTCAGCTCAGGGCGAGCCCATCTGCAGATCCCCCTGTTCCTGCTGGACGGACACACTCAAGTGCTCAGCACAGGAACAGGGGAGTGGAGTGGGCAGCTTGGACAGATCCTGGCATCTGGCCAGTGCTTCTTCTGCAAAAACAGCTCTATGCACACACCTGCCTGTTGGTTCTGGCTTGTTTATTGCTCTTTGCCCATCACATTCCAGCACCTTCCTGTTGCTGGAGTGGAAACAGCAGAATAGCTCCAGAGTTGATGCTGCAGAGCCCAAGAGCCCAGGTTTGGTTTACATCGTGGCACCCTCTTGTTTCTGGAGCTCAAAAAGCACAGACAAAAGGGATGTCTGGGTTCCAGTCAGTAGAGAAGGTTTTCTGGAAACAAGGGGGCACGGTGCACCGTGCTCAGCTGACCAAGAGCAGCTGCCATTCAAAGAGGAGCTTTTGTTTCCCTGTCCAGGGAAAGCCTAGCATGCCTTAGCACTTCCAAAAAGTAGGGGCACACTGCCACTGCCCCCCAGCAAAGGGGAGGACAGCCTGCAATGTCACGGCAGAGACACGGCTCCTGCCTGCTGAGACAGATGTGGCCAGATGTTCACCTTTGTCAGAGCCCAGATGGGGAGGGTACTTCTATCTCCAAAACGAGCAGGATGAGCAGCTCTTGGGACAGCGCTGCTTCTGCCTGGCTGTTACAGGAGCATTTTGTGCTTATGAAGCCAAAGATGCCTCAGTGCCAAACAAATCCACTCTTGGCACTTGAGATACCTGAGTTTTCCTCTTACTCCAGTACCTGTGTTTGAGCTGCTTGTTATCAGATAAATTTGCAAGTGCAGAACACACCTTTGGCTCCAGCACAGTAGCTGAGCTTATGCCCTTGCAGAGAGAGTTCCCCCAGCCACAGGCAGGAGGAGCACTTGGGTGCTGCACTCCCACGTTTTAATACCTGTCACGCTTCTCTCGGCAGGAGGAACAGCTGAGGTCTCATGAAAATAAAATGAAGCAGATTGCAGACGAATTAGCAGAGCATAAATTACATCCTGTAGAGAAGAGCCTCAAGTCAAAAGAGGCTGAGGAATACAGACTCAAAGAACATTACCTAATATTTGAGGTAAAGGAACTTTCATCTTTTCTGTGATAAATGATACCTTGGCTGATTGAGGAGAACAGAACTCCAGAGTGGGTGCTGTGAGTCTGGGAGAGCGTGAAAGGAGAGAGAAGGACAAGGGCTCCCAAGCTGGATGGGTGTCTTGGGGCAGCAACAAGCCTCGCTGTTTTGCACTGAAGCTGAAAAAACAAGTAAGAGCCATGTCCTTCCCTCTGTGATTTCTAACCAGAGGAGGGGAAAACTGACAAGAGAAAGAACATCTTCCTTTACTGTGCCAGATTTTGACATTTCCTCAGGTCCCAAGTCAGAGAGTGGTTCAGTTCTCAGTGCGACTGGGTCTTCTTCAGCAACATTAATAAAAAGCAAAGGGAATCCCTGGGAGAATTAATCTTGTTTCACTGCAACCATTTCTGTAAATAAAGCCAAACCCAGTATTACAGCTGATTACAGACCCTTTGAGGATGCATGTAAATAAGTTTTAAGTCCCTGTAAAGTCTAAAAAGCATTTAATTGTGGGAGAAATGGGGTATCTTGTTCCAGTGAGAGTTGAGCAGAAGGTGTGGTTCCTGCCACATAGGTGTCAGTGGGAAGGCACTGCTGGAGGCCTCTAGTCTTGCTTCCAGCAGGAACTTGGATTATTCCTAGTCTTAGCCCAGACTGAGTGTGACATTTAGTGGCCGAGCCCCAAAAATCACTAAGGATGGAAATATCCCACGTCCCTCATGCCAGGGCTGCACCATCCTTTTGTGTAACACCCAGCCTGATTCTCCAAAGCCACAGCTCCCAGCTGCTGGTTCCCTTGTCTTGGTACCAACCTTCCAAATAGTTGCTGCTGCCTCCCTTTTTCCAGCATCTGGTTTCGGATGCCTGCAGAGAAGTCTCTGAGCTTTTCTCTGGACTGCCTTTTCAGTCTTCAAGGAGAAGTTGGCACTTCCAGGGCATAATTCATCTCATCTGTCCTATGAGATGTGCTCCAGAAATGCTTGTTTCTTTGTGCTGACAAAGAAGCCAGCACAAGCTGCCTCTGAGATGTTAAGAGAAAGGATGGGTATTACACAAGTCCTCAAAAAGATCCCATCTGGCCCTAGAACAAAGGATCCAGGCAGAGAGGATGCCTCCCTTTATGCTGTGCTCTGTGAGGAGCATTGGGGGCACAACTCAGCAGCAATAACTGAACTGGATGGAAACAATGACAAGCAGAAGTATTTTAACCAACCAAGGCCACCTCCTAAATCAGGAAGCAGCAGGTCTGTTGATCTCATTTTGCCCCCAGTATCATCCTCATACAATCACAGTGGCAGCCACGACCTGTAAAAGCAACTGAAGAGTCCTACACACACCCCCACACACACCTTTCTCCTCTGACCTCCAAACAGTCAGTCTGCACAGACCAGGCATTGTGCTGGGGTTCCATTTGTGGGGTGTGATTAGTGGGATGCTGCTGGTATAGGATGGGTTTTCCTGCAGCAGCTGATGGAATTGTTTCTGCGTGCCGCACACACCATGGCCTGTGCCTGTTCCCAGGCTCTCTGTTCCCTCTTTCCCTGCAGAAGAGCCGCTATGAAACGTACATCAACCTGCTGTGCATGAAGATAAAAGTGGGGACAGATGACCTGGAGAGGATTGAGACCAGTTTCTTCAAGGTGGAAGCTGACGACATCGCTTTGCGGAAGACACATTCCAGCCCTTCCTTGAGCCAAGGGCACATGTCCATCAGCTGTAAGGCAGAAAAGGACATTTTAGAGCAGAACACTTAACAAGGAACATGAATGGGGGTATGAACCGGCGATGCTCTGCGCTCCTGGACTTAGATTGATGAGCACAATTTTACTTAGGAAATTCTACGAGCAAAACTGTAGACGTGTATGACATGGGGATTGCTCTAGTGAAAGAAATCAAAGAAGCTTTAGTTGACACTCTCTGACAATGCTCTGGCATTTCAGCATCATCTCTTCTTCATTCCCAACTGCACCAGTGGCTTTTCTTTCCCTCCTGCTGCAGCCTGCACAACAAAGGGATATGNCGTGGGTTTTTAACCTCAGTGTGCAAGTGAAGGCAAGCTGCCTAGGGAAGACACTCGGGATGTGGAGGGTTTGACCAGCCCACCAAGACACCAGGATGTTCTGAAAAAATGGAGTAGCTGTGTATCTTTTTTTTTTTTTCTTCTTTTTCTCCTTTTTTTTTCTCGAATGGAAATCACTACTCGCT
>WBMY01013290.1:263161-388580 GCA_013397315.1 Donacobius atricapilla
AAAAACGGTGCTGGGAAAAATGGTTACCTCTTTCTAACTCTCAAAATGGGACTGAAGAAAGGTTTGGTAAACAAGGGCTGGCAAGAAAGACAACCCTGGCATGAAGATGCAAAATATAATAATCAAAGCCTTCTTGGGGTGTTTTTTTTTTTTCTCCAAAAGGAACCAGGTGGAGCTGGAATAGGGGAAGAGCCCACTCTGGGGTGAAACTCCTTCAATGCATGTTTCTTTTGTATGGGTGCCTAATTCCAGGCATCAACAACCAAGGCAGCCACGTTTTCTTGCTCTTGCACATTTTTAGGACCTGGATTACTGTTGTACAGCTCTCTTCTTCAGACAGGAGTTTCAGAGATTTCATACAAATCAGGAAAACCAGCTGGGATTCACATCCTGGTTTATGGATGGCACTAGGCAAGAATTTTGCTACTACCCAGCAAAAACTACTTTAAAAAAAAAAAAAAAAAGCTGTGAGGGATGTTAGTTTTCAGCATGGACTCATCCATCAAGCCAATTTTTCCAAAAATTCTTCAACAGCAATGCTTTTTGGTACAAAGACTTTTTTCCCTAAGCATAAATCATTCCCTTTGAATCATGGAGGAGGAAGAAAGACCAAAGACATTAAAACTATAGGGGAGGGGGTTGTTTGTTTTTTTGTTGTTTGTTTGGGGATTTTTGTTTGTTTATTTGGCTAGGGTTTTTTACCTATAACAGGACAAAATTCTTTGGCCAAGGCTCAAATCGCAGCCTTTGTTCTGGTGATCATGTCAGTCTGGGACCCCGACTCTGGTGAGTCTGACTGCCCTGAACTTTCACCTGAATTGCAGAGGCAATGTTTCAGTTCATCAGAAATGCAGATTTGGCCTCTCTGTCTCGAGCTGACAGCTCTGCTACATGAAGCAGTGAAGTGTGAGGCTGTGCATCACTGCTGCAGACTAAAAACTGAATGATCTGCTGATAGTAATTTAGCTTGGCTCCCAACATCTCATTAAAGCTGATGCTCAATAACGGTATCTTCACATGCCACAAAACCATCTCAACAACAACAGAAAGGAAATAAGAAATATGAGAGAGCACACTGCAGCTTTGTATTTGAGCAGGTAAGATCCCGGAGCAGGACTGGTCCATCTGCGTCTCTACACTCTACAAACACCACGTCTTCATCAGCAGCATGGCCACTTTTACAGCAGCAAACACTATGAACAAACCATGAGGTGCCACACAATGCCGACAGAGCCACAGTCCAGCCATGGTGCCACAGCAAGGCATGACAGTGACAGACGAATGACAGGGCAGAGACGACTGCAGACTGGGAACAGGATGTGTGCGGTTCTGTGATGGCATTGAGAATGGATGTGGAGAAGGACAAAAGGTCAACAAAAAAGGGATGTCAAAAATCCTCAATTTTAAAGTTTGTTCAAGTGTATTAGCATTAGCAGCACCACTTTCTCTGAAGCACCCTGCCTATGAAATTCACACATTTTCTGCCCCAGGGGGATGCACACCAGTCCTGGGGGATCAGGCATGCAAAAACTAGAGGAGATGCATTTCTCCAGCTTCAGTTAGTGAATGTCCCTCCACCTCAGGGACCTCAGGAGGCAATTTAGGATCCACAACTGGAAGAGTGGTGTCCCCATACCTCTAGCAAAGGGAATTGAAGCATCTTCTTGTTCTGCTCTGGCTGACACTGCCAGCCAACGCTTTTCAGTTAAGTGATCAGTCACAGGATCATCACAGAATCATAGAATGTTTTGGCTTGGAAGGGACCTTAAAGCTCATCTTGTTCCAACCCTGCTGCCATGGTCAGGGACATCATCCACCATCCCAGGCTGCCCAATCTCTCTGCTCCCTCCTGACCAGCCCTCCCTGCTCTGGGCTTGTACACTCCAGGGAAAACTGGTCTCAAGGATTTGATTTTCCAGCTGCTTATTTAAGGGATAACTTGATATATATCTAAAACCAGACTGAGGAGAATGGAAAACAAATAATATGATTATGAGCAATTGGGCAAGAGCAGGTAAATGCCCAAAGGGGATATTTTTAAAAGCACTTAACTTACTTCAGTGTTTTTCCAAGCTTGCCACTGGGGTGCTCAGCATTACACCCTCCACTCTCATGGGCAGCTCCTGACTTCCCTGGGACAGTTTTCTAGACTAACTTATCTCATGCCATCTTTCTTGGAACAATTTCATCCTGCTCAAGAACCAAAATGAGCTGCTAAATTTCAGGAGGAGGAATGGCAAAGCTCATCCTGACCCTTAGTAGGATCTGGTGGAGATTAGTGTGTCGGGGATGGCAACCTCTATATCAGCCCTGATATTTCTAGAACTTGTCCTCCCATTCCTGGAATGCCTGCTCGTTCCCAAGTGGTGCCTGCTGGCAACCTTTTGGATGGACACAAGGCTCCAGGTTTTCAATTAAATACACAAAAGCATGTTGAATGACGATGTATAGCAATTGTAGCATCCCAATCAGGCCACACACACCATGCTGCTGCTTGGAACAAAGAAAAAAGTGCTGCTAAAAATACACGTGGATTTTTATAGGTTTACATTTAGAATTTGTGATTTGCTTTGTTTTAGTTTTGGTTGTTGTTTTGTTTGCTTTTGTTTTTTTCAATCCAAACATCTATCTTGATGCCAGGGAAGAGAACAGAACAGCTGATTTTTTAATCATCCCATTAAAGCCATAAATATAATGTTGGAAGCTCTTAATGGCTTCTGATTAATAAATGAATGGTTGTTCCATACCCTTTAATTCAAATCCAAGATGCTCTGCCAATGCAGAAAGAAGACAAGGAAGAGAAAGAGAAAAAGAAAAACAGGTCTGTCAGAGAACTCTAAAATACAAACACACACACTGTGCAGTTACAGCAGGTTAGCTTTTGGTAGGCTCAGCAGCACTCACACAGAGACACTGTATGCTTCAGAGCATTTCAAACCCCCACCACAGCTCACATGTTATGCAAAGAAAGACCCAAACAAATTGCAGTGGAAGTTAATTATGAATTCTTTCAGTTAATTATGAATTCTTTTGAGATGAGCCATGTTTGTTAGTACCTGATATGAAAGTCGCTGTTTAGGCAGGGAAAAAAAAAAAAAAAAAAAAAAAAAAAACAGAAAANNNNGAAAGGTACACTTCTTCTGAAACAACTCCTGGCAGGTCAAAACACATAGAGACTGCGTGAGCCTGGTAAAAACCATTTATTCCCTCTCCACAGGGCAAATCTGCCCTGGCTGGTCTCCCACGCCCCGGCGTGCCCGGGGCTGTGCTCCAGAGAGGAGCGCTGGGCACGGGGCCGTGAGGGCTCCTGCTGGAGCCTGGGGCTTGCCAGCCCCGTGCTGCTGCCCACCCGCTCAGGCCTGGCCCAGGGGCACAGCAGCCCTGGCAGCACAACCCCTCCGTGCCCTGCCCTGCCAGCCCTGCCCCGGGAGCTGCCGCCAACCACGGATGCTGCGAGGGATGAGGTGCCCGGGCAAGGCAACGGACCTAAAAGTGCAGATTGCACTGAAAGCTCCCCTCAAGCCCGTGACCTTCCAAATTGCACTCCCGTCGTGGTTCTGCATTGTTTTAGTGTGCTGCAAAAAGCCCAAATCAGAGCATATGCTTTCAGATTCATATTCAGCACAAGTAAGATTGCAGTTCATCTTGCAGAGACACTGCTAAGCGCAGGAGTTTATCCAAGGAATCAACACTGCAAAACAGGCATCCTGAATTTTAGTAATTTTCCTGGTACAGACCTCACCTAAAGACAGCTTTTCTTACATAAACATGAAAGTTCTCCATACTTACCACCATACACAAAAGTGAGCTCTGCTGCTCCCAATCACCATACAGACAAGATTATTTGCAGCTTGGAGATGTCCAGATTTATTTACTCTATTTTCCATAGGAACTGCTTTTTGCTGCACAGAAATACTGGCTTTATTTTGCAGTGCTGTTCAAAATTTAGGTGGGGGGAATAGCACTAATTGTTACAGAACATGAAACACGTGTTCTAAAGCAGGTTCTTCTTTTCAAACCAATGCTGATGTTTGGGGGGGCTTTTGTAGAGGGAAGTTGGGGTTCTTTAAGATTTTGTATAATTTTAAGGCCACAGAACCCATCTGCTCTCTGCTTTTACACAATCTCACATTTGTGTAATAGGAATGGCAAATTCTACAGAACATTTCACAGTCATTTTGTACACGTGGCAGTGACAAGGACATAATGTGGTGGGCAGCACAGAACTGGACAGAATGTATTCATCCTAAACCCCTTGGTTATCACATCCAGCCTTGACCCGTTCCAAAGTCTTCCTACCATTGCACACACCTGTTTCCCTTGACACTGACAAATGCATGTAGAGACACCTCAAATTTCATCTATAAATCTAAGCTGTTGGTCCATCTGCATACACACATTTCTCCCTGCTCCAGGATTTTCTGCAACATCTGCAGCTACAAATGGATGCAATTCCAAACATTTTCATGATTTTTTTGCAAACTCAGAAACACCTGTGAGAACAGAGGTGGTGAGCAGGACCTGAGGAGCTTGAGCCTTCCCACTGTCCCTCTTGTGTCAGAAGTGCAGTTTCTTTTGGCTCCCCAGCCTCAGGGAGCAGATACAGCCAGCTGGCTGGGAAACCTGGGCCAGTGTCTCATTGCCATCACAGGGAAGAATTCCTTGCTAATATCCAATCAAACCTGCTCTCTGTCAGTTTGAAGCCATTCCCCCTTGTTCTGTCACTCCAAGCCCTCTAAACCTCTCCATATTTCTTGTTGTCCTCTCCAGCTTCAAGAGGACAAGCTCCATTGGAAGCAGTTTTTCCAGAGGCTGCCACACAAATAATCTGGAGTGAGACAGTCCTGGGATGGCAGCTGTAGGCTGAGGAAATGGGCACAGCATTTTTCTCATAACCATCATCATCGTCCTTCTGTCCATTCCACACATCCCTGGTCAGGGCAAAGGGCCACAGCTGAGCACCCTGAACTGCTGTGGCACTCCCCAGGCTACCTGAACTGGGGACATTAGGGGTTTTTGGAAAATCTAATTCCAAACGTGCCTCCTGAATCTTTCTGAAAATGCTTTTTCTCAGCATCAGACAAAAAGACAAAGTCCTGCATTTTCTTCATCTGCAGTGACTTTGTGACTATGATGTATTGTAGTTATTTTAAAAGAAGAACAGACAAAAACATTTAATGTAAAGTATTCCTGTAGGAGTAACACCTCAAGCAAGATGACTCTCACTGAACTGTAGATTTCTAGGATGATTAAAAAGGATAAAAGACTTAGCAAACAGCTGTGAAAACTGTGGCTGTGCTCACTCGGTCTTCAGATTGCCCAAGAAGGTCGATAAGATGTTTAGTTACTGCATATTATTCAATCAAAATACGCTCTGTGGGACAAAGAGCATGATCCAAGGCAAGAAACAAAGTAGAGAATTGACATCTGGGGACTAGCAAAGACAATAAATGGATGATAATTTTGTTGCTAATCAATTGTATTGACGAGAGTAGCACTTGCAGGACTCAGATTCAGGTTTTTGCCAGGGCGGACAGGGAGCAATGCAAGACAGGGAGTCACCACGGGGACAGAGGACACTGTGCCTGTGTTAGAGCTGGGTGACACGTGGGACCTCCAGGAACAGAAAGTCTGTAAATGTTCCACAAACTCTACAGCCATTCACTTTCTCCAGTACTGCAGCAATAAAACAAAGTTGGTTGGCATCAGGAGTCCAAACACATAACAACAGAGTATTCAAATCTGCTGTGACTGAGTGTGCCATTGACTTGAGGAGATCCCAAGGGTAACCTGTGCTGTGTCCTGGGGAGAGGGATAGCCCTGCCATGCTAAACCACCAACACCCTGGAATTACCCAGCCACACCGAAGCACAGCAAGCACCCTGTAATTCAGTGGTCAGCAGTTACCCTGTCACTGAATGGAAGCTGCAGAATGTCTGTGGAATTTACAGTGCTGCCAAATATTGGTTTGGGGGGCAGATGAGTAAGAGGTAGAGGAGGAAGCAGGAATTTAGGCAAAATAAAAAAGTAATTTTTCACTTATTATTTTTAAATTGCAGTCACAGCAGGTGGGAAGCCACTGCTGAATAAGTGAGGTAAACAGAGAAGCTAAAATTCAGATCTACACCTTCCCAGAAGAGCTTGAGGTGGTACATTTATCCCTCTGCTCACCAGGACACTTCACCTCAGCATGAGAAGACAGGTTCCAGAGGCCACCCATCCGAACGGTCACTTCTACCTGTCAGGGTGGTGACCAACACACCCCTGGCCACAGCCTGGTGAGCGCTGCGGGAACGGGACCATCCTGCAGAAAAACAAGAAGCCTCCCACCCCATAAACCCACCCTGCTCCACATGGCTTGGCCAGCAGCACGGCAGCCAGTTCGTGTGCTGCTGCGGGAACAGGCTGAAGACAAAGCTGCTCTCTCAAGGGATACCTGGAAATCCTGCTCTGTGCTTCCAAGCAGACCAGTAGGAAGGCTCCAACCGTGAATTAAAATTCAATTTGTATAGAAACCAAGAATTAAATATGGGGTAAAAATGGAGAATATGCTAGATGACATCACATATGAATGTCAGCTCTGTTTGAGGGTGTTTACAGGCAGGCTACAGCCTGCAATTTTAATTGGATCACAAAGTAGAAAATGAAAATGTTTTACTAACCAAGATGAACGGTATGACATTCGTCCTCCAGATTGGTGATGATTATTTGTGGAGATGAATAAACAGCAAAGTTAAGATGAAGTTTCAGTTTCCACAGGCAAGAGGGAAGCATAAATATAAAACTTCATCCCAATTTTCTAAATTGTTCCATAAATCACAAATGGAAAGAATCCAAATGTGCAGACTTAGGAAACATATAGATGTTCCTGCTACCACGTTTAACTTTCAGGCTCTCAGCAGCACCAGGACTGAAATAGCTGCCAACGTGTTTTACAAAACCTTTACAACCAGCCAGCCCAAAGCCTGGCAAGTTATTAGCAAACCTCCAGGAAGATTTAACAAAGACCTGAAAAGTGGCTTGTAGAAGAGAGAGGTAGATCTGGATCTGATGTAGAATTGGCAGCTATGAAATATAGGTGTTAGCACAGCTTTGAAAAGAGTTTCTTAGAAGGAAGGATGACTTTGGACATGGTTCTGTTTTCTGGGAAGAGCTGCAAGCCACAGCTGTGCCTGTGGAGCGGGACCCAGGAGGCAGCTTTACACTGGCTGAGCCTCCAGCACCCAGCAGAGGCTCTCAGAAAGAATTCCTGACCCTTTTGGATATTGCTGCACTCTTCACCCAGGTGAGCCAGCAGAGAGGAAAATCTGGCTGCAGAGGCTAAATGGTCCCTGGATACCATTGCTGTGGATTCATTCTGGCTGTGGAGCAAGAGTTTGAGGTGTTCTAGTCTCACTCATACAGGGTCAGAGACACCTGTGACCTGCGGCTCTGCAGGTACCTGTGCCACAGGAGTCACCTGACAGCTGCTCCCACAAGTTTGTCTGTGGAGACATAGAGTCATGAGGACCTTGATGTCAAAAACGTTTTAGTAAGAGGATTTAATGACTCATCAGCCACGGAAATAACTCTCTGTTCTCATCTGCCAGGGCATTCCTCAGTTTCATACAGCAATTGCAGACACTCACCGTCCCCTCTGTTCGCTGCCATTAATTCTCTGCAGTTTAAATTTCAGCTGATTTAAATGTTCCTTTAATGTCCCTCTATAAGGTTTTCTTCTCACAGGTTAGTTAAAGCCTAAACAAAATGATCTCCTAACCTTGATCCTCAGCCTTATTTGTGGCCAGAGTGGGGACAGGCTGGCGGTTCTCTGAGCTACCCCACTAATGCAATTCCTGGTGAGTTTCTCTGCACCAATCTGGTAGAAAAAAGCAACAGTGTGAGCGTGACATGGAAACAAAGCCCATCTTTAACATTTTCTCTTCATTTTGAAGCAGTGGTGTATATATCCAGAAGGGCTTGCAGTAGACACCTGCTCATATGGTTGGAACAGCAACATAAAGCAACATCACATGTGAGAAAACCTATCTAAATACACCGGATTTTCATCTTAATGACTGCAGTGGTCTAGCAAGTGTTTTGGGCACTCAGAGAAAAATAACCCTCCTAAGCTACCTGCCAAAGAGACAAAGACAGCCTGAACTTCTGGAGAACATTGGGAGTTTTACCTGGGCAAAATGTGAATAAGGGTTTAAACCAGAGAGGTGGGAAGCTGCTCCCAAAAGGAGGACACACAACATCTGGCAGGATGATGGGATACTGCACCATCTCCATCTGTGGCCCAAATTCAGCAAAATATCTGCCATATCTTTTCAGAACAGCACCTTCTATTTAGCTCACTCTACAGAGACTCTCGCTCAGCCCCGAGCTATACCTACTAAAAGTCATTGTCATATTTAATATTCATATTAAAGAATCTGAAGGATCCAATCTAGGCCTGAGAACCTGAAATACCCCAAATACATTTAAAACAACACCAATATAGGTGTCCTTATTTAATTATCTGTCAAATGCTGGCAGTGTTCTCAAAACATGAATCAGGACAGAGCTATTTTATTTCCAGTGGAAATGCCTGAACCTCATTTAATCTGTTTCAGCTTTTGACCTATCAGAACCCATATGGGATGAAGCATTGAGTGAATTAATGAACATCAGCAACTTCTACTGTGCCCTAATTATTGACCAAAGTAGAAGGTAAGCGTCTGCAGGGTCCACACTTGAGTGAAATGCTTTTCCTAATCAGAAAAACAGCAAGTTCAGTGCAAGTTTTTCTTCAGTGCTGCTGCTATCTATATTACCCAACTGTGACCTGAAAGTGAAAACAGCTATAAACAGGTATGAATCACCTTCTTATATGAATTTTATCCAAGTTCAGACAGGTAGCCTGGATTGTTAAGCTGTTTTTACCTTACTATGCTGTGGTTAAAGCAGACTTGAGGTAAGGAAATGTACACGTGTCAGTTTAAAAGCTGGCATTGTTTCTCTGACACGGGAACAAAATTAAAAAACAAATCTCAGACCCATAAAAAGCTGGATTCTGCAAGTTGGGGAAGAAAAACACATGCTGCTTAGTCCTGCCATTAATGCTCTCAAAAGGCATTTTCCTGACATAAAACTCATTTTCACCCCTGTTTTGGTTTTGCAACACGGCAGCAATAATGTTTAAGCCTGTTGGACACCACCTTATGAAACATGCTACAAATCAGCTCCATGGGGTGAGCATCCCACTGCTGGCTGCAGCCAGGGCCCTGACACCCCGGGCTTCCAACAGGGAAGGAAACCCTTTTAGCATCAGGTGAAAGACCAAACTAGAACATTTTGGGTTGTCATTTTTAAAAGAGCTTGCTTGGATATTGGAGTCTGGGAGAATAAATCAATGGAGGTTTCAACTTCGGAAGCCAATTTGGAACAAAAGGCAATGTAAAAACATTGAGCTGTCCCAAGGGCCCCACAAAGTCCATTTGCATCTTGTCTGTATGCTCCATGCAAGGGAGTCTAATTCCAGCACTTGCCAGCTATTAGCACGTGCTAATGAGACTCCTGCAATTGCCAGTTCAGGATGAGGACGGCAGGGCTCCTCACAGAGCAGTGGGAGAGGGGTTCTGGCAATCAAGGAGCCATCATGAAGAGGCATTTCTCCTCTGGTTACCGCTAATTAAAGCCTCTTTCTTGGCTCTTTTTTAAAAGCCTCTTTTTAAACCCACCATTTGTGGTGGGGCCAAGCAGCCAGCCTGGGGCAAGGATGGGTTTCAGAGACAGTCACAGAAGGGTCACAGGGAGGGTCAGAGGTTTCCTGCCCTGTAACTGCATCTCCTTCCAGGTCAGTCCTTACCCAGACCAGGATCCCACTGATTCTGGGACACTGACTGAATAGGGACCCAGAAAAACTATCCACCTTGACCACAATGAGCTAGTTATGTCTACAAGTGAGACCTGTAGGAACTGGAAACGAGAAACTGGGACACACTAAGTGCAAAAGCTTTAGGGTATTTGTGCCCACTGAATGCATTAAAGGATGGGTCACTGTAGTTAGGCTCAATCCCATATGCAGGGCTGTCCAACTGCCTAGGAGAGACAGGAACACCTCTGTGTCCAGGAGGTGCCCAGTCTGATGCTCGTGTGGCAGATTTATCATGCATGGCAGTGAGGCTGGGCAGCCCTGAGGCAGTGGCAGCCACCAGCGTGACCTCTGTGCCACAGACTGTAAAGTGATTTCATTACAATCACATCCTTGCTGTGATTTCCTCCTTTGGTTCAAGGAGACTCACACCCCCCCTCGAAGGAGTGGTGGGAGGATACCCATCTCCTGCCATGCACAGCACAGGGAAAATGCCCAAATCCTACCTTCACAGCACAGGGAAAATACACATCTCCTGCCCAGTCCAGCACAGGGGAAATACACGTCTCCTGCCCTGTCCAGCACAGGGGAAATGCCCAAATCCTGCCATGTCAGCACAGGCCGTGTCAGGACAGCAGCGCTGGCAGGCCCAGCTCCACACACAGCACAGGCTCATCTCACACAGCACACCCACCACAAAAACTCGGGCCTCATTTGCATTTTGCCTGAGAAGAGGGAGCAGCATTCAGTTCAATCAGAAATGAAAGCAGAGCCCATTCTAACACATGGGGAGATAACTGGCCCCAGTTCTCCTCTTGGACACGATCACAGCTCCTCTTAGGGCCAAGCAGAGCTGGGAGTGCACAAGACAGGAAGAGGGTTCTTGGAGAACAGAAGAACCTGCTTTAAGGACATGACACAGAGCTACAACAACGAGGAGAGAGAGAGAAGTAGAAAGAGACATACTGGAGAAGCTGACCATTGCGAAATGCTGACACCGGTCTCCCGTGAATTCGATCGGACACCTACCGGAAGAGAGAAAACCAGAAAGAGAGAAACAAGATAGCAAAATGACACCCAAACAGGCTGAACTGAGGCCCCTTCTGATCCCTTCCAGGGCTCCTATCTGTCTGCTTCCAGCCTTCACCCTTACCTGCAGCCCTAAGCCCTACCCAAAGCTGACACCAAGAGCTATTCCTGACTAGACCACTCTACATCCACCGCTGTGCCCGGGAGGTTTTAAGTAGTGTGGTGCATTTTTTGTCTTCAAACATACTTTGCTTAGGATCTGGCATGTACAATCGCAAAGGCAGTTTCTCCAAACATCTCTGTCCGAAGAATCCGTTTGGACATCTGGAGGGGAAAAGGGGAGAAATCACAGAACATGTCTGGCACAGTTCTTGAGGCTAAGGTCAGAAATAAAAAGTGCATTGTGATGAATGGAAAAAATAAAGGTTTTACATGCGTATTTACACTTTGCCTTAACCAGGCACCTGCAACAGCAGTGTTCCAGCTCTGGTTTAGGCCTGGGTCTTCCAGCAGGCAGCCAAACCCCTCTTGCCCTGTCCTGCTCTGCCTGCCTCCTTCCTTCTCACCTGCTAGAAGCATCAGCTGGCAGGAAGACTGAGATGGGCTGGATGCTACTTTTAGAGACTCAGTGGAGCTGCTCTGTAGACTGGCAAGAGGCACCAAAAGCAGTGAGCAGCTGCTCAGGTGACAGCAAGCACTGGGTGTGGAAAGCATCTCCTGTGATGACCCCAGAGGTACCCACAGGGTGTTCACGGGGTGGTTAGAGAGAAAGCACGTGCAAAGTCTCTGTGTTAACAGAGAGGAAGGGACAGAGAAGAAAGCTGAAGGGGTCTCACATCCTGTCCAAATGTGAGGCTCTCTCAGGCTGTCCTGGCTCAGGTCACCTGATGGGCCGAGATGTGCCAGCTCACGGGCACCAGCTACACATTCACGTGGTGCTCGGGTGGCAGGGAAGGTGCCCTGCAGTCAAGGGCCACCAGGCATTGGCACCAGCCCATCAGCAGCTCCCCAGAGCACTCCCCAGCTGAGCCAGGTTGGGGGAGCACAGGGCCAGGGGCAGGGGTGCAGCAGGAGCTGCAGAACCACCCAGCGTGAGCAGCACCTGCACCCACTGCAGCTGCAGCTGAGCCTGGGAAGCGATGGGAGCCCAGCCTGGCGTGGTCAAACACTTCTGCCCCAGGCACTTGTCTACCTCCCTCATGTCACATCTTTTCTGGTAGATATTCCTTGGATGGTCCTGCAGAGCATCCCTAGTTTTCTTAAAGTCCCAGCTCTCACCTCCCTGTCCCACAACTCCCTCCCTTCTCAACAAACCTCTCTTTCCTCCAAGAGGCCTTTACCTTTATAGCGTTTTAACATCTGTTTTCAACATTTTGTGAGCAGAGCTGCAGGCTCTACACCTGGTACATACCAGACCTTCCTCACTCTCAGATGGCACCCACAAGATCTCACTGGCCCACACTGACCTGCAAGTGGTCAACAAAGAAGGGACTGAAAGACGCTTCACTATAACAGATGAATCAGAGGCCAAGTCTGATGTCAGTGGCTCAGCTCCTGACCAGGCTACTGCAAAGGACAGAAAGAGGCTGGAGCAGCCACAGCACAGTGTCAGGAGACTGCTCCCAACCTGTGCATCTGGTGCGGTGAGGTGGTTTGGGGCAGGTCCAGGTCCAGGCTCCATGCATAAAACCTTGATATTTAGTAGTTGCACTTCATCACAGACATACACTGACCTGGCTTGGGCAGTTTATTACTTGCTGAATTTCACTGCAGTTTGGGTAGGCCTGGACTGTGCAAAAAAACCTGCTGCACCCTCACTGCTCATGACCAAATGTGGGTCAGCATCTGGTTTTTTGGGACCTGTGCTCAGACTCTAAGTGGGAGTGTGTTGGGCTATTTGTGCACCCCAAACTGCTCATGGAGAACTTTAGGACATAGCTCTGCATGAGGATGCACTGAGCTCTCCAGTCATTTCAGTTTCTCAGTATCCAAGTCACTTCTGATACTGAAAATTGAACTCTGGTCAGGCAAATATCTTTGAAAAATTGGCACTTTTTTCTCATTCTTGGACATTCATCTTGGGGCACAGGAAAGGGAGATGTACCAGCCATACCAAGCCAGCTCCCCTTGGGAGAGCTCAGCCCAAGGGGTGACCATCAGACATGAGGCCTGTTGACCTTCCCGGCAATGAGGCAGAGGAAGCTGGTGCTGGGAAGTGAAGAAAATGCTCCGTTGTCAATCAAAAAGCACAAACCTGAGGCACTGGGTGGCACAGACTCATAAAGACAGCCCCAGGGAAGTAGGACTGGAGAAACCGTTCAGAGACTGCACTGGGGTTTGAGCAACAAATCCAAAAGGGAAGGTGTCTTCCCAATCCTTTTTGAAGTTTATTCAACACCTCTGATAGAGTCAGGAACTTATTCACAGAATCTTCAAGGGAATCCAGTTTAGCTTGCAACGTGCTTCCCATCTGTCTGAGACCTGAGATTTCCTGGATGTTGGGAGCACACTCAAGGGTGCTGCTGAATGAAGCATTTGTCCCACACACCCCAAAAAGACGTGTTTTGTCAGAAAGGAGCTAAAACTACCTCAGGTGCACATCTGCAAGAGGTCAGCCAAGGCTGGAACTCCTGTGTGACCGAGGCTGCATGCCACTAAGGAAAGACCAAAAATTATGGGAAAACTGGCGGAAGGAAATAAAAGCCCAGAGAAAGGAATTGGTAAGAAGTGAAAAAGCAAAACAAAAAGGTGTCAAAGAAGCTTTGATGCCATGACAGCTACCATATAGCCCATCTTCAGATCTCTGCAGTCAGCCTAGCGTGGGTGGGGAGAAGAGCTCTCAAGACAGAAGGCAGTAGACAACTGTCTTCTCTGTGTCTAGGACAGCTCAGGCTTTTCATCTTTAGTTACTCAGTGATTCAGCACTGCGACAGGTGACAGAATAAATGCCCCCCTGAACAAGAACACCTTCTGTCACCTCTCAAGCTTGTGTAGAAGCTGTCAAGACACCCCTGTGTACCTGGGTTCTGGCTCCTCATAAGCAAGGCTGCAGGCAGAAGCAGTGACCAGAAGACCTTTGAGAGCACGCAGTGCTTTTGGTCCATTTTTTTTAAATCTGTCTCTAACTTCTAAGTTGCTGAAGACAATTTATTATTTATCACTCTGGCCCCAGATGTGACTTCAAGGAAAGAAATTTCTAGCGTGCTTGGCACACGGGTCTCCCAGCCTGGACAGGAAGAGCAGTGGAGATCATCCCTTCTGCATTAAAATCTGCTGCCTGTGGTGAGGGAAGCTCTTCTGCTATGAGGGATATACCTGAAAGTTAAGGCTCACTGAAGCTGAGACCTGTGAGCTGGATGATCCTGGCATCCTTCTTCCTGCACGTTTGACTCAAGAGGTTCTGGCTGGCTGTGCCAGCAAAACCAGGTCCCTCCTTCTTTGGAAAACTCTTGCAGGGACTTCACAGATGGTGGACTTTCCTGCAAATATCACCTTTGGACTTTATGGTGCACTCACAGAGGCACAATGGGTGTCTCGCCAAAGGCCAAGGGAAGTGGACAAGGGTGTGTCTGCAGGAATGGTCCTGGGGAAGGACAAGGCTGCACCAGCCTCTTGCAGACAGCACCTTGTGTCCTCCCTAGCCTGAGTGAAGACTCCCCAAACTGCCCTTGCTTAACTCCATCTCTCTGTGTCTAACTGCTACCTCTGAAAATTACTTCCAAATGCCATTGATAAAACTGGTCAGGGATTTTTTTGTCCAGATTTTGTTTTCTATTATTGCTGGAAAATATCCCATTCTTTTAGTTGTGACCTTAAGACCTTTTGTTTTTTAGTTTATAACCCCATTTTGAAAACATCTGCAATATTCTGCTCTTGGGTTCAGGATGAATTGTAGTGAGATATTTACATGGTAACAAAAATGCAGTAAGATGATCAGTCAAATAAAGCATCTCAAAAAGTACAAACCAAAATAGTTTGAATGACTCATTTCTATGATGTTTGCTGGGTATGTATTTCTGAAAATCGAGAAACTTCGACATTTTGCCCTGTATCAGGGCAGGGCAACAGTTATTGTTAATTATTGTGTGCTACTTTCAATTCATTATCATAGTCTTCCTGCTGGAAGCAAAATTTTTCTGTCCAGCTGTTGCTCCAAATCTTGCAGGGGTAGGTACGTCTCCTTTGCACCCCCAGATCTTAATTAGAATATTCCAAAGTCATAGCTCTCATAAAGCAATCCATGCTACAGAAAAATGTGAATGAGCAGGTGCTTCAAAATAACGTGATAAAGACAAGCTGTAGCAGGAGGACACAATGCACTGAAGTGAGCAAATGGAAAAAAATGTTTCAAGCACGTTGCTTTTTTTTTTTTGTGGGAAAGGCTGAAAAAGAAGACAGTTCTGTCATTGTCCCCTGACCAGTCCCAGATGATCAGGCTCTGGAGAGCCGCAAAAGGCTGGACTCCACAAAATCACTGATGGGGAGAAGAGAAAGCAACCAGAATAAATGCCAAGGCCTTCTCCAGAGCAGCTAATCAAGGCATGTTTGCTGCAGAGTGGAGTCCAAACCTCAGGGACATCCACTGCTGGGCTCAGTGACGACAGCGGCGGGCTGCAGCCGCAGGAGCGGCGTCACTGCCTTCACTGAGCCTTTGCTGTTGCAGGAGCAGCTTCCACACTCTGATGGGCCTCAAGGGTCTGATAGAGACACAGTGCATTGAGCAGGAGGCACAGACGGGCCACTTGAACCTGAAAAGGTACCTGATCTCCTCACCCAAGATAAACAGCATGCAAAACCCAAGGAACGAGTCCCGGCTGGTTCGGGGGATTTGGAACAGGATGTGGAGATTTTCACCCCTAGCTCTTCGTTTCCAAGGACGTTGCAACACCTCCCCACAGGACTGCTCGTACATCCCTGGCACGGTGATGTCCTTGCGGCTGTGCAGTGAGCAGCTGGTGCTGACCAAATGCCACTGGCAGGGGTGGGACTGCTCCGGATGCCACAGGGCAGCTGAGCAAACAGTGCTGCCAGGAGGACCACGGCCATACAGGATCCCTGTGATATTCACACCTTTGCATGGTGCTCTGGGAAAGCACAGGGGAGCTGGCAGTGTGGCCAACCCTTCAGAATGATCTTTCTCTTTTGTGGGAAAATCCGCAGGAAACAATACACTTAGAGGAGGTGAACACCAGATTTTGAAAATTGGTGACTTGGATTCATCAATGAATTTTAAAATTATCTGATCTTTTCTCCTTTTGCTTTGTTTTGCTTTTTAGTCTCTTCTTGACTTCCACTTTTTGCCTGAGGTGCTCCAGGCCTCTGGCCTCCCTCCCTCATGTAAGGAGGAGCTGTCACCCCAAACCCAGAGAGTCTGTTTATCTGTCTGCATTTGTAAATCCTCCAGCCGGATTCTTGTAAGCACAAGGGGTCCAACATGATGTGGGGGTGATGCTCTGTAATATTCTTTAACTCTTCTGATCCCACACAAGATCCTGGCCCAGGGCAGATCCCTTCGATTCCACTGACCACACAAAAGAGATGTGAAGAGTGTTTTAGTGGGCAGAGAAGACTCTGCAGTGATGAGACCTGACTTGCTTGCTTTGTTTGGCTGGGAAGACCCCAACTGTACCTCATGCGTGCCAAGACCTAACTGGGACAGAGTATTTCTGCTCTTTGGATAGCACAGCCCTGTGGGGCACCCAGCAATAAAAGAGTGGAGCAGCCTCCAAGTGCTCAAAGTTGTGCCAAGGACTCACTGGGCTCCAGGATGGAGGCAGATCTAAGAGCAGAGGCTGCCAGTCATCCCAACACTCTGAATGGACACAACAATCCAGGCACGGCTGTTGTGTGTCCCAGCACAGCTCAAGGCCTGGAGACTGGCTTGTGTGCATCCCCTCAATGTGCTCTGCTCAAGCCTGTCACTGCCCTGGAGTCCAGCTCCTAAGGCCTCTCTGAGCAAGATGACCTGAAGAAAGGTCCAGAAATTCTTCCTGTCAAGAGCCTGGGGCTTTTTAATTTGCACGGGCTGCTGAGTCAGTTCTGTCTGTGTGTGGCTCTGTCATTTCCCAGGTTTATACAGCAAATTTGTAGAATGTTTGAGGCAGGTCCCACTTCTCCCGTTTAACTTCCAGGTGGTCTGTTTACAGGGTCAGGATAACAGCACAGATTGCTTTATGTTCAGGTTTCCTTTGACACTAGCATGTGTAGAATTTACTTCAAATTAAGGAAAAAATTATGGAAGAACATAATCCAGAAAGACACAATTTCTGGAACAGATCCAACGCCATTCTGGGCTCTTCCTCAGTGAAGAAAATGCTTTCTCCAAGGTCTATCTGAAGTGTATTAAAAAGGGAGGGAGGAAGTGGGATTACAAGCAAGTACTTTGTTCCTCAGGATTTAAAAGACTGGGAGGAACATGTTTCTGGGAAGCCTGTTGTAAAATAATAATAAAAAGCCAGCTGCCAATTTAGGCAATATTTATTGCAAATCGAGCATGAACCACATCAGCAGAAGAAATTATTGGAGAACTCATCTGCTGGTTTTGGTCCAGACAGCCAAGGGGAACATCTACAGGAAGGATTTCCTGTGCTTCTGGACAGCTGCAGGATTGGAACACACTCCAAGCAGCTGATCGCAGGATGGTGGCAGGCAGTGAAAAAGAACACCCTGAAATTCTGCTACCTGGTATTGGAAAGGCTGGTAACATCACATGGGTGCTGGGGGGGGATAGAATTCCCTGAGTATTCAGTGAGGGAGGGCTGCAAGCTGGCACAGGGGCCAGATGATCCCCCCAAGGCCCTGCTGACCCTGATTGGAAGAGTGACATGGAAAGAGCACGTGTTGTTCCTGGCTGGAGCTGCTCACGTGGCTCTTGCTGACCTCCAAAGCATTTGAAGAGGTTGTGAGCAGAACCTACTGATCTCTTCCATGCCCCTGGCCCAGGGGCACAGTGAGGCTGGAGGGCCAAGGCTGCTGTGGCGGAGATCAGAAATGAACTTCAAAGCCGGTATCTTTGCCTCCTCCCCTTTCTCCTCCTGCATCTTGCACAAACCACAGCAGCAGATCTCCTGTCTTGGTGCAACGAGGAAGCCGTGGAACATATCAGCTCTTGGTTGGCGGGCAAAGGTGAAGTCTCTTTACTCATCAGCATCTTCCCCAAAAATCACCCTTGTCACTGGGAGAGCCATTTTACGGGAAACACTCTTCAGTTCAAATGCTTCTGCATTCCTCAATAACTATTATTCTCCGGAATCCAGAGACCCTAAAATTACACCACTTCAAAAGCCAGGTTTTCTTCTCTTCAGTCTGAGATATAATGATGAAAACACCCAAGGAGAATGAACATCTAGAGATCTCCTCAAGCAGTAAGATCAGAGGTGACTGTGCTGTGTGGAGGGTACTCAGGATCCCCCGGTTTCTGTGAACATGGAGCCACCTTTTCCGGCAGATGAGCAGTGACAGTGCAGACCTTCCCAGCACCTCCCTCTGGGGAGCACTTTCCTGCCCTTCCACACACGCCTGTTCAGTTCCCGTCTGCTTTTGGCAATTGGTACCTTGGAACTCATCAGAAAAGGATGTCATTTTACCGTCTGCAAAGTGAGGAATTCAGGCTTTCAAATGATATGAAATAATTAGGTTTGTTTGGTGTGGCACATAAAATCTTAATGGAATCCATCACTGAGCATTCCCTCTGTTCATCAGCTGTCAGAGTAGCCTGGTTGGAAGGTAGGCTGGAATCACTTCGGTTAAAACAGTCTATCTGCTGAAGACATTTGACAAGTACCACAGTACTCTTCATTAGGAAAAAGTGATTCTTATGTATGCTAGGAGTTTAGGTAACTCTTGCTGTAATTAGAAATTGATCCCATTTGAATCTTGATCTGGATTTAAGTTCTTCCCAAAAGAAATAGCCTTGAAATCTATGCTTCTGCCATGACTACATTGCTTACAGACAGAAATATTGCTTCAGATATTCCTCCACACTTCAAGGGTTCAGTCCTTCCCAGAACAGAAAGACTGGAATTTCTGGGGTTTCCTGGGCTACAGCTACCCCACAATGGCAGCTGTGACTTTAACCATCATATGGGGCTCCCCCCGTGTTTCCTGTGGGGAACACTGACAAGGTGAGCCCACGGTGCCACCAAGAAGCCAATGGCAGTGACAACTCCACTAAAGCCCAGGGCTGTGGTGGACAAGGGCTGCTCCCACTCCACGCTCATGGGAAATGTGGAAGCCACAGCTTCTGGTTTCTGTCCTATCCAGCTCTTTCTGTGTCTAAGGGGCAAGTCTGGGGGAACTGGGAGATGCTCCTTTCACCACAGCTGGCCCTGCACTGCAAAGGGAGAGCACAAGAGCTCAGCAGGATACATTTCTACACGGCCTTTTCTGCTGTTCCCTGCCAAAACAAAGGACTATTGGAAGAAGGGAGGAGCCGTGCTCAGTGTGATCCAGCCCACAGGCTTTCCACAAGGGGTGAGGGTTGTGTCCAGGTGCATCCTGCAAGGCCTGAGGTACCTGATGGGCATCGCATCCTGCAGTGCTGCTGGACTGACATCCACAGATGTAAATACCTTTGGTTCTGTGTCTCTACAGGGAGGTCTCTGCCTTCCAAAGGAGAGAATTATCAGCTCTGGGCTTCTCCAAGTCGGGCAGTGATGCCTGGGTCACCCGGTGAGCTCAGAAGAGGATTCCATCTGCTCAGTGAATTCATGCCCGGGGCACCACCTCCTGCTCTCTGTGCAGGAGCCCAGGGGCAGCTACAGGTGAGCTCTGGGTACCTGCATCTCCAGCAATCAGACTGCACAGCTTATCCACAGGCACGATTAGGCTTTGGGGGTGAGGTGTGAGGTGCTGTTGGGCTTTCTGGCTCTCAACCAGGGGTGAAAAAGTCTCACATCCCATTCCACATCCCTCAGCTGGGCAGCCCCACTTCAAACTCTCCAAAGCTCATTTTAAGGATAACTCAGTACATATCTCTGGTTTTCTTTGCAGGTTTGAAGGGGAAACAAACATCCCACAGTGGCCACAAAGCTGCACAGAGAGGGGAACAGTTGGGAGTTAACCCTGGGCCCATGAGATAAAGGAGAGGTCAGGGCAGGTCTCAGCGAGGGACCCCTCAGTCACAGGGGAGGGAGGAGGCTGTGCCCTGGCAAGGTCCCCCGGACTGAAGGATGGGATGTGTCAGCTCAGGGAGAGCAAAAGGGACCCAAATTCCCCTGAAGCTGAAGAGGAGAAAGGGGAGAAAGGGAAAAGAAACAGCCAGGACAAACATACTCTTAGAGGGAGAAAAGCCAGGAAAAGTGAACAGTGACACACACACAAAAAAGGAAAACACAAATCCTTTCTCCCCCCACCTCCCCCCCCAGCTCCTCTAGTGCCCCTTTCTGAACCTGCACAGCTCAAACTGCAATTGCCAGGAGAATTTCAGAGCTACCCCCATTCTGGCAGTTACACAAAGGTCTCCTCTCCCTCAGCCAAGAAATTTCCATATTGACACAAGAACTCCACTCACTTACTTGCACGACAGCTGATTAATCCCCTCGATGTAGTAGCACACCCCTCCATTGACACAATAGGACTTGGCTGTTTCGTTGCATTTTCTGGCATGCCCGGACCAGGAGGAGAGAGTTGTGGTTACTGCAGGGAAAACAAAAACACACACAAAAAGGATATATTGTTATTTCCTTTGTTGGGCAATTCTGCTCCCTTAGATGATTTTCTACGAGTTCATTTGCCAAAGTAAAATCCCCAGAGCTACAAACCTTAGCCTGTGCCTTCAGACCCACCTTCAGGTCCCAGGGCTGAAACTTGACCCTTCCTTTCCCAGCAAAAGGGGCCAAGTGAGTGAGGAGTGAGGACTCATCTTCCTCTTAGCAGCCAGCATGTAGTACAAGATCATATTTTTGGCAAACTGTAGGGATGTGCCCCTTTCCCACTGTCCTTGTCCCTCCGTCATGCTCGGAATGCTGTGCCAGCAGGCAAGCAGGAGGTCAGGAGGAAGAGGAGCAGCAGAGTCCCAGAGTCATAGTGACGTGCTGCTGAGGCCTGAGTACATCAGGACACCACCCAGACTCAGAGGTGCTGCAGGGGACTTTGCATTGCTCCACACCTCTGTCAGCTGAGTTTTCAGAGCCAGGAGCAGGTCTGGCACAAGCAAGAACAGCTCCATCTGTCCCTCCCCTTTCCTGAGCGTTCCTCTGTCCTGCCCCACCAGACCCAGCAGAAGTCAGCCAGCCCAGCTCGTGCTGTGAGGGAGGCAGCATGACTCAAGTTTCCTGGGATACAGGTGCTTTTCCAAATAAAAACTTCTTTCTAGAGAAAAGTTTTGCAGTCCTGTAAGCTACAAGAAAACCTGAAGGGTGTCTGCAGAATTTCACTGTAATTCCTGTCTCTGAGAGACTCTGGTAAGTTTACAGCCCAAAGCAGAGTCTCCAAAGGTAAAACAAAGGCTTCTAGGAAGTAAAGAAGCAGTTGTTAGAGCACTGATACAGGTTACAGAAGGTGAGCAGCTCTGGGGAATGCAGACCCATCTTCACATGAGTCTAAGGAGTGCTGGGCACTAAAAAGCATAGATTTTTTACAACTGAATACTTTAACTCATAAAAAATAGTTTTCTTTCCTGGACTACCCACCTTGCTCAGACCCTATCAGTTACACCTCCAGCAGTGTGGCTCCTGCCTACTTTGCAGCACCTTTTATGCTGCAGTCAAGGCTTCTGAGGAGATATTCTCTTCCATCCTGTCTCCCAAAGCATGAAGGAGCCTCGGGCAGAGGTTAGTGACACCGTCACTGAGACTGAACTCCTCACTGACATGGCATTCGAGGAGGAAAGCTTGAACCAGAGCCAGGCAGGAGCCAGTCAGAGCCCCAGGAGGAGCAGCAGGGCAAGCCATGGCCTGTCCTGAAGGGAGCCAGGGCTGCTCCCCACTCCTCTGTGCTCATCCCACCTCTGCAGGGGCTCCAAGGCTGCCTCTGGCTGCAGCCCACACGCCAGAGCCAAGAGCTGCATTCCCAGCTCCAGCTCCAGCCCAGCACCTGGAACAGCTGGGAACATCTGGGCTCTCCCAGGCAAAGGAGGGCTCCCAGCACCTTGTGCCCCCTCTCACATGTGGGTGATGCTTGGCACACGAGCAACCAAGGCAAGTTTGTTCTGGCTGTCACGCTTCGGGGTCCGTGCCTCTCTGAAGGAGGAGATTCCCACAGGGCTGGAGCAGCCCACGCTGCTACCTGTGCTGGGCTCAGGGCAGGGCCAAGCTCACTGCTCAGCTTGGTTGAACCCATGTGCTGTCCCACCCATTGTCTCCCATTCCCAAAAGGAAGTGGATGCCCCCCACTGACTGGCAGGCCAGGGTTGTGCACGGAGCAGAGATATTTCCACACTTTGCCTTGAATAACCATTGCCTCTGGCTCTGTCTTTTCGCAGTTATCCAGGGCACAGCAAGTTGTCCCAAAGTGCTCTGCTAACGAGACATGGAAAACACTCCAGCAGAAACCCAAAACGCTCACAGCCCTGGGACAGCAGCTGCTCCCTGAGGGCACGTCCTGCCAGCCAGCTGGGAGCCAAATGTGGACAGCAGTGTGCACACAGTGGACTGTTGGAGCAGAGGATGGCTTGACCAAGCCTCCAGTGAAGCTCTTTCAAAAATCTGAATCCCACACTTCTGCAGGAAATTCAGCACTCCCTCCCAGTTAAGATTAATGGCAACTAAAAGCCAAAGCCATTATGAGTCTGTGTAATTTATCTGCGAATGCAGACTCATTATGCAGACAAGACTTTATAATTTATACCTGTACTAGATAGTAGCACATTTCTACTCAGCAGAGGAGAGCTGTGGATCTCTGATAAGTCTGGGTCTCTGCAAGTGTACCATCGGATCAGGGAGCACTGAAACTTCATCAGCCAAAGGGCTGGAGCAAACTGAAAGGCACGTGGACGAAGAACAAGCTCAGGCTACAGGGAGCTGTCACCCCTGCAACCATCAAATACACCACTTGGTAGCAAGCAAAATGATCCATCTGGCAAAGTCTCGCATCATAAATCCTACAGGGAACAATTTTGGAGCACGCCTCGCCACAGCAAGAGAGGGAGAACGGAAAACAGAGCCCAGAAACCTCCCCATAGGAAACACCCCAAATAAGAAGATACCCAACCCACCAAGAAAGGTGGATGGGAAGATGCAGTGCTGTGTGAGGTGACACCAGGGAGGATTACAGTGCTCATCAGCTAAAGACTGCATGGGATCTTCATCCCATAGAAACAGATATGTCCCTGTTAAACAGGTAAAAAAGAGCCTGACATCGAGGCTTGGGCATGTTGGGCACTTCTAGGGGAGAGCTGTCAGTAGAGCTGTGCCTGTCAGGAAAATACATGGTTGATCACCTCTACTAGAAGCATCTTGCTAATGCCATTATCCTTTAAACCCTATTTTTTACAAGTACCTTGCCTTTTATCCCAAAGGAGAACAAAGTGTTTTAAAGCTGAGTCATGGAATCATATTACTACAGACCATTTGTCAGCATAGGGATGGAGCAAAGGCCACAGAGAGAGGCAATTCCCTATTGAGAAGAGAGCATCAGGAAATGAGGCCATTTTAGACTGTAAGACTGGTCAAGCCTGCCTTGGCCCCAACAGTGGCAAAGTTTGAAAAAGAAGGTCAGCGTGAGCATGCAGTTGTAATCTTCCTTACGCCATCCAGGATGGGCAGCTCAGAGACAACCCAAGGCAACCACACTGATGTCACATTTAGTGGCCTTCGCTGGATTCTTCCACCAACATATTTTGTTGCTGTTTGAACAAATCTAACCTTGTAGCATCCACAACATTTGTGACAAGAGCTCCAGTGCTATGCACACAGCATGAAAGGCCTCATCTCAATTTAATTCTTTCAACCTGCCCTTTCCTGGTTCTTGTATTAGAAAAAACAAGTCATTATCCCCACTTGTTTCCCCTGTGCTACTTGACGCACAGCCAGCATCTCCTTCCCTAGCTGGAAAGCAATGATCTCTTTTTATTCTTTCTCGGGTCATCCTTGGTTTTGTTTTTCTCTTAGGAAATAGTGAGACCATACTGCATACATGGTATTTATGGGATATTTATTGCAGTCACAGGCATACCTAATGTTTTTTGTGAGGTTTGATGTACTGAATACAGATCTTTCTCTCTTACAACCCTGAAATCTCACTGCTGTGTGGTAACACACAGTCTAGAGCCCTCCAAAGTGCTTGATCACCCTGGGATGTTGCTGCAGCTGGGGCTTCACGTTCCTGAGAGCAGCTATTTAGGGAGCAAGGATGGAGAGACCAGCCAAGCTCTAGTGGGAGGACAAGGGGAAGCAAAATGTCTCACTTCGAAAATGTTAATTGTGCCTGGGCTGAAGCATGGCCCTCTGACACCATGTGGCTGCAGATCACACACAAGACAAAAGAGATTTCAGTGGGTTTCCACCAGACTAGTGGGATAATTCCCAGATTCACAAGTTACTTAGTGTTTAGCTCTATTCCCCATCAGCCTGGGCCGCTGCAAATACTTTAATGCCTGGTCCAGAGTCATCTGGGATGTTGGATGTTGGTAAAGTGAACCTCACACACAGTTTATTTACAGGCATGCAGGTACTTTCACCTCTGTGCCAAACACTACACAGCTGTGCCTAGTGATCCAGAAATTACTTCCCACAGCTATTTCACATTAACTGCTGTACAACACCAGGCAGACTTTACCCCCCATGGGCTGGTCTGGCAGAACAAGTCCTCCACTCAGCCTCCAACACAACTCCATCTATCCCAAATGACTTTGAAAGTTAAAAAATTGCTGAGATGGATGGAGAACTGAATAAGCAAGGGAGCAGTTTTGGGTGGTAGCAGGGTGGAACAGGACTCATGAAGGCAGTGGGATGTGATGAGGGGGTTGTGCAGTAACACCAGTCATGTCGCAAAAACCTCTCCAGGTACTTCCACAAATTAAGGCAGAAAACCTTGTGCAGGAGGGTGCATGAGGCAAGCAAGTGGTGACATTTCCTTTTGACCAGTGGGAATAAGTGAGGTGCCCCTGAGACACACAGTGGCAAACTGGTCAGAAAGCCCCTGCAGGGTGAGAGAAGGGCTGGATCAGCTCAGGCATCAGCAGGTCAGATCTCCAGCTGGTCTTCAGTCCCAGGACTGAGAACAAAGCAGGAGGAAGGGAGGAGGTGAGGACAAAGAAGAGAGGGGAATAAGGAGGTGAAGAAAAGCAGGGAGTAAGGAGGTGAGGAAAGGGAAGAGAAGGCTGCCTCTTGATGATATTTGTGAATGATCTGCAGCCACGTTTTATTGTTGCGGCCCCAGCCAGTGAGGACAGAGCAGCATAAACACAAGAGAGATTCAGAGCACTGGAGTCATTCAGAGAGTCTATTTTCCACATGCCTCAGTTATTCTGGACTATCATCAATGACAGGGCAGCAGAGAAGAGAGCCAGGGGCAGTGACTCTGCCAGGTGGACTTCCCTTCACACAACCCATCTACGCAGAAAGGCCATTAATGATTGTGCAGGGATTCTTACACAATTCCTGCCATGCACGTCATTTAACCTTTGCAGGCAGCTCACCAGCCTGTTCTCAGAAATCTGGTGAAATACTCCCCCTGCAAAGAGTTAATTAATGCAGCTTGGACTATAAATTATAGTTAATTTTTCACGAACTACAGCTACTGTCGAGGAGGGCAGGGAGACAGCGATGGTTTTGCCGCTCCTTTTCTTCTTTATAAATAACTTTGGCTAGTGGGTTCATAGAGTACAGACACTTTATTCTCTCAATATTTAGACATTCAGTTAGACAGATGAACTCAGCTGGTTGGGGAGTGTATATAGATTGCCTGCTCTGTATATGCCTCATGTACTTACTGATAAAACACAGAATGGCTGAGGTTCCTCTCAAAAGAGTTCATCCAACTGCTTGTTAGAACAACATGGATGAGAAGGTGTCTGGCCAAGATATTCCTTGGTTACAGTGCTGTATTCCTGGTGCAGGCCACACTAAATCCATGATTTACACTGATTAATACATGGAGGGGCTGGTGATCCTCACCATTCCCTCTGTGGCAGATTTCTGTATGTCTGATACGACACCTCCTCTCGCAATAAACCTGAGCAGAGTCTGGATGCTCCCTGCTGTTATCTGTACATAAAATCAGAAGGGCCTGTGCACACTGGGGCTTGCCTGACAGCAGACTGGGGACTCTGGAGCTCATAAAAATTCTGCTGCTGTGTGTTTGTTCATTTGGAAATGACCAAATATTTACCCCCGCGTTTTATTGAAATACATCCTGCTGGAATCATGTTTCCAGTTCCCGAGGGGATCATTAGGATCAGTGGCTGCAGCCTAGGAGTTCATCCCAAGATACAAACACCAGCTTGCAAGGCGCTCATCTTGGAGCATCAGATGCTGCTGATCAAAACAGCACAGGTTGCATTCCCCACCTCTCCCAGCTGTACTGTTCAGGGGTTTCACTAAGAAACAAGTTTAAAGGTTTCTGAGCACTCAGGGGCTGCCTGTTTCCATGGGACAGGCAGTTATTGCAGGGGCAAAGTCCTGTGTTATTGTCAAGCTTCTGGTTGCTCCTCTGGAATGAGCTCTGCAGCTTTATGAGGGAGCCCTTCCTATGCTCTTCTCTACCACAGGGGTCTGAAAATGCACATGACAGCAGTGCAGCATTTCATTTTCCCAAATCCCCATCATCAATTGTAATAGCAGCAACATGATACTTCAATGAGGGGATTTGTTCAGCAACCTAAAAATCCTTTCACAGAGCCAATGCCAGCATGAAAGCTTTGCAGGCAGGGCCACTGAAGCCCAAGAAGTGAAGCAACACACCAGGATCCCAGGATGGAGCCAGAAGGGCAGATTCCCTGGTCCAGAGCCCAGTTCTGAAGGCTGGGCTCAGCCTCAGTGCTCCCAGGGGACAGCAGCTCCCACCCCACACTGCATCCTGCCCCTCTTTGCCTTTAGAGTCACTGCCTGTCTTCACACCACACCTCAACTGGTAGATGCGTGACTACTTAAAAAGCATACAGTGTGCAAAAAGAGCAGTGAGCGGGATCTGGCAGCTGCCAGGCACCACACAGCTCTCTGCAGACTGGCAGTGAGATCACCACATCCCCCTCAAGGTTCCGTGCCTGCGTGCGTGCAGGTTCCACTCAATTACAACCACACCTCCAGCAATGGCGTTTAAATTGTCTGAGCAAAGACCACGCCAGGACTTATTTTTAGTCTAATATTGAAAACTGCTCTGTTCACATGTCCAGACTTGTGTCTGCTCTGCCTGTGCTCTGGGCTGGCTGGACACCCTTCAGCTCCAAAGCCAGAGCACTGTGCTCACACCTGCAGCACTGGCAGCTCCGGGAGAGCTCAGGCTGAGGGGGCAGGGACTGACCAGCCAACTCACAGGTCTGCCATGGTCACCCACTAAAGACCATGCCAGAATGGATTTGAGAGCAGGTTTGGGGGCGTTGGTTGAACCATAACCACGTGGCACATGTTCCTGTGGGGTGTGTAACTCACAAACCGCAGCACGGCCATTGCAATCATGCAAGTCCATCAGGCTGCACTCACCTGGCAGAGACAAAGTGAGGAGAACATTTCCAACACCCAGCCACGCTAGGCATCAGGGAAGAGATTAAACTGGAGCGGGATTGCCTCAGTGAGTCCACACCAATGAGGCTACAAACAGTGCAATGGCATCACCAAGATAGCAGCTGTGAAATCTGTGGACCCAAACTGGGGTGTGGAGAGCTAATTGGAGAAAAAAGGACTCTTTCAGCTACCGTTCCCACAGGGGTCTTTAGAGAGACTCTAAGGAGGGCTTGTGATCCCCAGCAGGTGAAATAAAGGCCCCAAAACTAAGCCCAGAGAGCCCAGCTTTCATTCAGGAGCTCCATATTACCCCTCAATCCTCTTGCTCCCAGCACAACTCAGCATTGTCTGTTCTGCTCTTTCTCCCTATTTCACCTTCTCCTGTGACCCTGAGCCTCTCTCTGCTGCGGAGCACCCTCAGCCAAGGGCACTGACAGCCCAGAGAGGCTGATAAAGCCCTCACACAGCTACAGACTGAGCAAGGAGCGCGAGCAGAATCCAGGTGAGCAACTGCAATGATCCACATCTTGGTTTAGAGCACCTGCCCACCACTGGCACATCCTCCCGTATCCAAACCACGCTTCCTCCACCTGGGCTGTGTTTTCTCCTTACCCTCAGGGCCTCACCTGCTTGTTGAAGTCAAGGGAAGGAACTAGGGGAGAAGTCAACAGCAGAAAACACGCACAAGGGATTACCTGACCTTCTCAGAGACTTCAAACATTATCTTACCTTTTTAAAATGAAACTTTGAGAGGGTTTTACTATCTCTGCCCTGCATAAGCCTTCCATCTCAGAATGCTCTCCAGATTTCTCTGACCCTTCGTCCATTTCTGCTTCCATCAGAATGTTCCCAAATGTCATCCCTGGTTCCTATCCTGTTTACCCAACATGTCCATAGCCACAAACTCCTGAACCTTCTTTAGCTGCCTCACACTGCACTGTGACAGGATCACATCACCCTTCTGGGCTCTCTGGATGCTGAAATGAGCATAAAGGACCCTTCTCTCTCCATAGGGCACGCGATCAAGTCACCACATCCCTACAAGTTCCTGCCTGTGAGCTGAGCCACTGTGACCACCCAACTGCACAACCTCAGCCCAGGACAAGCACAACACAAAGTGTCTAATTTAACACATTTTCACCACGAGTGAGGCTACTGCACCGCCAATGAAACTGAGTGGAACCTCATTCTATTCACCTACCAGATACTGGGGCCATCTGTATTTAAAATCCAGCAAGTGATTTACAAGATTTCAGTGAAATAACAAGGGTAGGGACAACCTACAGGTGACTCTGAATACAGATATTGAAAAGAAGTGCAAGACTTTTACAAGAATGAGATACTTGTCTGCTCTCCAGATCATCCCACCTCACAACATCTTCATCACCTCCCCATATGCTGTACACCCGTGCAATTCTGTGATACAACATCAATCACCATAAAAATGAGAGAGACTCTGTGTTATCCAGATAGCACTCAGGAGATATTGCAAAAAAAGAATGTGAAGGAAAAAGCGAGTTAGAACTTTAACTCTGGGGACCTTGCCATCTCTTCCCATCATTAAAAAAATAAGACAAAAAAAAACCCCAAAAGAACAGTGATGATGCACCTACAGAGGAAAGAAGTTTTCCAAAAGCGGAAATTTCTGTGTTTCCTTTCTGAGTTTTGGCTTTTAAGAAAATAGTATCTATCCAATATGATGTAAATAAGTAGCATGGATCTCTTCTAGTGAAAACAAAGGAAAAACCCTGGGGAAGGATGGTATGGACATGGCATTAATGATGCTGTATCTCAGCTTGGTGTCTCTAGTGCAGTGCAAGGCTAAGCACTACACAAGAGCACATTTTAAGTGCAGTTTTCTAATCAGAAAAGCTTTTAAAGAATACCTGGCCAGTGCCTGCTGTGTCTACAATCAGATTTCTTTTAAAATCATAAAAGACTGAGCTTTCCAAGGAGGAAACATCCCAATAAAATCTGCAGAGCCGAATTGCCAACAGTGAGGCAGAGCCAGCTGTGCTCTCAGCTCTGGGCATCTGCAGCTGGGATGGAAACACAGCACAGATCTCAAAATTCTTGCCTGGTCCTGGCTTCCCAAGGGTTTTGCCAGGATCCTGGTGGGCCCCCAGTGGGGAGAGACCCCCCGGCACAGACATAACAACCTCCGCCAGAAACTGCTGAACCAATGTCCAGGCACCAGGATTCTAATCTACACTTGTATCCCTTCCTTGATTTTTATTTCTCTGTGCCCATTTTCTACTACTTTGGGGACAACTTAATAGGAGGGAAGGCTGAAAAGCATTTCAGCCCCATTAAATCAAATTAAGCATTTGGGGAAATCTGTTCTTGCTTTCTGGAGACTCAGAAAAATGGGATGGCAGGGCATGGATGGATTTTCTGCAAGTTTTTTATTACCTACCCATAGAAGACTCATGTCTTCTTTCTTCTACTTCCTACTGCCTGTTTTGCTTTTATCAACTATCCTCAAAAAAAAAAAAACAAATCCAAACACAAAACTAAAGCAATAACAGAAAACCCCGTTAAATCAAAGGCCATGACAAGCACATCTTGCAAGTATCAATAACTCCATGTACTGAAAGAGCTGAGAATGCTTAAACTTCAGTTGCAATTTTAAGTAGCATGTTCTTCAAGGTGCCACTGCAATAGTTATCAAATTGTCCCTCTCCAAGATAGACAACAGAAATATAAATCAGATTTTTTTTAAAGATCTAGGGAAAGAAAGATCAGTGGCTTTGGGAAAAATCAGACAGAAGGAGTGATTAAAGAAGATTCCATGAGGCAATAAAGCATTTATGCAAAATGTCTCATAATAACAAACAAATTAGGGGAAAACAGCTGTATGGGGGGAGTGGGGGAGAGGTACTTACACTCTTCTTCCATAACAACTATTTTAGTTTCTGAGGCTGGTAAGACTTGTGGTGCTTTCGTTGTTCCTGGGGAAATTAAGGTAAGAAAGTAGTGAACAAAATATCTCTTTTGAGCAGAGCAGGGTGGGCTTAGCTACTGTGAGGAGGAGCAGAGGGGCAGGTGCTGCTGGGGGGCACAGGCTGGGGGTTGTCGAGGTGTTAGTGCTGGTTTAGGGCAGGAGATTGGGGTGACAGAGGCAGGACAAGGAGCGTCCCTGCAGGGGATGGCACAGGGCACGATGTCCCCTCACCGTGAAGGGCCTCGTGTCACAATAAAGAGGCAGAAATGGCTCAGGGTTCGCCTGGCAGGGGATGAATGAAACTGTGGGAGGTTTTCTCAGCCCTGATGGCCACAAGAGTGCAGAGATGGCATGGCAGGACACGATAGTGGGGAAAAGGTGGAGTTTAAGAAAAGGTGGGATTTTCTGAAAAGCCTCCACCCCATGAGTATGTGAAGTTCTGCAGCACAAATTAATGCTCATACAAGAGGTGAAGGAACATGAAACAGATGAAGGCCAGGGCCCCAGGCAATAGGGAAGACAAGCACAAGTAGTGTGCTCTTTTTTAACCTCTTTTTGGAGCAGGACACTGGGAACCCCAATGCCCACAGACACCAGCTCTACTCAACCCTGCTGGCAGCACCAGCACCTTTGGAGAAGTCCTCACACCCTCTGGATGCACAAAGGAGAAAGCCCCAGGAGCCTGGGCTGGGGGTTGCACTGCCTGCCAGAGACAGGGACCACCACAAAAATCTAGAAGCAGAAAGAAATTTTTGTACAACTTGATTTTTTCTGCAGTGTTTAATAAGGGACAGGACAGTCAAGGAGATGCCTAGAAATTTTCTGAAGAAAAAAGAATCTGAAACAGTCACATCTCACCTGTGCCCTCATGGCCGTGTGATATCAACATGAGACTATTCAATAAAGAGAACTGGGAAATGGGACATTTTTCTGAGAAAGCATCTAATTCACTTCAAAGATAAAAATCTGCAATACAACCAAAACACAGTATATTTTGACTAAGTCCAGAAGCATTTCCTCAGAAATTAACACCCTCACAAAGTTTCTCAATGCAAAAGCATTTATTTCTAAGCTGGGGGTTTTGTGGAAATACTGGAATTGTAGAGGAGGGATGAGGTGAGGGTTTGGCTGATGGGCATTTTCTAAGTGCCAAGGGGTCCCTGCTCTGCAGCCACTCTCTTTCTCTCTCTCTCTCTAAAGATGGGGTGGGTTTGGTGACTTGCAATAGATCTCTATGGCTGAAAAGCTGCTTTTCTGAAACTGAAAAGTGGTAGTGGAATAGAGCAAAGAGCACTTTGCAGCGGAAGCCACAACAGGATCAGTGCTAAGGAGCCTGGGGAAGAAGACACAGGGGACAACATACGTGTGGATTCAGACGCCCTGAGGAGTTTTCTACTGAAAGGTGTCACAGAAGAAGGAGCTTGCAGAAGTGAGGAAAGCTTTCGAGACCTCAGGAAGGTCCAGCAGTAAGGGGAGAGCAATACCCCAGGACAGCTCCTGCCTGCACACTGGGGAAGGCTGCTTAACTCTGGGTAGCTCCAGGGGAAAGAGGAAAAAAGAGTGCATAGGTATAACAGGGCCAAAAAAAGCCTCCAGGGATCACCATCGCCTCGGCTGCCTTTGCAGGGGGCTGCAGCTGGCCCTGCAGCCCTGGCAGGTGGTCTGCAAACAGCAGCAAGGCTTGCGTGCAGCTGAGCAGCAAGCCAAGGGCAGAGCTGCAAAGGCAGCTGAGAACGTGGATTCATCTAGGCAGGGAATCCACCAGATCCACAGCGAGATCTTTGTGTGTCTCCCATGTTTTTCAGGTCTTAACACATTTCTGGGCAGCTCAGGTGTGAGCCCGTGGCTGCTGTGAGTGGTCCTTGCCACAGAGCGTGCCTTCCCTGCCCGGAGGCAGATCCGACCCCTGGATGTGCTGCCTTCCCTGTCCGGAGGCAGATCCGACCCCTGGATGTGCTGCCTTCCCTGCCCGGAGGCAGATCCGACCCCTGGATGTGCTGCCTTCCCTGCCCGGAGGGAGAGCCGACCCCTGTATGTGCTGCCTTCCCTGCCCGGAGGCAGATAAATGTGCATGTACCTGAGTGCAGGTCCGAGCCCTGCAGCAGGCACGGCTCCACCACACTCCTCCTCTTGCGAGAGGGGCGCTGCTGGTGGGGAAGGGGCAGCAGAGGAGGCAGACAGGGCTCTGACGGCTGCACACGGGGAAGGGAGGTTGCACATGCAGCTCCCATCAAACAGGAGCAGTTTACGTGGCGTGGGACAGCCAGAGGGGGAGCCAGGAAAGAAAAAAACCAGAGCATGCCTCTGTTTCTTACGTGGGTCCCCTTTCCTATCACAGTCAGAAATAAACCCAGCAGAGCAGCAGGGCGGAGTTCTCAGACATGGAGGATGAAGGCAGGGAGGTGTCCAGCCCGTGCCCCTTCCTCCAGGCTGCCAGCGCGGGGATTGAACAGGCAGGATAACCGAGGGGGAGGCTGTGTGACGCTGCAGCTTCACGGAACAAAAGATTCAGGATGGCAAACACGCTGAGGCTAAGAGAGAAAATACTGCCAGGAAGCAGCAGGAGAAAGCTCCCTTCCCTCACACTGGGATAGGGCTGGTGAGAGAACAAAAACCGGGATCCCAGCAAAGGGCTGCAGAGCCCAGAGCACAGTGCTCAAAGCTCAGGCTGCCACAGTGCCCGTTGTGAATGGCAGGAGGAAGAGCTTAGGAAATTCAGTCACCCCCTCCCTAGCTGTGCCCTCCCAGCTTCTGGCAGCCACTGTAGGGACTTTCTGCGCCGGAGGGTGCATCCAAACCATCGTGTTAAGCAATATAATTATTATGACCAAGATAATAATAAAACCACCTAACCTCAGACTCCATCCGCTGAGCTCTAAGAGATGGAGCATACATTCTAGGATGAAAACCAGAATCAACTTCACTCAGCACAAAGCTATGGTCTAATTACTTGTCTTATGGTGAGTTTTGCTTCTCAGAAATTCTTTAAAAAACGAAACCATCAAGCCCACCAGCTTTTTTTCCTCCTTACCCCTTTTTAAAAAAATACATGGACTGTAAGTTTTAAAATGTAAATTAACCACATTGCCAGTGACAGATAACAAAGATAAACATTTATGCTAAGCTGCATTTTTCTTATCTCCCAAGATTGTTTTACTCGATATCCCGAAAGCATGAAACAAAATACAAGACAGATCATGTGCAGAACCTTTCTGTGGAATGGCAGACAGCTTGAGACATTTGCTTCTTCACTTACCACTTTTCACATTCAGGCTGCCTTTTGCGGTGTCTTTCCCTAAAACGTTCTCCGCTTCGCAGCTGTACTCCCCAGCATCTTCAAGCTTCACCTTGTTGAACTGCAGTCTGGAAATCTTTCTGTTGAAAAGTACAGCAGACATTTCTTACTCGATTGCTGACCAACCTCATGAAGTGACAACCCTTCCTGGCCCTGGGATGCTGCCGGGAGGGTCGCCCCTGCTTAACAGGATGGGCTGCCTGACCTTGCAGGCTGAATAGGCACTTGAGCCTGGATAGGATTTGGACAAGTCCCTTCCCAGGATTTGCTAGGTGAACATCTCCCTCTGAACCCACTGCTCTGAGCGTGTTGCGTGGTTTGCTCTGACGACTGCTTGCATTCACACAGAAAGTCTCGTGAGGGGTTGAGGCCAAGACTCCCAGCACCCCAGCACAGGCTTTCCACACTGGAAAAAAGCCACTTTACTGATGGACAGGGGGATCTGCCTGCCAGACAGAGCTGTGGAGAGGAGATGCCTGTTCTGCACCTTCCTCAGCAGGGGTGCTGAGCAGTCAGTGCTCCACCGGCTGCGCTCAGCAGTGCCACACACAGCACAAACACCCATGGAGCCCAGGAGGACTCACCCCTCTCCAGCCTGCACATCCAATCCCTGGGGCTTGCCCTGGACATATCACTGGCAGCTTCAACTGGACCTAAAAAAAGGGCAAGCACCTCGTGTCCCCCAAATCCACACTCCAATGGACTGCAGATGTGGCTGAGCTGCACACACTCATCTTACCAGCCAGACGTGCCTCGAAAGAGCAGGAGAGGGTGGGCGTGACAATTGCCCGTGTCACCTCACAGCTCAGGTCACCTCACAGCTCAGATCACCTCCCAAGCCGTGCCACCTCCCAGCCCGTGTCACCTCCCAGCCCGTGCCACCTCCCAGCCCGTGCCACCTCCCCGCCTGGCTGCTCCTCCATGGCAGAGGAGCAGCTCTGCGGCAGAGCTCTGCGGCGCTGCGGGAAGGAGCATCGCCTTTCCCACTGGCTATGACTCATTCTCTGGGATGGCTCTGACTAACAGGCAAAACCTTTTGTTGCCCATTTTAACAGGAATCTATAGGAGCCTTCAACACACACTGAGTGCCACTCATGAGACCGCAGTGCGACTCCCACACGAGACCTTCTGGTTTACTACATTTTCTTCCATTTCAGCCATCTTATCAAAACCCACCCTGTCTGCTCTTCTCATGAGAACATCTCCATCTGCGTTTTACCCCAAGCTTTTACCTCAGGTCTGTGTCACTTTATTTGGAGCCTTGGAAGAGCTGCCAGCTTTAGAAAGAGGTCCCAGTGGTCAATGTTGCTGAAGGCAAATATAATTCCATTTATGTGGAAAATAATCATTAGCCTTGGACATAGTTGCAATGTTACACGTGTCATCCGAGAATGACTTTTCTTTGGGCTGTACAAATCACTGTCCATAGGAAGCCCTTCACAGAAGCACACTGGCATCTTTTTAACACCCTGACAAGCTGTTCTCCTGGGAGGCAAGGCGCAAGGACACAGCAGGAACATCTCACTAGTTATATTAGTAAATTAAAAGCACTTGGAGATGACTTGGTAGAGCTCCCAGGAAACAGGCGCTGCCCTGTTTTACAGGATGCGGTCAAGTGTTCAATTGCATGAGCTGGGGCCACATGTGGAGCAATTTTTAAATGAATGTTGACAGTATGCAAAGACCTCTTGAATCCCTCTAACTGTAGGTCTCCCCTAATCCATTTGTGGAGTGACTTGGGCCAACACATTCCAACATGGGGTCCTAAATAAGAGGGCTGATTCTGCTTTGACTCCCAGTTCATCACCCTTCTCTGAATGTTCTTGTCTCTCAGCGCAGCCTGTGGCAGCCCTGGGTATCGTGGCCCCCATTGCTGTGCTGCCTTGGAAGTCAGGTAACTCACAAGAGAGAGGCATTTAAGGGCATTTAAGGGCATCCAGGTGCTGTTGCTGCCCTGTGGCTGTTGGTTCCTGCACCTTGCTGGCAGGGACAATGGGTGCCTGATGGAGGCGCAGGCTCTGCTGGGCTGCAGCACCTTGTTCAGGAGCATGTTCCTCACTACCTCCGTAGAGGAAGGTGTGGAAATGCTCATCAAAAGGGCGAGTTGGCTCCAGAATGCAACTCCAAGACGGCTCCCAGCTCAGCCATTACTTTCTCCCAGCTATCTCAACCCTCTCTGCCAGAATACACCATTTGTTTTACAAACCAGGTCTCGAACAGGCTGCATTGCGGGCAGCACATGCTGAAAGTAGCTTGGAAAAGCAAGGCTCTAACTCAGAGTCCATAGAAAACATCACCCTGGCACATCAGCACGCTGGGGCTCTCTGCCAGGGTAGAGCTGAGAGCATCAATGGACACACGGCCTTCGGCTGCCAGAGCACAGATGTTCTAATGATAATTGGCTGCATGGCAATGTCAACCCACAGCACATTTCACCAGGTGGAGCAACTGGAAAAATCCACTACTGCATTAGAATATCACCTAGGTATGTGATCTTTTACAGATAAGGGGGTGTAAGTCCCAAAGATAGGAATTAGGGAGTTACTAGTGGCACAAAAGGGGCCACACTTGACAGACTCAGCTCCAACAACGGGGTGAAAGACATTTGGTCTTTAACCTGGAACTGGAGAGGAATGTGAGCAGAATAAAGAGAGATGCTGGCATTTGGAGCATAGCAACATCAAGGTGAAACCAAAGGGGATTACTTTGTTTTAATGCACAAGACTTGTACTGTCAAAAGAGCTTATTTTTGCCATCACAATTTGTTTACATTATCCTGGGCTGTAAGATCCCCTTGAAAAATCAAGAGCTTTTTCTTGTTTTTCATAGCCCAGGCCAATGATGTGGCTTCTCTTGGTCTCCACACTGTGCTGTATAATGTCTGGTGATAGACCCAGGGGAAAGCAGATGAAGGTTGGAGATATGGATCAGCTTTCATGTGGAGCATAAATGCGAAGAGAATTTCCCTATTCCAAAAAGCACTGAAACAGCCAGAGAGATACCTTGCTTCACAGCATTAACCACCGGCCTTTTAATTACCATGGATAATGCCTGTGCACTGGAAGAACTGAGCTGAAGGATGTCAAAGGGACAAGCCCATGCCTGATCTTTGTGTGCCAAAGTTGACCAGTCTGGTTTTGTTCTGTTTTACTATCTCCAAGTGCTCCTGGAATATCACAAAACTCCTTTGGAAATGAGGTTTTTGAAGTTGTGTTCTTCCCCCTGCTGTCCCCAAAGGGCAGGTACTTTGTTCTCCTGAGGGCTGGTTTTACAGACACACCAAGGAGTGGCCTCCAAGGAGTCACACTGGGCACAGGAGTTTGGGATGAAGGCTCCTGGGCAGTGTCTCCTGGGGACAGGAGGCCCTGGCAGAGCCCTACGTGTGCGTTCACAAGGGTGCCTGGCTGCCAGACGATGCCATTCTTCTGGAGGAAGGCACTGCCCCGGGCTGTTTGCTCAGTGAAAGGGCCAGGGTCACTAACAGATCCCATCATTTCGCTGCAGTGCAACTCTGTTGACATCTCTTTACTCCGGGGGAAAATCTGCCTCATTGTCTTCCCTGACCCTCAGCACATATGACTTAGCCACGCACTAATTATCTCCTGTAGTGCCAGTGGAGGGATAAGCCATGGGGAATATGCTGTCTGCAAGCTCTGAGGGATAGGATTCACAAGGAGACCTTCAGCCTGGCCAAAAGAAGATCCCCCAAAATACCTTTCTGGCCAAGAGAAAAGAGTCCCCCAGAGGGCAGTTTGGAGGGATGAGTAAATCACCCTCTTCAGTGCCAATCTCCAGACTACAATGGGAAACAGGGAGATCAGCCCTTGGCCAGGACCTACACAAAGATCCTGGCAAATTCTGGCTGGGAAGGGTGTCCTCATCAGCTGTAATTTAGACATCTAAATGTGAGCTCAGGCCCTGAGGCCTCCAGTGCAGTGAGAGGAGAAGAAACAGGCCCTGCATCTGAGCCAAGGAGGAACTTCTCATGACAGCAGTCATGTTCCCACCAGCACTTTGGTCAAGCTTGAATCATTTTTCCCCTCTTACCTACTGCCAAGTGGAAATGGGGCCATCTTCCCAAGTCGTCTCCTCACCAAGCCATTCATGTCAGAACATGGCATCCGGAGAGCAGCTGCCATGAGCTGCCCCCAAGACACCTACACTGAGGACTCCGTGTTCCCCGAGTGAGTTCAGCCACTCCTGCATCGTTCTGGACAAGAATAGCTCTAGGATTACTACTGTTGTAGTATTTTATTAGTCTTCTAAAAATAGGGTAACTAACACCTAAGTAACAAAGGAGTCAAGGAATAAGCTGATGAAGAGAACTTGGAGACTACCCCATATGTAGCCCCGAAATTGTCAATGAAGAGCACTGCACATAATAAACACACCTGAAACCCTAGGAAAAGGAGATTCCAAAACATGACCCTTGCAAAGGACACACTGGATGCCCTGCTGTGATCACCCATTAACTCCATTCCCCTCTGCCTGCACGGAGAGCCGGCGGCAGGAAGCACACTGGCATTGCCGAGAGCAGGAGTGCCAGCGATTGCTGTAACGTGCACTGCTTGCATCCTGCCAGAGATTTAATTGGTGCCTACGTGCTGCCCTGGCACTCTCGCCGAGCTGCATTTTCCCTGAAAGAGCGGGTTAATGATTGGCAAGAAGATTCAGGCTATCCAGCTTACAAACCACAAGTGTTGTCCAGCAGCCATCAGACACTGGGCAGCCGCACTGGCTGGGGCAGGGGCTCCGGGGGCACACGTTCATCATCCCCAGCACATAGTGGGATAAATTCAGGCAGAGGGAATCTCTGCAATGCAAGGGCAGTGCGGGGAAGGCCACGGTAAAGCCCCTTTGTCTGGCAGGGCAGGAGCAGCCAGGGGCATCCTCTCCCTTGCACAGCCCCCCTGATCTCTTCCCTGCCTTCCAGCTGTGCTCAGCAGAGCACAGCAGAGTGGGGCAGGACAGCTGTGCTTGCAGTGCTTGAGGAAAACGAGTGTCCTATGCTGGCTGCTCTGTGCTCCAGAGCATCATCTGGCCAGCTCAGTATCAGCTACAGAAAGAACAAATGGGAAAGGGGACAGAAATGCCCTCAAGCAAAGCAATCAAATAAGAGGGGTAAAGACAGGAAGGTTTGGAGTTTTCAGCTTGGCCATCATCCCTTCTCTATCTCCCTTCCTCCCCTCACACCATCATCTGACCTGCTCTGTGCTTGACCTGCAGGGATTGAGGGAGACAGATAATGTCCTTGCAGCGCCCAGGACAGGACCAGCCATCCCCTGACCCACTCGACCTGCTCTCTCCTACCCCTGTTCCCCAACATTAAAGTGCTGTTCTAACCTGAAAAGCAGATTTGCCCCTTCTCTGCTCAGCAGTGCTGTGGTCTCTCTGTGCCCAGGCTTGGGACAGGCTGATTTTAAGAGGAAGACTCGCCCAGTCCTCACTCTGCAGAGCTGACACTGACACTGGTCTCAGAGTGAGGGCGAGTTACTTCTGGGTCGAGCAGTGTCAACAAGAGGGGAGAAGATCGATAAGTACACTCCAAAGAGCAGGGTCACTTGTGCAACCCCCTCCAGGCTCAAACGCAGCCAGGGGTGTTCTGGCAATGGGAAGAGGTGTGGGGCAGCAGAGGCAGTGACACACAACCACACCAGTGCCTGGACTTTGTGGCTGCTGCTGCTCTCTGTGCCAGGCCAGGCTGTGGCACCTGCCAGGGTGTGACATCAATAAATGAGTAAAAGCTGAGTTTTGGGCTCTGGCTGATGCACAGACCCAATCTCATTGCGGGATCCTTTGCACTACTTCTCAACGCAACTGATCTATCCTATGAATGTTTTCTCCAACCCCAATACCAGGATTTTAATTTCTTTGAGAAAATGTAGGTCCTGGAGCAGTACTCTGAGGCCAGCTCCCAGCAGATTCTTTCCCTGTTTCCTGTGATCTCATACAGGAGCAGCGTCCCAAGAGCCAGGGGCTTCCCAGCACCAAATGTGGAACAGATACCTCACTATCCCAAAGAGCATGTGACCTCAGTGCAGAGACAAGGCTCCTCAGGGTGCCCAGGTCTCACTACCTCAGCAACCAAACCATGAGCTGGTTCCGTGGCAGGAAGGGAAAAGAGAGCCAGCGCTGTTGAGAAGGCACAGAGGTCCTACTTTGAAAGTGTATCACACACTAGGTGGAGGTTGATGTGCTGGGCAAATCAGAGGCAGGACCAAACCTTCAGGGACAGCCAAAAGTGGGGAGGAAGGCCTGAGAAGACCTTTAAAACAAAGCACATTAGCTATAAAGAATCAAGAAGGAGAGGGAGGTGCCATACCAAGAGCAGCTATCATGGGGACAGCCCTGGGCAGAGCCCAGCAATGAAGATAGGCAGAGCCAGGCTGCAAATACTGATACCAAGAAAAAGCATTTTGGGGAACAAAGATCACAGGAAAGGGATGGCACCTTCACATGCACAGGGAACTATTGCTCAAAACCCCTGTGAAACACCGCCGTGGTCGTAAGAACCAGGTGTGCAAGAGATCTAGATAAAGTTTTGGGTCTCCTCATGTCATTCTTTTCTCCCCAGGCCATTTTCCTGCATCTGGGACATGCCATAGATCCTCAGCATCGTCTGCTCCATGGCAAATTCATGCCTGCAGGTCTGTGATGTACTGCGCTGGGTGAACTGCCAGCAGCCTCAGCCCTCACTCCAGCCCTCCTCCCCGAAGGTAAAACATTTTAACTTAAACAGGATGAATGGGGTTTCAGCTCATGTCTCAGTGAGGGCCTTGACCTAATCTGTGACATTTTGCAACCGCAGTGGGCGAAGGTCTGTAGAGAGAGATTTTTGTTTTGTTTTTGTACGCAGCCAACATGGCTGGAAAAACCACACAAAATTTCAGGCACATGAAGTTTCTTGCACCTCTAAGTTTGCAGAGCCCATCAGCTGAAGCAGCCCAGCAACTGACCATGACTTGTTAGCAACTATAATGCAGTCAAGTTTGATCAAGTTTCATTAAATGTCCATTCCTTGGCTCTCTCAGGAGCCCCAGCTTGCAAAGTCTGTGGATTGTTTGAGCTCAAGACCCAACTGCTTCTCCTTTCAGTTCTCAAATTCCCTGGTTCAGTCCCAGGTGCATTGGCCAAGATGATGTCCATCATCTCCTCTAAAACAACAAGCAAACAAACAAAGGAGATGCTCTCCTTCACACCCCCCTCCAATAAAGTGCCTTCAGCAGTTAAAACCAAATCCCAAATATCGGAGACTTATAATGACATCGTGAGAGTTAGCAAGGCAGCAGCTCCCCTGGTGATTATAACAACACCGGTGCTTGAGAAGAGTCTTTGCTTCAAGGCATCTGGAATTGCTCTTGCAAGATCCATTGTCAAATGAGCTTTTTCCTTTGTTTAAAAATGTCAGCCCAAAGACCCCTGCCAGAGTGGTGGTATAGCCTGCTTGGGTTCACTCTGGCTCCCACAAGGCTTCAACAGTCCTTTTTGCCCCTCCTTGTCTCCAGGCTTAATTAGGAAATCATCTGTCTTTATTGGCATTCTCTTTCCCCTGCTGCTTTGGTTTTTTTTTTTTTTTTTTTTTTTTTTTTTTTTTTTTTTTTTTGCCTTCATTCCAGTGCAGTGAGCTGTACAGGGAAGACCACAGCCCCATTCATTGTGGGTGGGGAATAATCTACAACCGGGAGCCCTACAAGGAAGACCCCAGCAATGAATCTGCTCAAGTGGCATCGCCTGAGGGACTACTGTACAGAAACAGGAGTGGAGGGTATCCCTTGGCTCCACTTAGAGGCTAACAATAGGGATTCCTGGTGATACTGAAAGTAGGACACTACTCCCGAGGGATGTCATATGGTCAGCCTGTCCCAAACTGAACTGCCAACCCTCTCCAATCTAATGATATGCCTACTTCATCACCCAGCAGTGCCCCTTGGTAGAAAAGCACACAAAGGGAATGGGGTGTGAGGACAGGCACAGCTCAGGGACTACCACGCTCCTGGGCTCCAGCTGAACATCTGCATGTCCCAGGCTGAGCCTCGAGCTTGGCTTCCAGAGGGGAAAGTTCTCTACACCTCCACAAGCAAAAACTCCCTCGGCTTCCTCCACAGCTGGCATTTGACCACATTTGCCAGGATAGTCAGAAAGTCAAAACCCTACCTGAACTTCTTGGGAGCCAGCAGCCTTAATTAGACCTCGGACACACTCAGCCAAAAATGGCATCGCTTTGGCAGCTTGGGGGGAGAGCCATTCACTAGGCTGTACTCCCACTATCACGGGCAATTCTTTCTGGGTAATTTCTCTGGGCTCCCCATCAACTGTGTTTGATTTAAATGGAGACAGAGATAAAATTCCAGCAAATAATTTCTTCCACCTTAAAGATCTTTCCCCTTCGTGCAAGCCAGGCTTGCCCCAGCCTGTCACTAATTACAGATGGAACATGAAGTTCAGAAAGGAGGAATCAGAATTGTTCCCCTCCCTCCAGCAAAAATCCATTGAAAAAAACTTGACTCCTTTTCCTGATGGCACCAGAAGTTTTGCCGGTAAGTTTAAAAAGAAAAGGGAAAATGATTGATGGAAAAGCTGAAGAGCTGACATGCAGTTAAGGGCTCCTCTCCTCCTTACAAGATATACATCCCTGATTTTGAAAGAGATCCCCTATTCTAGAGATCAGACGAAAACTTGATCACAAAAAATAAGTGCTTCAGTCATACTTTCTAGTCAGAAACCTTAAGGCTCTTTAAACACACGGGGAGGAAAGCCAGGAATGAATCACAGAGGGCAACCCTGTTCTTGTCTCCCATCCTAACCCACTGCATGCTAAAGATCGCAGAGCTGGAGCCAGATTTCAGCTGTGCCCATCTCTGCCAGGGCCTCACAAGGCCAAGGGAAACACAATGGACATCACTTTGCTGGAGGGGCTCCTTTTGCCTGCCTCCAGCAGAAAACTCTATTAGGTCGTTGGATTATACTTGTAAAGAAATGATCCTGTGCACCTGGCCAGGTCCCGCACAGCCTGAGAAGTTTTTGCCTTGCGTACTTTCCCTGTGAAGGTCCCTCCCCAGTGCTCCATTTCTGGCCCTCTGAAATCCCCACTCTGAACTGAAAGGAAGCGCAGAGGATTATCTGGAGACCAGTGTTATCTCTAAGTGAAGCCATATGTATAATTCCCATTATTGTTAAAATAATCGTTATAGAGTAAGATCTCCTTTCAGAGATTTACAGTTTGGGATGCTTATCCTTCCCTGGAGTCCCCTCCCAACATGCTGGAAGTAATGATCAACACCCACATCACATGTCCCTCCACTAAACTTGAACATAATGACCAGCTGCATAATGAAGACATCAAAGTCATGAGGGCTCCCTCATCCCTCAGCCTGCTCTGAGCAGTTTTTAGGGTTTGTTCCATGCAGTCAAGACCAGAGGGAGGCAGGTCCAGTGGCAGTGGACACTGCCCTGAGATGTTCAGCTCTGGGGTGCAGCAAACCTGGTGCAGGGGACAGAGGTGGGAATGCCAGAGTGCACAGACCCATACAGATCCTCTCAGAGAAGTGTTCCTGCACTGCCAAACAAGGGGGAAATGCTCACTGAGGGGTAATTATCTCAGAACGGTTCCACAGAATGACAGAATCGTTTAGGTTGGAAAAGCCCTCTGAGATCACCGAGTCCAACCATTCCGCCAGCACTGCCAAGGCCACCAATAAACCATGTCCCCAGTGACACATCTACACATTTTTGAACACTTCCACGACTTCCCTGGGGTGCCTGTTCCAATCCCTGACCACCATTTCAGTGAAGATGTTTTCCCTAATATCCAAACCCATCTTGGCACAGCTTGAGGCCATTTCCCTTTCTTCCTGGTCAACAGCTGCTTGAGTTCAGCCTCCATAGCCTAGTCCCAGCACAAGACAGGCACAACTTAACAGCAGCAGGGAGGAGAAGCTGGGATGGGAAGCGATTCTGGGGATGCTCTGGGCTCACACCTTTGCTGCTGAGAGAGTCTCAGACCCTGGAGGAGGCAGGTGCTCAGCTTTCATTAAATGTTTATCCTTGGGCTTATTTTGCCAGCAGGAAGCCCTTCCAGCACCACGCATGTTTGGCCGCTCACTGGAGAGCCAACATGTTGCCATGGAAACTGGTAAATGCAAAAGTATGACTTGACAGCAGTGTCCTGAGGAAAGGGGACCAACTTCTTTCCATTTGTTTCTGACCCTGGCCCGGGGACTGTGTGTTCCCCCTGTGTGGCTGCCCAGTGACAGGACAAGGAGCAATGGCCATAAACTAAACCATGAAAAGTTCCATCTCAACACCAGGAAGAACTTCCTTACACTGAAGGTGGCAGAGCACTGCAACACCCGCCCAGGGAGGTGTGGAGTCTCCCTCTCTGGAGACTCTCCAACCCCACCTGGACACATTCCTGCCTTGGCAGGGGGATTGGACTGGATGATCTCCAGAGGTCCCTTCCAACCCTAATTTGTCACTCTGATTTTTCAGTGGCCTTAGATGCTTCTGTGTCCACCCAAATTCAGCGGGGAACAAACAAATTCCTCCCACAGCCCTACTGCTAAGTGATGGGATGCTATCTGGATTTGGGAACCTTCTGCATCCAACCCCCCTAATCACAGAGCAGGAGTCACCCCAGGCTACCTGAGCTGCCCACAGGGAAAGCCTTGTCTCCCCACATCACAGGACACCTGTCTCAGGTATCCAATGCCTCCCTGACCCCAGGGCAGCCCATCTACAAACCAAACATCTTCCCTGTGCATGCCCTGCTCCTCTCTGAGGACACTGGGGACCTTGCTGTCTCTCCTGGGCATGGTAAATGGGCTGAGCATGGACCTGTGGCTCTGAGGGAGCCCCTCAGTGCTGCTCAGCAGGAACTTGGGGAGCACAGCAGCACCTCCAGACCCAGACACTGAGAGAGCAGAGGCAGAGCAGCCCTGTGTCATACTTACTTCCCATTCCCATACTTGATCCGGATGTCTTTGCTCTTCTTCAGCTCTTTCCCATCTTTAAACCATTTGTAGGATGGCTGAGGGTTTCCAGCAGTCGCCTCACATTTCAGGGAAATCTTCTCACCCACATGAACATTTGGGCTTTTCAGTTTCTTCAGTTTGGGAGGAACAGCTATGGGAAGAGAAAGGGGACACTGTGAGACCTGCCCCTTCCTGAGCTGTGCAGGCACAACTGGAGCCCCCCGAGCCCCTCCCCTGGGCAAAGCTCCTGCTGCCCCCACTGCCACAAGATGATGGAGAGGGGCTGCACAGGGAAGGAGCCTGGAGTCAGAAATGTCCACATGGGGGACAGAGGGAGCCTCTGGCTCTGGAGGCTCTACATGACCAGGTTTGATGGTCCCGCAGCAGCCCCACCCACGCAGGCAGGAGCCCTGTGTCTCCTGTCCCTGCACAGGTTTGCTGAGCTCCCACCACGCACCAACTCAAGCTCTTCAGAGACTATTTTTCTCCCGCTCCTTGCCATTGCTGCTGCAGATTGCCAACACCTACACGACCTCTGTGGCTGCCATGGGCGTGTTGCCAATCCCCCGGCCCCAGCAGCCCCAGCCAGAATGTTTTTACTGTGGAAGGAGCAGAGGCAGGTCACAGGGAGCAGGGCCCTGTACCCCAGATGTTCAGTCTCTGTTGCAAAGTCCTTGTTTAGCACAACATCCGCATCAGCAGAGCACTTAGAGGAGAGGGGCTGCAAGAAAAACCTGCATGTGTAAGGGGTGAGAAGGGGAGGGACAGCCACTCTTCAGGCTGCAAGAAAAAAAAGTGAAAGAATTGGTATTTAAAATGGTTTTATGCCAGCAGTGTCAGCTGGCCAGCAGCCTTTCCAGCCTGGAGCCTGGCTCTGCACATGGGTGTTTCAGAGAGGTGATTTTTACCATGCACCTGGAACATCAGACAGAGAGGGAGACACTTCTTATCAATCTCTGCCAGGCTTTATATTAAACCTGACAAGAAAGGATTAGCAGGCTTGCAATTTTTCTTTCAACTGACAGCTCTGCACTCTTCTAGCTCCCTTTCTCATTCTCAGTGTTAACCTTAAAAAAGGAAACAGCAGCTTGCTGGCTTTGCCTTAAGAATATCGGTACCAATGGTTTCCCCTTGTCTGAGATGTATTACAGATAGAGAACTTCCGCTTTCTAACCTGCACAAATCACCTTCTAATTGCTTTGTGTATTCTGATCTTGCACAATGGCCGAGCACTCAAAGGCGGAGGGACTGGATGGGTTTCATCAGAACAATCACTGTTTTACAGATCTTTGTATGTCTCCTCTAGCTCTTCATGCCAGGCTAAGTTGGTGTAGGTTGATAGTATTTAAAGACTGTTCTCACCAAAAGGGATCTTACATGAAATAATAAAAAGCACAGCAATCATCAGGAATATGCTCCTGGTGTAGGAAGCTCTCAGAACTCTCGTATTCCTCACGGGAATGAGAAGCTAAATTGTCCTTAATCAAAAGAATGCCAACATGGGTAGAAATGGAGCGGTTCAGGGTAACAGGAATTAGCCAAGCAAAGCTCACAGTGACTGAAAGGCAAGCCCAGGGCTGTGGGTGACCAGAGTGGCTGTGCTGGTCCAGGCACATCAGACCTTGCAGCTGTAGCCCAGAGCAGCTGTGGCTGCCCCATCCCTGGAAGTGTCCAAGGCCAGGTTGGATGGGGTTTGGAGAAACCCGAGATAGTGGAAGGTGTCCCTGCCATGGCCAGGGGGGTGGAATGAGATGAGTTTTAAGGTTTTTTAAGGTTGATTCAAACCAAAGCATTCCATTATTCTAATGGGACAGGGACAGCACAAAAACATTGGGTCAGCTGCAGGCAGTTGTTGCAGGCTGTGCACTGACATCTTTCACGGCTTCCCAGGTCACTGTGCTTTGGCACAAACAGAGACTTCTGACCAGAAATGATCTCTGATTTCACCAAATTTTAGGACTTCTGTGAAAATCCAAGGTGTCATGGGTTTTGTGAAGCCCACATGCCTGATCCTTGCCTGGAAATGGGTTGCCCAGAAGAGCTGGAAGGCAGTGAAGGGAGAAGAGAGCTGGACTCTTCTCGGAACACTGCACGGAGAGCCAGGAAGGTAAACAGGACCTTGCTTTTATAGGGGTCATTTTGGGGAATAGAGAAATAGACTCTCAAATATTTATTCTGTCTGAATGTGTCAGTTAGCTGCCGTTGTACCCCGGGGTCACCCTGTCCCATGCCAACATTATCCATACACCTTAAATACAGGGAAGGTCCTGACCTTGGCATGGCTGCAACTGCTTCATTTCATTTGCAGCCTGGTGGTCTGCCGAATTATGAAGCAGGCAGCATATGGGCATAATATGGGCTAATTTGGACTGAGATACCAGTCACTGAAGGGACAACTCTTGTCTCATTTCAGAGGAGCCACAGGTGTGAAGAATTCTGATATTTTATAAGCTAGAACCAGTAGTAAGATGTAAAGCAGTTCAACTGGTGTTAAAACTGGTATAACAACTGAGTGCTGGGATGTGAAAGAATATTCTCTTCTCGTCTCCCTTCCATAGTTCTATGTACTACCATCACCCTGAGTGGAAGAGGAACTGTAAACTGCTGGGAGAAAGGGGTGTCAGCCCTGCCTCTCTCCACTGAAATGCTGGCAAGAGCAGAGCAAACCCCAGAAACCTGAAGCCTGTGGAAGAAGAGGGCCAAGAACAAGCAAGGAACTTTCCATGATCTCCCCACCAGCATGAATCATGTCTCACCTAAAACTCTGCACATGCCACCAGTGATGATTCCTAAGCAGGCAGATCCAAAAAAAACCAAAGAGCTGAAACACACGCAGCGTCCCACCCCTCCAGCAGAGAGTCCTGCCCAGAAAAAGGGAGGAGAACATCTTTCCACCCCAGTCTGCATGGGTTTGATGTCTCACTAGAGGAGGGAAAGAGACAGTATATTCAGCTCCAGGCCTCACTTCATGGACTCCATGGACTGCAATTCCCTAGCTGAATCAGACAGAGCAGTGAAAGGGGAATCCAATCCTGAAATATTCTGGACCGTGTCTGGGAAACGGGCTGTGTGCAAAGATGCAGAGCTGTGCTCCCTGACACATCTGTGCCCTCTCTGCTGCACTGCAGCAGGGCTTGTGCTTGGACAGCAGCGTGGGAAGAGCAGGCAGAGCCCCAAGCCTGGGAAACAGCATCCAGAGCCTTGCTCTGGGCAAAAGGGAAGGCTGGCCTTGGTCTCTGGGAAGGGCTGCTCTGGGCTGGAAAGCCTCACTTCATAATTCCTGCAGCTTTCAGAAAAACACAGAAATCTCCATTTAGAGCCATTCACTGCCGATGACTCTGCTTAATTCCAGACAAAGACTTTCCTCTGGTTTTTACTCGTAAAAAGTTTAAGCTGCAGCTCTTATTCATAGTCTGAACTTCTCTAGCTTTGGCTTCCAGCCAAGAGATCTCTGCCTTTCTCTGGTAAATTTGAATCCCATCTAGCAACCAGAAACCCCTTCCCTTTTTAGGTACTTGTAAACTATGACTGAATCACCTTTCAACCTTCTCCAGCAGTAAACTAAAGTAGCTTGAGAGACCAGAGCAGGACACAGAGTGCAAATACTGGAGTATGTTAAAGTTTTGCATTCAGGTACATTTTCAGCTTTTGACCCATTTCCCATCTCTGCCCTGTCCAAATCACAGAGTTTCAGCTCAGAAAACCATGAGTTTAGTTCAAAAAGATCAGAGGATTGATTTTAAGTGCCCCCTTTCTTAGTGGTCGGAGCATTTGGGGTCATTTTAATCTCCTCCTTGTTTGGGACTTATTCCAGCATGCTGGAAAAACAGTCACTGGCTTCACACATATCAAAATAGCACACTATCCTGGACAAACAGCTTTAGATGTGTACCAAGCAGGGTCCAGGTCTAATTCTGGTGAAGTATCACCAGCCTCACAATGCCTGAGGTGTTGGACAGAACAGCCAGATGTATTTCCAGGCAATTTTTCTAAGTGACAACCACATCAAGGCTATGTCATCCTGCAAAAAGGAAGTTTAATCCTGGCAGAGATGAGACCAACAATAAATACAAATTTTCTACAGATTTTTGCCCACTCCAAGGTCAGATGAAATCCAAGCAACATTAGTTCCCATCCTACACTAGTTGTGTGAGCTGTAAAAATTAACCTTGAAACATGCTGGAGCCAGGATTGACAAATGCACAGAATTTCCTAACTTGTTTTAACAGCCATGTCTGACAAAAAGACCTTTGCAGGAGAGGTTTGTCCTCTGATGAGAAGGCATCTGCTGCCTTCTTACGGAGAGGAGAGGGTTATAAAAATCTGAAACGCTGAGCTCTAAACTACACGGTATGAGTTGTTTGAACATCCGCCATAAAAGGACTTACATGTACATACTGCTTTAATTAATTCACTTCTGATTACACTTGATACAACACTGAAGTACCTTGATGATAACAACACCTCTTTTACTTCTGGTACCTGCACTATGCCTGCAAGCACCTCAGAGCCTCAACTCAAAACATCATTAATCATCCACGGGCAGAGTGCCCAAACAGAGTCCAACAATGGAATGGTGACAAAACCACATCCCACCCACAGAGCATCCTACATAAACAACCCCTCGGCAGCAAAAAGCAGGAGCAGTCATCCTAGGAAAGGTGCTCCGTGAGCTCTGGAACAGCCAGCAACCAGCCACAGATGCTGCTTCCCGAGCTGTGGGGATGCTCCACACAGACACATCTGGGATTTCCAGACAACTGATGTCATGAGGAGATGGGAATTCTCGTCCTGGCCTCCTCCAAGGGCTGCAGAGTGAGCCACTGGAGGCTCCCCGGCACTGCCTGGCACATGGAGCCTGGCAAAGGGTTTAGGTAGGTGGATCTGAAGACCTGGAAGGACAGGATCCTACTGTGTCTCTCTGAGCAGCTGAGGAAGAAGGGAGCTGAGCTTGAATTCCCTTGGGCATGGAAAAGGGAAGCTGAAAAATGCTTTCGCACAGGAATGGAAGAGATGCAATGAGAGTTAAGACCTACAAACTCAAAAGTGATCCTTGACCAGGATCTCAGCAATGGCTTTCCACACAAGGCCCCACCCAAATGTCCTCAGGTCAGGACACCCCTCCTGTGCCAGAGGGGGGAGGGAAGGAAGGTGCACGGGTGATCTCTTGGAAAGGAGCTGTGTTTCTCAGCCTGCCCAAGCCATTGGTCTCAGGACAGCCCTTCCACTTTGGTGCTGGGGATTTCACTGGGTTCTTGTGGGGAAGCTGCAGATCCAGTGGTGTGTCTGTGGGTCTGAGCTCCCAGTTCTCCCCAGAGGAACACAGACACCCAAAGGATGCTCCAGGCACAGTCCTTAAGGCTTCCAGGCCTCACTGAAGGACAAGGTCAGGAGGCATGATACCCGCACAAGACAGGTCTCAAAGGCTGCTGCTCCCTAAGCCCCTTCTGGAGAGTGCCCACCACTTTGCTGTTCAAAATCCCACTGCCTGCACAGACCATTCCTTTGACATAGGGTGCCTCAGTTGGGAGTATTTCAACATTCTCTGACATGGAAAATGATAGAATTAATCTTTCCATAGGAATTGTTTTGCATCCTCAGCTTGCTCCAAATTCAATCACAAACATTTGCCAAGATGGCAGCTCCTAAGTGAAAGGAATTTTTCATGTTTCTGTCATCTCTACTGCAAAGTAAGGACACATGTTCCTGGCACACCACCATGTAGGTTGGGATACCAGACACATCCTGGGGATCAGCACGCCCCACTGTGATACATCTCACTTCTTGCCTGATGCAGACCCACAGGCTCCACTGTTTTAATCAGAGGTGATGCTACTTGGCCTTGGGTTTAATTTGGCCTTTCTTTGACAAGGAGACAAACCTGAAGCTCAGCAGCAGCAGCAGCTCCTGATCCCCTGGACTTTGTTTCAATGCTGGCTGCAAATGCCAACCTGTCAAAGAAAGGACCTACTCTGAGGAAAGCTCCCTCCTGCCAGAAGGAATGGAAACATGGGATCTGCTTGAAAAAAGCCTCACAACACACTCAGTGTTTGTCCTCCTTTTTTCTAGGTTTTTATGGAGAGGGCAAAAGGCAGTCCCTGCTGTGCACCCAGGCAGGCTGTGGCGTCTGCAGCTGCAGCTCTGAGGGGAATCAGCTCTTTGGCGGCAGTGTCAGAAGGACTCCTCAGAGTCTGTGACCCTCCAACGCCCCTGGAGGTAACAGGGCTGGGTTTGAGTGAGGCTGTAGGACAACCCTGGCTTTATTGCATGGGTGGACACAACGTCCACGGACCACACACAGCCCAGAGCCTGCAGGAGAGAACTTTGGTGTGACACTGACACGTCGCCCCATACCAGCCTCTACCCCCAGCGGGTAACTACAGGCTCCAAACCCAGAGTATTAAACATAATATAATATCTGTAATATGCTTTATACTTCAGGCAACTTGTGTTTCAGTTTGTGCCAAAGGATGTTCAGACATTCTCATGGCAGTCTCTGTAGCCACTGTCTCAGATCTTGGTGTGCTGAGCAGGGGTACATGACAGGTAAACAACAATGACAAATTTAAATTTCCAAGGGGCAGCATTTTGCTGTAACCACTGTTGGACCTTTTAATTAAAAAATAGCCATGTTTTTCCATGAGCAGTGATCATGGAGTCATGGAAATCTAGGATGGCTTGGCTTCGGAGGGACCTTAAAAGCTCATCTCATTCTGCTCCCTGCCACAGGCAAGGACACCTCCCACTGTCCCAGGCTGCTCCAAGCCCCATCCAATCTGGCCTTGGACATTTCCAGGGATGGGGCAGCCACAGCTTCTCTGGGCAGCCTGTGCCAGGACCTCACCACCCTCAGAGGGCAGGGACTTCAATGCAGGAGCCAGCACTAGACCCTGTGGCTCACTTGGGACATTTACACCTCACCTCCACTCTCCAGGGGTCTACCTGTGCAGTAGCTGCAGATAACAGCTAGGGTTAATGACCCAAAGCTCTCCAGGGACATGAGAGCTGTCCTTGCTGCTGTGCCTCTCCCACAGAGTTATGGCAGCAGGAGTCAGAGGCTCATCTCTGTGTTCCTGGGAGAGGTCCCTTAGTGACAGGTGGGACAGCAGGACCCACTCCTCCAGGTCCTAGAGGGTCTGCTGAGGACACCCACCCAGCTGACTCACACAGAACAGACACTGATGGAGAGGACACAGATGACTGTGAAGTGTGAAGATGCTGAAAAGTCTGAGATCTGTGGATTTGGGGTTGGATTGAAGCGTGGAAAGCACTTGTTCTTGCTGAAGCCAGAACAAATGCATTATTCCTCTCTACATGTCCCATACCTTCCCTAACACAGAAGTTTCTTTTCCTGTAACTAAGTTCCTGTAGCCTTCTGTCTCAGGGAGAAGTGACTACAACACCAATCTACAGCACTATTAATTTTTTTTTAAATCTATTTAAATAGTGAGTTAAAACAATCTCTATTTTCATGAACATTCCCATCACCAAAGAAAATTGACTGGAAAGTTATAAGCAGGTTTGTTGATTTAGGCTTGCTCTCTATAGGATCCCTCTGTCAACTCAAACCATGGGATCTTGGAGGTCTTTTCCAACCTTAATGATTCTATGACAAAGTGCCCCAAGGCCAGAAATTTCACCCTCCTCTTACAAATCCTGGCCCCACTTATATTTAAGAGCAACTGATAAATTTCTCCTCCTCTGTCTTTCCCACACTTAAAAGTCCAGCTATTCTTATTTCCAGTGAAAGTTTTGAAATTGGTGTATGATTTGGTCCAGAGCCTGAGGCTGAAATCTCAGCTCCATTGAAATCAATGAGCATCTGGCCACTGGGCAAGGATGTCTTCCCAATACCCAAATTGTTAAGACAACTGGGCTGTGCTTTTGCCACAATGCTGGAGGTGCCCATGCATGTGGCTACACACACACTCACCTGAAGAGCACAACAGCTCCAAGGCATGCACATGCAAATATCCAAAATTAAAATCCAGGGGCTGAAGTGCTTGAATTTGCCAAACCTAGTACTCTATGAACACTAGCTGGTTTGCAAACAATGTAATTGGAGTAGAATTGCTATTGTGTTTGTTTGTTTTGAATATTTTTGGCCAGGAAGTTGTCCTGGAGGTATAGTTGAGCATAAGTGGTCTGGTGGAAAAATGTCATTCATTCTGTTCCTATTAAGACCAAAAACAATAGCCACACAAAGACAGCAGCGACAATTTCTCGTCTTCATGCCTCTAACAATGTGTTTTCAACCCTAAAGGCAACATCTTGTTTGTACCCAATTGATTCTGGGATCATATTTTATATAATCAAATATATCTTTGAACAAAGATATGTTTTATGAACTGCTCAATTTCCAGATGACCTTGGAAACAGCAATTCATAAAATATAGCTTTATCTCTATCTTCACAAACAGCTAGAAAAATTGCCCACCCATGCTCTGTGGACTGCCAGTCCGGACCCAGCCAACAAAGAAATTACCCCAGGCATCCAAAATTTTAAAATACATTAATCCTTTGTACCAGTCACTGAGCACTAAGCACAAATTACTTGCCCTAGAACCCTGGTAAAGACCCGGGTGACATCCATCATCTTTCAATCACCAAAGGAAAGTGATTGAAAAACTCACCCCGGGAGACAAAACAATCTAGGTTAGCAGAAAAACCCCTCGTTTCATTAAATGTCTATTATGAAATCTGTACATGAAACCATACATAGACCCCTTACATCATGGCAAAGCTAAAGGCTAAAAGCTTTCAGATTACAGATTTCATTTGCAGATGCAAATGACCATTAGTGGAATGTCACTGGTTCTAGAAAGGGATTAAAAAAAACCCCTACTATTTGTTTTACAGCTTTATGAATCACAGGACTGTTGCTTTAAAACATAGGAGAGAACAGCTCAGTTAGAGGGGAGCTGAAATTCCTCTGAGAGGGGTTGCCTGCACCACCTGGGCTCTCCTAAGGATGGGAGGACAGCGGACAGACCATCATGGACTGATGGGAGCGTTGCAGGGAGAAATTCTTCCCTGTGAGGGTGGTGAGGCCCTGACTCTGGTTGCCCAGAGAAGCTGTGGCTGCTCCATCCCTGGAAGTGTCCAGGGCCAGGTTGGCTGGGGCTTGGAGCACGCTGGGATAGTGGAAGGCATCTCTGCCTGGGGCTGGGGATTGGAATGAGATGGTTTCCAAGGTCCCTCTCAACCCAAACCATTCTGGGGTCCTGTGATGATTCTATCTCTCAGGAAAACCTGAGACAAAAACAGGACCCGCTGAAATGTGTGTGTACAGCACAGCCCCAAACATACACAGTCCTTCAGCAAAATCAGGACATGGGCCCTGCAAACAGGTGAATGTGACTGAATCTCTGCGTGGGGTGCCAGGTTTGCCACACAAACCCGTCCCTCCTTGCCCAGCCCTGCGCCCATGGCAGCCAGGTGTGCAAGCAGAGGACCAGGGCTGCGCTCCGGCTGCACAGCACTTCTGCAGATCTCTTTCCTCCTCTCTCAATACATTGTGTTTAAACAGAAGGAGGGGGGGTTAACTAATGAGGTGTGAGATCTGAGGTCAGGAGGAGCAGGAGCCACGGAACACCTCACTGCAGACAGACTGGTGGCCCCAGCCCACAGCAGCCCCATCCCAGCCGAGAATCCACCTCCTTCCCTGCCCCAGCAGACTTAGCTGTGAGTGGCAGCTTTAACGAGTGCTTTTAAACATGCTTAACTTCAGCAAGCAGGGAAAAATAAGAGAAACTTGGGATCAGTTACAAGATGTTAATCCAGGGCAGGCAGAGGTCAAGTGAAGGTCAGATGGCAAAGATAACAGCCCAGCTGGCAATTTTTTTTTTTTTTTTTTTTGCTATTTCAACTTCCCAAGAAGTTCTGGGCCAGAGGACATCCTGATGTTTCACACACAGCCAGGTGAAACACCGCACAAAGCAGGGATTCACAGAAGAGAGCACTTCAATATCTGGATAAGTAAATTCAGTGAGACGCCTCTAATACTGAGGTAGAGATGTTTAATTTTTAACCTATAAAATAATATTTTCTAGCATTCCGTGACAAAAGCCAACCACTTGCAGTCTTAATTACAATATTTTTTCCCATGTCTCTGCCTACTTTGAAAGTTCACCATTGTCTCTGATGAGAGACAAATCCACCAGAGGGTATTTCCAAAACAGAAAGCCCTGTTTTTATCGGGATCTCCCCACAAGAGACCCAGGGCTTGCATTAGAGACTTGTTTGTTCTCTGTAATGTTATATTGGAAAGATTAAAAGTTTTGCTGCTGGTTGAAGAAAGGCTTTAAAGCACTGGTACCAGAAGTGACCGCAGGTCTGGTTTTCATCCAAACACAGGAAAGAAACTAAAGATCATCCCTGAGACAGCTTTTCCACGAGCCCAAATCCCACCGAGCGTGGATGGAATTCCCACCCCGCACTGCAGCGCTGCCCCAGTGCCCCGTTCACCCTGGGTCTGTGCCGCTGCTGGAGCGCTGGGCGCTGCATCCGACCCCTCCCCAGGGCTGAGCCCACCAGGGAGCCCAGCAGGACCTCGTGCAGGAGAGACCCCGGCCCGGCCAAGGCAGCGAGGGAGAAGGGCCACCCTCATCCCTGGGCTGCAGGGAAGCAGCAAATGGAGCTGTAAATTCCGACTGGGACTCTGGGCACTGCCCAGTGGAGACACTAACACAGCGTGTCTCCTGCCTTGTCCAGAGTGCGGCTTCCCAGCATTGTTCTGAGCAGCTCCGGACCCCCACTGGAGCACAGTGATGGGTGGCTTCCACTGAAATGTCCCCCAACCAAGCTGATTTACAGCTGCCAGGAGTCTCCAGGATGTCAGCTCTTCCTGATTAATTTTTTTATCCTTATTTTCCCTCGTTTTATATTTGAATATTGCTTATTGCGATATTCTTCAGAACTATTCTCTGGAAAGCCATCCTGGCTAATTTTTGGCTTGTAAATTGCTCATGAGCAGTTTGTGGCTTGAGTTTAAAAAAAAAAAAATCAAGAAACTCTGGCTCATTTTGGTTGGATGAAGAGATTTTGTGGCCTGCATCAATTCTAGTCCCTGACAGCAATGACAGAGCTCTTATTATCACAAACATACAGTTGCAATTTTAAAATTTGCTTCCTGTGACTCTTCGTTAAAATTTAATCAACAGTTTCTGTTTCGACAAATATTTGTCTGGCAGGAAGATCACTTTATAGAATATTCATAGGTAACAAACGAGAAGGAAGGTAAAGCAAATTTGACTTTGTGATGAGAGCCAACCTTGCTGGCTGTCCAGCTACTTCACAAAGGGATTTAAGGAAGAGCAGCACAGGAAGGTGTAATTTTCTAGGAGCTATTGCAGAACACAAGTGACTGAAAACAAAGACCAACAATACAGCAGCGAAATGTGGACAAAGAGGAGACAATGGGCAATGTGGTGATGGCCCAAGCAGGGAAATTATTCCGAGTTCAAACTGGACATGGGTTTATTGAGCTGCTCCCTGTCTAGCTTTAGGTCACAAAATGGGAAATTTCACCAAACTGGGCAGCAGATCCTGCACAACACAAACAACTTAAGGTGAAAACCAGAGTTCTGAACAAAAGATGGTTGTTGAGCAAAGAGCTATTAATAGTGCTGGGTTTTATCCCAGAAGTGTTGCGTAAAGCGGGACAATTCACATCCCTTCTCTGTGCTTCCATTTCCTCTCTCAAAGATCCCACTTAATATATTTGGGGCAGGGACTGGCTCTTGTTATGAGTCTGTGCTGTGAATGGCACAAGGGGAACAATGCCGCAGCCAGGACCTCTGGATGCCACCACAAATGCCAGTTTTAAGCAGCAGTGACAACAAGCGGAAGGAGTTTGGGATCTTCCCAAGGAAGACCTGGGAAAAGACAGGGCACAATGCAGGTTTCATCCTGTGTTGTAAGCATGGGTGGTTTTCAGCTCTGTGCAGGAGTGACAAAGGAAAAGTAAGGAGGGAGTGGAGCTGGACAGTTAAGAAGGGTTGCCACTCAGACCCTTTACTAAAGAAAAATTTCTGCAGAGCTGCTCCTTCACTTCTGCACTCCCACAGCCTCCCCTTCACCATCTCCATGCAGAGGAATGCAGCCACCTAGAACCCAAAAGGGATTTTCAGGGGCCTGAGGACACCATGAAAACCTGATGGAAAGAGTGGGATCTCCTCTTCTGGAGAATGTTTTTGTAGGAAATACAAAAGTCTAAATATCTCATGCATCAGTTTGTTTCTGGTGAATCTGTAGAAGGTACAGTGGTGCTGAGGAGTTGCCCTGGAAAATCTGGATAGACCTTTGGGTCTACAGAACTAACCTAGAAAGGTCCAAAGACGGGTTCACAGGGACAACAAATCACAGGATTGCAAGAATAAGCTTGGAAGAACCATTCAGAAATTGAGCAGATCACATCCCTGCCCTGAGGGGGAATCTGCAACATCCATCCAACTCACCAGGGTCCAGACAAACAGCCATGCTGTACTACACCTCCACACTGCATCCCACAGGGTGCCCCAGGCCCTGAATGTCTTCTGGGATACAGCTGATCCTGACCTCACAATCTCACCAATGGGCAACAGTGGATTCCCTCTGGAAACAGGGCCTGGCAGAAAGGCTGTCAATGGGGAACCCAGTCACACTGGCAGCCACTGGGACCTAAGGCTCTTCTGGTCCCCAGGTGCAAAAGAGACGTTCCATCATTCCAAAGATGTAATCCCTCTCTCCTTTTGTCCTGTCCTTTTCACCACCCTTTCTTTCTGTTCCCTTCTCCTTGCCCATGCCAGCTGCTACCAACCATAGATAACCAAAATCACTCCTTTGTCCTTCCTATCTCAGTCTTGGCTGGGAGGCTGATGATTACTTTTTTCCTTTGCAAAATCCATTATATTGAAAACCTTGAATATCACTCTTAAGCCTCACTGTCATCCTCCTTTCATTTCTGGAGATACTGACTACCTCCCACATCTCACTGAAGAGCTCCCAGCAGCCTGGTCTCCATGAAATCCAGAGGGACTGAATCACCCTCTCAGGCAGACACCTCAATACTGGTGCTGCTTTTCTGATTTTCTGCCCGTTTGCGGTGGAGCATCAGGAGCTCCAGTGTCACACACAGCTCAGAGACACTTCAGTGCTGCTTTGAGGCTGTGGAGTCACACTTTCCCCCCAGCTGTGGGATGTAGAACCTGGCCTTCCACTCACACCCCATGAAAGGCAACTGCTGGTCACCTTCCTGCTCTGCCTCTCCCTGCAGTGGCAGCCCCTCTGCCTAATGGTCAAGCCTGAAATACCATGAGAAGAAAGTCTTTCTGCTTACCTAGATGATGCTGTTTGTAGTTGCAGGGCCCCTGTACACGTACAGAGGAAGAATTCATCCCAGATTTTGTAGTTACAGGACCCCTGCACACGTAGAGGAAGGATCCATCCCAGATCTGCTTTTCTGATGGTGCTTTTCAGCAAGGATCCACACCAGCTATTACCCAGCCCTCACCCTAAGCCAGGGGATCATGCAGATGGAACATCACAGTCGAGCACAGCCTACCCTATTATGTTTCTCACCTCATTTTTCAACTTGTTCCCCTCCCTTTGTAATTTGGTGGTAAATAAATGCCTGGACAAAATATCCCCCTAATTAACTGGGAGCGTCCTTGTGAGCACAAACAAAAGCTGAATGGACACCTCAGACAGGATCACACAGCAGCCCTGCCCCGTGAAGGATATTCTGAAAAAAAACATTCCCAGGTGACTGACAATGAACAGATCCCACTTCCTAAGAGCCCTCAGGGGCTCCCCAGATTTGCTGCAGGGTCCCAAGGAGACCTTTCAGAGGTTAACTCTGTGCAGTCACCATGCAGGGCAGCAACTGGCATGGCTTTAGCTCCCAAGGCTGCGCTCTCCTTCACTCCCCTGACAATTTGACACACTGCTGTTTATCCTAATCCATTGTTCATGGTCCTCCCCACCCAGTTCTCAGCCCATGTGATGCTCTCCTGTCCTCACCAACTGGAATTAATTTGGGGTGCTTGGGCTCTATCAAGACATTTCACTGAATTCTAAACGTTGGCAAAGAATTACCTGCTGTCATAAGATATTTTGGGATTTTATCAGATGCTCCAAGTAAACACACAAGTCATCACATTTTTCTGGGGCAGCTGGCTTGCAATTCCCAGTTCCCTCAGTGATCCTCTGAATAACCATGCAACTTTGAGAGGGAGATCCTGGTCAGCAAGGATTGTTTATCAACATAAACTTTATTCCCCCAGAATTCCCCTCTCCTGGCTTGTTATGTAAAGCTGATGCTGCTAAAACATTCAGCTGAACTTAGGTCAAGAGAAGATGGCTTTTGAAAACCTTCCAATGGTTCATTTGCAATAAATGGCTGAGAAATAAATCATTTCAGCCCTGATGAGTCCTCAAGCAGCCAACTCTGTTAGCAGGGCAGCTCCAGCAGAGAGGAACAGGGGGAGACTTCAGTGACACATGGGGACTCGTGACAGGAACAGAGAGCAGCCAGGGAGGGAGGACCACCAGGCTGAGGGAGGCTGAGATGTTGAGGCTGACCATGCTCCTTGCTAGACAAGAACCCCACTTAATGCAGCAAGTATCACTTACTGCTTCTGAATACTTCCCAGTGGGGAAGTCTTCTGCATTCTCTCATGGACAGGGCTGGTTTCCTGCCCTGATGCCCACAGGCACAAAACCCCTGCATGCATTTTTCCCCAGTTTATCCAGATGACAGCATGCCTGTGCCTCATGTAAATGTCTGCCCTTCTGCCAGCCCTGCTCTGCTCTTGCCTTCAGTGACTGCAGTGACAACAACTTCCAGGGGATGTGAATGAAACCAGCCAGGGGCAGCCAGAGATATCTGAGCTCCCACTTTTGGCCTCAGAGAGACATAGGGAATTTACATTGACATGACTTTTTGTATTGCCACGATGTCCCTTCTCCTTTCAGAGATCTCAGGTTTCAATCCTGTGGGCTGCAAGGTATTTCAGGGCCCCTTCCTGCTCTCCCAAAGGCAAAGGACTTTAATTCACAGCCAGGAGTTGGGATGTGAGACCTTAGCTCAGCAGGCACAGTCTACACACAGATCACCTTCAGCTCCCCAAAGCATCATTTCCCAGGTTTGGCATGGTGGGACTGAGACAGTGCTGGAGGTCTGGATTTGAGAAGAAAGCTTCAGGAAACTTCATGCTCTGGTATGGCTGGGACACAGAAGACAGTGGGGTGACCAGTCCAACAGCTCAGTGAGGACCAAAGCAGAACACCCTCCTGGGGGCACCTCCAGCACTCAGCCAGCTCCAAAGGGCTGCTGATTCAGGACAGCTCAGCGAGTTGAGCCCCAGGCTGCTCTGACAGGTTTGGACTTGAGCAGCTAATCCAAGCCCAGTGCTGAGGAAGGGGGACTGTCAGCTCAGGCTGGTCTGTGCAGCCTCTGTTCAGCGTGGCTTCTCCAGAGGGTACCAGAAGCCCTAAGGCAGGCTCTGCTCTGAAGTGCTGCTCCTTTTCTGGGTACACAGAGAGCAGCCTCCACTCCCAAGCCTGCTCCTCCTCTGCAGTGCTAACCCAAGGCCAGCTCAGAGCAGAGTGCCACCAGAGCCCATGGCTGCCCTGGTTGGCTGCAGCTGTTCCGCCAAGCTCAGACAGTTAAAAACACCAGTGTTTTTCTGCAGGAGAAGAGGGTTTAAGGCAGGACTCTGGTGCAGAACAGTTCTTTCCCTTTAAATTCACACCCTAGGCCAAGCATGTTTTGCAAGAACCTCCCTGTGCAGACAAGCCCCGAGGCTCCAGTGCAGAAAAACGCTGCTGCTGGGGGAGCACCCAAACCCTTCTGAGGCAGGGCCCCAGTATTGCAGCGGGGCAGCTGCTGCGCCTGCACGTGGCAGAAGGGACGGGGCAGGCCCAGAGAAACGGGCTCTTCATCACCAGAGAACACACTCAGTGTCTCTCCTGACCTGCAAAAAAGACCAGGAAGAAAAGGAGGGGAATGGAGGAGAGGAGGGGACAGATAGACACCACACACGCAGCTCTGCTCATTTAGAAATCACAAACTGGGTCTCTTCCTCTTGAAAATTGTGATATTGAACTAAACAGAAGGAGAGTTCCACCTAGAGATGTGTTTGGGGCTTGCCATTATCTTTGACGTTGTGAATGCTTAGGGCCCAGATGGGACACGCTGTCTGGCTCTGCCCTGTGATTACAAAGGGTAAGAGAGACTGGAGAGTCCCAGAAAATAAAGCAAGTACAGCACCTGGGGCTTTACGGGAAATACCAGATTATCACAGCTCTGGCAATAAAACCAAAACTGCCAGCAGTGCTTCAGATAACAACTGCTTTTTTCTTCCCTTCTGAGCCCCCAAAATGAACAAGACACCTACCTAAACCCACAAGAAAACCAGAGCTGTGGCTCACAGAATCTCCCTCAAACAGCGACTCAAAACTTTACCAACACAAAAATGTTACAACACATGAAATGACCAATTGCCCTGCCAACACAAGGCTGTTTCCTAAAGTTGCACGGCTTGCCCACATTTTCTAAATATAGGATAGACAAGGAAACCTCTCCAGAAGTCTTAATAATAATAAAAAAAACCAAAAACAAAACAACAACAAAAAAACCACAGAAACAAAAACAAAAAAAAAAAACCCAATAAAATACATGCTACGTGAACAGAGGGGGTTTGAAAGCTGTTATCAACATATTTCCATTGCACTACAATTTTTGCCACTCCTGCTTTCCCTTCTGTCCAGCACCTGCAGGTAGGATGGATAAGCTGGACCACAGAAAGGAGTAATTCCCTGAATTGCAGCTTAGGAAAGTCCCAAGCAACAAGAGCAGCATCTCAATTTCTTGTCTGCAGATTCAGGAGGGCAGTCTGGGAGCGTGCCAGGAATAGAGCTAGAAGTATTACTGAAAAGAATCAAAGCTTGGGAGGTCTGTGGAAGCCAAGGCCACTTGGCATGGCCAGGATCTGCAGCACCCACACCATCACCAGCTGGGCAAATCAGCAGCGCTGCACCCTCCTCAACAAATGAGCTGAGAGAGGAGTACTGAAGAGCCAGAAGGCCTCTGTGCTGGGGCTGCACAGCCCCAAGTTGTATTGTGCCTTTACTGCTGCTTTGCAGTGCTGGTTTCCAACAGCAAAAGCCCCTCAGGACACGTTCCTGTAGCAGTGCCCCTTCCCCTGTTTCCCACAACAGAGCCATGATCGTCTGCCCACGACAACATTTTTCACTTGACAGCTTTTCTTTGGTTTCTACCAACAAACCTTTTCACCCTCATGCCTGAAAGTGCACAACGGTGAATCAGGAAAGCTGAGCCAGACCCTCAGCCTCAGTGGTCAGGATCTGGCTGCTGCAGTGCTGCCTTGAGTGTCCCCACAGCACGGGGGGTGGGCACTGCCCTGCCCCCAGCCTCCCACAGGAACCCCAGTGCTTGTTTAACCATCATCTGCTACCATTCCTCCAGATTTTTAGCATTTTTTCTCCCCAGCTACCACCATATTTGCCAGAATATTTGATAGGACAAGGGAAAATGGATTTAAAGTAAAAGAAAGCAGGTTTAGATTTGATGTTAGTAAGAAAATCATCCCTGTGAAGGTGGGGAGACCCTGGCACAGGGTGCCCAGAGAAGCTGTGGCTGCCCCATCCCTGGAAGTGTCCAAGCCCAGGTTGGACAGGGCTTAGAGCAACCTGGGATAGTGGAAGGTGTCCCTGCCCATGGCAGGGGTGGAATGAGATGAGTTTTAAGGTCCCTTCTGACCCAAACCAACCTGTGATTCTAAGATTTTATGATTCAAGGTGACCCTCCTGAAATCCATCTATGTTTCTTCATGGATCTTAACCCTTGATACCCAGGACTCTCCCTTGATCCACATGTGTCTGCTTCTGACAGCAGAAAGGTTTCCTTATTCCTACATGGTCTCACTGGCCCTGCTGGACAGAAAGGGGGGGAGTCAGGACTCTGATATCAGAGTGTGCAGAGGGAAGGACACCCAGGAATAGGCAATTCATGCTGCCTCCCATCTTTCTGAGATTATCTTTTCAGGAGAAAATTTCAAATTCTGGACAAGGAGTATTCATACCTGGAAGAACTGGGAGAGGTAACCCAGGATGGAGTTGGAAATATTCTTTCAAGCAGAGAAGCAGCATGGCCATTATAAAAACACTGCTTTTGGTACCGAGTCATCGTTTCATGAAAGATCCAGGGTAATTTTAAGTTTGGGCTGACTCGTTTTTGCTTGGTCATATAACTGGCATCTCTGCAATGTCAGGATCTCTCCTGAGATGCAAGTTTTAGCTGTGTTTGTTACCCCACAGCTATCCAGAGAGTTTATTTTAGCATTCATTAAATGTGCCTCTCACGCAGCCTCTCAGCACAAATACAGAAACCTAATCTCATTTATTGACAAATGTGAAGCAAAATATACTTCCATGCCAAGGAGAAGTTCATTGCATTCTTTGTCCTTGCCCTTCAGGCAAAAGCCTCGATGAGCAGATGAAGCACGAAAGAACTCTGCAAGGGAAACGAACTATGCCTGGGGCACTGATCAGGGAGACTCCTGGCCTCTGAAAGACATCCTGCCCTGCTCCAGCACCTCCACCCCTGGATCTGCGGGCAGGGGACCTGTTAGCAAGGCTCTCTGGATCCAAACCACTTTAACACTCAGCCCTTTTCAAGCATCCAACTCACAGCACAAGCCTGGCAGCTCGTTCTGCTCGTGGCAGAAGGCAGAGCCCAGTGCTGGGATCTGGTGGGATGTGGAGCTGAAGCTGCTGTGCCCATCCACAGTGGCATCGCGGAGCAGGCACAGAGTAGGGCAGGCTGAGGAAGCCCTGCCTTGCACTGCCAGCTGTCTACCCAAAAGGGAGCAATGTGCCCCCAGCTGTGGGCACCGGCGTGTCTCCCAAGCCGCTTCCCCATCAGTATTCCTCTGCCTCCAAGCTCTGCAGTGGAAGTCAGGCAGGTGGGATTTTTTTTTTTTTTTTTGCTTTGCAGTGCAGCTGGGGTTTCTCTCCTGCCGAGAGCAGCAGGTTTGCATGGGCACAGCTGAAGCTGGTTACCCTGTGTGCACAAGGACTGTGCTAGCAGCGGAAAGATCCTCCTTCTCTCCCTCCACCCGGCCCAAAATTCACACTTCTTTCTGCCAGCCCTGCCCCACTCCCCTGAGCCGGGAATTGGGCACAGGAGATGGGTACCTGGGCAGCCATGCAGTGCAGGCAGGGGGGACATGGCCAGGCTCAGGGGAGCACCTTTGCCTCCGTGCCCTGGCCCGTTGTCTCCCGGGAGCATCCATACCCAGCTCCCTGCTGGCACCCGAGCTCCTTGGCTGATCTCCCTTCTCACAGCAGGAATGTGGCCAACACCAGGTGCTCTGAGGAGACTCCACGGACCCATATCTGCACTGCTGCTGGAATAAGACCAGGCTGCCCCCAGACCAAGGAGATTTCTCTCCAGGAGCACTTGGGTCAAGCCCAGGGGTGGGAAGGAGCTGGGACACAAAGAGCACTTTTGGTGTGCTTTGAACCAGAGATGGAGATGCTGAGCATGGGAGTTTTGTCAATGGTTTGACTGGAGGAAGAGATGTACAAGAGACATAGAAGGAGCATCAGGGTCAGTACAGGCTCTTCCAGAGTCCTGTGCTAGCCGAAATCGCATCTCCACACCCCCAGAGGGCTGGAGCACATCAGGAACCAGGGAATTCTAGCAAAGCCCTGTGGACTTCAAAGTGGAAGAAAAATCTCATGTGAACACAAACATATGTATACATGCACACACACAGAGTTCTGGAGGGGAATAAAGTCCCAGCCCTCAAATCAAAAACTGTTGAAAGCCAGAGGGCGGGATACTCAGCTGGTACATATCACACATCCACCAACAAAGCCAGAGGAGATAGGTCAGAGAAACATCTGCTGAGAACCTGCTGGAAGGGTTTCAATCTGATTTTTCCCTCAAATTAAGCAAATGTGCAAATTCTGACACCAAAAAGAAGTTTCTCTGAAGGGCTTCCAAACATCGGTCAATGATGTAGGAGATCTGGTTCAAATTTTTGGGGTGTCTTTTTTTAAAAATAAACCAACTAAACACTAAAGCACCTGACTTTAGTGTAGTCTTAAGGTAAGTTAAAGTTTCACAGCTTGCCTAAAGAACACTTTTTCTGTCCATCTCACACATTTGTGGCTTTCTTTTTCTGATCTGCCAGCCACCAAATATCAGACTTGCAGAGTAAATGTGGTTGCCTTCTGTTCCTCATCCTCACCATGGATGAAAATTTAGCAAGAAAAATTGGGCTCTGACTTCTATTTGTAGTCAAAAATCTAAGGGGATAGTAGGGATGAAGCACATTGTAGAAGAGCTCCGGGACCACCAGACTCCTCAGAAGTTTGATCACACCATTGCTGCACAGAGACAGCCTTGTGTAGCTTATTGAGCTCCTCTACAAAGCTCCTCTCCCTCATATTGAGGAGCTCTTGCCTCCCAGACTTGCCTGAACTCAAATCCATTATAAGAACTGATGACTGAGTCTGCCAAGCCTAATTACCAGAGTTATTAATTACCTAAAATGTTTAATTTTTACCATTATCTCTTGTATTTGTTGTTACAATTTGAAACGTCTCAAAAATGCAACAGCGGAGCGCTGCCCTTGTTGGACAGGAGACCATCCCAGGTCACATTGGTTCAAACACCATTGGTTGCCTGGGTACAGCACCAGAGCCAGGACCAGGACTCAGCCTGGAGGCCATGCAGGTCTCTCCCTGCTCTGGACATTGCCATGGGATGTGGAGGGAATCAGCAGGCTTACCCCAGTCAGTCCCCTGTGGGTCCAGTGAGAGCTTCCCCCTTGGGCAGAGTCCCCTTCCCCAGTCATGTGAATTTGTTGTCCTGCCCCAGACAGGAGGTCAGCACAGCAGCTGATGCATGTCTGAGCTCCAGCCCTGCTGGAGAGGCCTTCGCCCTCCCAAAGTGCCTTCCCTGCCAGCACGTCCCTGCCCAGCCCCAGGACAGCACACGCTGCCAGGAGCCAGGGCAAGGAGCTGCACACAGCACCAAGGGAGTCTTGGTGAGCCAGGGGTGCTGGGAGGTTCCTGCCCAGCTTTCCAGGGCCTCCAGCCTCATCCTCAGTGACACAGGTGCAGCTTTCCCAAAGGAAAGCTCCGGGTTATCTCACAGCCTCTGCTCTCAGCACTGTTTCTAGCACAGACTTCCATCCTCTACTGGGATTTCACAGTCTTGAGACTTCTCAGCCAAAAGAAACAGCCTAGATTTAGGATCCTAGGCATGAGTTGCATCTCTCAAGCTCCTCTTGAACTTGTTTTCCTCAAGTTCTCTTCCAGAGACACTGTTTTTTTTATGGAGCTTTCCTGCCAGAAGAAAACAAGCACACCCAAGCAGGAGGTGTGTTACCCAAAGCTCCACTCATAGCATATTCCAAGAGCTGTAACAGAGCTCTGGAAAAGGCCCAGGGTCATACAGCCCCCATGCTGAACATCCCCCCTTCATGCACCTGAAAGCACTCATTGGAATCTGAGGGAAAATGAGAGAGGGTTAGAAAAACAGGAGGCTCATCTGCCCCCATTCCACTGCCTCAGGAGTTATTCCACAGGGCCACCTGCCCTAGTCTCATCCCACCTTCTCTGAGCAGTCTTCGGCTGCAGTTCCATTGGAGCTCAGCCCTGAGCCAAGCTCAGGGCAGCACTCAGAGCAGGACTGTGGCAGCCCAGAGGCAGGAGGAAGGATGTCAGAGCCAGGCTGCCCATGGCAGCACAGCCTCCCTTCAGCCAGGTTGCAGCTGGAGCCCATCACATTAATGAGGCAGGAGAATGAGCTGAGCACATGACCTCCAAGGTCAGCAGCCAGGCTGTGCTCAGCCCCTTGCCAGATGTTCCTCCTCTTTCCAGAGACTGCCTTTCCCAGGTTACTTACACCTCCAAAAAGGGATTGAAGATGGAATGCCCAGGGCTCTGACTCACCAGCTTTTGGATCCATAGTGGGATTACTTACTAATGTACTGTTCTGCTGCATCCTGCCCCTGCCAGGCGTTCCTAGCCCTGCAGCCTGCCTGAGTGGAGAGATGGGTTATTCCTCAACCCTGCTGGGTCCCTCTCCCATAACTCCTGTTCGTACTAACACCCGAGACTATGAGCCATGGACAGTGGAGGAACAGAGCTGCATGTTCTGTTCAATCCCTCCTACAGCAGGACTCCAGGGAAGACCAGAAAGGAGCTGGGATTTACCTCTTCTTTACCCCAGCGTGAATCACTGGAGCTTGTGAGTCAGACCCCCTCCATTCCCAAAGCTGAGCAAGTCACTGCACGTTCCCCAGTGCATGGTAACTGTCCCCATGTGTGCCCCGAGCCACATGGAACGCCAGCCCATGGATTGAGCCAGGGGAAACATGCATGTGGACAGATCCTGGAGCACAGCTGACATCTGGTACCTTGTCTGCCTGGGTGTTTATAGAAAACAGAACTGCTACTGTAGGATATCCGCTGTGGGTTATTCTTCTTGTAAACAAACCTTTTTGGCTAATATTTCTATGAGCTCCTTAGAACTGGAGTCTTTCCTGTGAGCAGAAAACTGAGAACAAATCAGGAGCATGTTCACCCTGCAGCATGGACACAGCCCACACAGAGGTGCTTTGGCTGGCAGTGAAGGAGCTGTTGTGGTTGTGCTGCTGTTGAGTGTCTCTGAGGCCATGAGCTTCCACCACAGAGCCCGCACTCAGCACCTGCCAGGGACTTCCACGTCTCTCCCCAAACTCTGTGGTAACATGGCAGCACCCTAAAGCACCCTGGGCTCATAGTCCTGGGCAATGTGCACCTGCTTCCACTACGGTCCCATGCTGGCTCATGCCCAGGGGCACCTTCCCCTTCAAGCTTTGGGAGTTTCAATTGCAATACCCTTCTGCACAACCTTTCTACCAGTTCCTGACTCATCTGGGAACTGAGGTCAAGCCAGTTCCTACTGAAACATGAGATACCCTCTGTAGAGACTCTTCACCTGCTCTCTGAGTAGTTTTCCAGCATTAGCAATGGCCATGGGCAGTTCAAGAGAAAGCACAGTGCCTGTGCTGCCAGTTTATTTGCACTGACAAACAACAAAAAGCTGAAGCACAGGCAATGTTCTTCTCAACACCAAATAAAAATAAGAGGGAATGCCTGGAATTGCTGGGGAATTTAACCAACCAAATGCTTTGCATTTCTCTAGTCTTTTCTCCCCAAGTGACCTCATGAAAGTACAGATGAAATGAAGACCCTTTTCAACTCGCTCCTTGCCTATCTCACTGGCAAGGCTTCCCCCAGCCCTTTTTTCTTCTCATCCCAATCCCCTGCCACAGCTCTGGCTCTGCTCAGCTCTGCTGTGAATGTGGGCGTTTGGTCTTGGTCCATTTGTCCCACTTCCACAAAGTCTACCCCAAATCTTTCAGAATGTGCCAGGACAGCTGCTTTTACCCTCATGGTCTTGTCTCAATGTCATGACTTTTATTGTCCCATGCCACGCAAGGTACTCGATAAAATCCATCTTCTCTTGCAGCGAGGATGTTCTCTCCCAGACCTGAACTTTGTGGGAGCATTTCACATTAATTTGTGGGTCTTTTCCTACATCCTGCAGCTCACGTAGTCTCTGCAGGGTGTGCTTCCACGTGTGCTGGGTGGGACACAGGATTTTTCAATGCATATCACAAACGTCGAAAAGAGGGATCCCGATGGTTTGTTTTCATAGGTGGACACCATCTCCCTCTGGAGGCCTTCACAGGCTCTTCCACTGGCTAAAGCTGTAGCCAAGGCACTCACTTTAGGACAGCTGCATCGCTAGAGGCATGAAAATGTGAGTTTAGGTTACAGTCCTTGTCCTCAGTACAAAGCTAGCACTTCACATGAGATCAGCAATCCTCTTTTACCCGTTCACAGAAGCCAAAACAATTGTGTTAAAAGCCTCAGTGGAAGAAAAATCCTCTCCTCCCCTGAGTTTTAGAGACCCCAGGGGAAATCTAGCACACCCTGTGGCACATGGATGCTCTTTCCTGAAACTACTGTTTCAGCCCTCTCCTCCTTCCAGGGGCTACTCCACTGCTCTGGTTCACTGGCAGTGAAGAGCTTTACCTGGGGAAATTCTCCCAGAGCAGCTGGAAGGGCTGGGACATCACCTCTGGAAGTCCAGGTGAGTCTTGGCCATGCCAAAGCTGTCCTGGCGCTGTACAGAGCACACCCCCAAGGAGTGTCTGAGTGTAATTTTCCATGCAGACACCTAAGAGCACAAGGGCGGATCAAGACTGTCAGAATGCCTCAGGTATCAAAGTCTGGCCCTCAGCAGAGGCTGCTCAGGGATGCAGTGTGAAGGATGAAGGCTTTGCACACTGCCATCATTCCCTTACTTTCCACTGCACAGACAATCAAAGGAGTGTTCCTGTCCTGGTATCTGTAGAGATTGCATGAGATTTTTGTAAATTCCTCTTCTGCCTCCTGGTTTCAGGGGGGTCCGCACATCGCATTTGCAGGAAAATTCTACAGCCTGGGAAAACAGAGAAGACAAATGCCCCTGACAGTGCCCAGCCAGTGGCCTGGTGTGTGCAGGGCTGGGTTTTTGCATCAGCCTGCTGGAGAGCATTCTGAGGTCCAGCCTCAAGCTGAAGAAATGGTCCACAGGACGATCTGCTGCCCAGAGTGAGGGTCTGTGTGCCTGGACTGGGACATCCACTCAGAAATGGTTGGAGGAGGAATTTCTTACTCCTAAAGGTGCTTTGGGGGAGCCATTGCTATGGTGTCCCTCAGATCATACAGCAAAGGTGACCCATGATGTGAAAAGGTGTTCTCAGGTTCCATTGGACCCAACCAGCCCAACTCAAAGGGGACCCCACAGATTACCAAGTGTCTTCTTCTAATGGACCCACAGAGCAAAGAGAGGGCAACCTCTGTAACAATACAGGGCAAATGAGCAACCTGGATCTAAACTATCCAATTAACAAGGAATGCAAATAAAAGGATGCTGTGCGAGCCAAATACAGAAATTTTCAGTTCTCTGGTTGAGGTACAAACAGGATAACAGAATCATAGACTCATAGAATCATTTAGGTTGGAAAAGTCTTCTAAGATGAACAAGTCCAACCTTTGGCCAATCACCACCTTTTCAACCAGACCAGAGCACAGAGTGCCACATCTAATAATTTCTTGAACACCTCCAGGGATGGTGACTCCACCACCTGATCAATGCAATCATCCCCAATGATCAATGCAGTCATCCCCAGTTCTACTCTGGACCCATTAACAGTGAGAAAGGGGGTTTGCACTCTGGCCAAGGTGCCAGTTGTGGGATTTATACGTGATAAAACAGCCTGATGATGCATCTCAGCAGAAGACTTGGTTGTCAGTGGGAGTAACGACAGGTCTTTCCATTTTCTCTCCAGGGCAGTGAACTACTGCAGGGTTTTGATGTGGCACTACAAAACTGAGCCTCAGCTCACACCTGGCCCTTCTCAAAGCAGGTGCTGCTCCCTGGGCAGTCCCAGTGTCCGCGCTGTGCCCGAGCCAGTGCCTCCCAGTGCACCAGCCCCTCCTGCTTCCAGCAGAGGAGATGCCCATGGTGCAGGCACTGCCCTGTGCCCTCTGCACATTTCGGAGGCAGGGGCAGGGTGATGCTGGTGGTTGGAGACAGCCCCTAGCCCCTGCACCCTCCTGAGCCCCCAGGGCTCCTCCCAGATCCCACAGCAACATCAGCTCTGCTCTGATGTCACCAGCCTGCCACGGCATCAGCACCCTCTGCTGCCCCAGCAGCTCAGGGCAGAGCTGGTGGAAGAGCCCCTGCCCTGGGCACAGCAGAGCCCCCGTGCTCAGGGACAAGGGATGAAAAGGGGCAAATCCTGCCACCAGTGATGCCAGTGCAAAGCCAGAGTAAGCCTGCTAAGGTCAGGAGCTATCACTCGTGTCACTGCAGCAGGACCAGGAGCAGAACTGCACCAGGCAAGTGAGGAGCTGAACTGACAGGCTCAGGACAGAACCCGGTGCAGCTTGTAGCCTCTTTTAACACTGATAAAACACAAAGCCTAACACAGTTGCTGCTCTCTCCAAATGCATTGCCAGATAAACCACAGATAAGAAACAGCCCAGGATAATCCCTCCCTGATACCATGAGAGAGAAAGGAATTACACTGGGCTGCATTACCACCAAATCTTCTGTATCTTTCCAAGACAGTTCTTGCACTACCCATGTACTCAGGAATCGAACTGTATCCATTAAAACGTTTAATCCTGGCAATATCATAAATATTGCCTTACTCGGTCGGGAAGGAGCAGTCAGACCTCTGACAAACAGCCTGATCACAGGAATATCAGTATATCAGCAAAGAGCCCACGTGTCTTTCACTACAGGTCATTGCAGTTACCTCAAAAACTGAGGCTATAAGTAAAATCTGATCTCTGAGACTTGATCTGTCTCAAGGAATAGTACCTGGGATCATCCAAAATTATGGCTTTTGATATTTACCTTGGGAAGAAGCAAGAAAACAACCCACTAAACAGCAAATCACCACATAGCAGAACCCCCAAAGAATCAGCACAAATCCCCTCAATTCCCCTATCACCATGACAGGAGCTGAGTACTGCTGTTCATGAAAGAGTGAAAGAGCATATAGCCCTGAAGTCCTGGGGCTTTGGGTATTTAAAAAAAAAAAAAAAAAAAAAGGAAAAAGGAGAGAAGGAAAGAAAAAAAAAGAGAGGAGATGAAGAAGAAATCAGACCTGTAACAAAAGCAGATCTATAACATCATGAAATATGAATGAGATGCAGAGATTTGCACACTCGCCTGGCAAACAGTCCTTGGCATTTGCACCCTCATGCAACCCACAAGTACTTTCCTGCTGGCTTTTCTCTTCTTCCTTTAAGTAAAATTTGTTAAAAATGGGAAGTACCTTTTCCTGGGTCAGGTTCTCTTTCCCCATTTTTCCCTTCTTTGTTCTTTTTGCTCTTTCCTTTCACTTTTTTCTTGTTCTCGGACATTCTGCACAAGTGTTTACAGTCTCGGGAAAAGACAGTCCACACCAGATCTATATGCCCCACGACTGCTACTCCAAATGTTACTTGCCAGCTGCAACTTCCGACTGTTCTTATATTGTTTCTGACACAGACAACACCCACCGCTGGGTGGAGAAGCAAAACTTTAACCGTTTGCTCACTGCTCCCAATTGGCTGAGGAGATGCCCGGGGTTGCAGTGGGAGGGTGAGGAAAGCAGGGCTACGGGACAGAAGAAGCTCAGCCGGGAGTGTCTTGGACACAATGTAGTCCACAGTTGGTTTTCCACTTGCTGATTCTGTCTCTGACTGAAAGTCCTGAACAGCTTCTGGAGCATCACAGAAATGAGTGGTTTTGGGAATTGTTGAGCTTCAGACAGTGATATGAGAGAGGCAGTGGAGTCTAAAGAAAAGGGCAGAGTCTTGCCAACCATTTTCATTTTGCTTTGATCCTGCAGAGGGGTTAAGTTGGCCTTTCTCTTCCTATTGTTGTTCCCACCATAAATCGGAGTGACTTCACCTGCCCTTGCACCCAGCTCTTTGCTGTCCCAGGAAGACTTTCCAAAAGTAAGGAATAGCTGGAGAGCCCTTACCTGTGCTTCTTGTCTCTGTCCTCCATCTCTGGGAGCTCTGGGTGGTTGGTTAAGCCCACATCTCACCTGCTTGGGGGTTAATCAGGCCCTTTCCACAGTCCAACATGAGTCAACCCGGTCCCATTCTGCAGGGCTGCCCATGCTGACATCGCCTCAAAAGTCCATCAGGATCCTCAGCTGGAAAGCCCCAAATCATTCCCAGAAGCAGCTAAGGGCTTCAGAGGCCCAAAGGGGCCAGAAGTTGTAGGGCACTGGGTAGCACACTTGATCCAGTTATCCATGAATCAAATCCAGTTCCGCACTGGTGAGCAAAGCGTGTCCTCCAGAGACGCACTCCCGCCTGGTGTGTGGACATCAAGAAATGAACGAGGTATCAGCCCCCTTGGGATCCTCTCCCAGTGGTTAATCACCCTCATTGTTAACGATGTCTGCCTGCTCTGAAGTGAAATATCTGGCTTTACTGTCCAGCCATTGTTTCTTACTCTTGTTTTCTCCTCTAGATTAAAAAGCCCTTCAGCAACTGGTATTTTCTCCCATGGAAGTACTTACACTCTGTAATTAAGTTATCCCTCAGTTTTCTTTTTTGATAAGCTAAACAGATCAAGTTTTTTTGTTTGTTTTTTTTTTTTCCAATTCCTTGCTGTATGGCACTTTCCCCAGCTCAGGATCGTATCTGTGGCTATCCCATTTTGCAATATCCTACTTAAGCTAAGAACACAAAACCCAGGCGCTATTCCATTGTCTCTTGTGCACAGAGGAAAATACAGAGGCAAAATCCCTACTGCCACCCATTCCCAGCCTTTTAACTCCCAAGTACTACATTCAGGCACTGGGCTTCATGTGGAAAATCTGTCCTATGTTCCTACTGCAGGTCCTATCAAGTCCCTGGTCTGCCAGACAGAGTCACCAAGAGGAATTATTTTGCTCTTTCACAGCCCCAGTCTCCGTGGTGAAGCTTCATTTTGTTTTCAAGGGGCCAGTGTGCCAAGCCACTGGCACACTTCTAGCTTCTTTCTCCCCACTGACCCTTGAAACCCCACCAGTCTCTGTCTCTCTTGCTGATTTTATGAGCATTTTCACCTCCAGGTTGCTGGTGACGATGATCTCACAGAAACACCTCACGGAGCCGTGACCTCCTGCCAGCACTGGCTTTCTGGTACATGTTAGTCAAATATTCCTTCACCTGTATGTGAGGGGCAAAGGAGACCTTCCAGCACTCCCCTTGCAGTTAGAGCAGAGGACATTATCACACTGAGCACTGGGGCACAGCATAACAAGAACTGAGATGTGAACACCAGACTGCACCTGAGCAAACCTGCTCTGATTCACAACATAATAGTTCCCAGGTTGGCTGATTTGGAGTTGGAGTCTAATTTACATTGTTTTAACCTAGAACCAAAGAATGGTTGTGGTTGGAAGGGCCCTTAAAGCTCATGTCATTCCACCCCAGCCGTGGATGGACTTCCACTCAACCAGGTCACTCCAAACCCTGTCCAAAGTGACCTCGGACACTTCCAGGGATGGGGCAGCCATCACAGCTTCTCTGGGAAACCTGTGCCAGGCCCTCCCCAGCCTCACAGGATAGAATTTCCTCCTAATATATAAATTAAACCTACTCTGTTTCAGCTTACAGCCATTCCCCTTACCCTCTCACTCTATGCCCGTGTGAAAAATCCCTCTCCAGCTCTCCTGTAAGCACCTTTAGGTACCTGAAGACTGCTATAAGGTCTCCCTGAAGCCTTCTATTCTCCAGACCCTCCATGTTTCCTTGTCACAGGACAGCAGTAGTCCATGATGCTGTTTCTTTTCCAAAAGTGAGCTAATAGTGGTTACTGACCAGTTAGTGTCTTCTGGGTCACTATGAATGATGATTCCCACATGCTTATTCCACTCTTTGGCTCAGTACCATATTTCTCTTAGCTAATATGTTTGTACAGTCTTGTAATTTTGTACTTGAGCTCTACTTGATAGGCAATTTCCCTCCAGATGTCTTTAAGCTTGTTGTCTACACATCATAATTCCAGATGTACATGGATTGCTACCTATTTTTCTCTTTACTAAATTTGTTGATCTTCTTATTGCTTCCAGTTATGGCATTCAGTGCTACTAAGATAGGACATCTATGAGCTAAATCTCGTCCACACTCGTGACTCTGAAACCTCAGCTTTCTTGGCCTCTGCTCAAAGAGCTCCCAGTTCTACTCATTTTCATGAGAATGTTTTAACACCCAACCAATTTCACCCAGTTGTCCTCAGCCTTGGGAAAGGAGTTCCTTGGAATCCTTAGGAGTGTTTTGTACCTGTATGGTTAGAGCTCCCATCTCATATCTTGTATGAATGGAAACCTACTATGGGCACTGTCCCCAGGCCAACCACAAGGAATTAACACAGCCGCCTAAATCCATAAGACAGCATTTACCAGTCATAATGAGGCCCAAACCCAGTCCTCTTGGTTTTGGTGTTACATCTGCTGAATTTTGAGGGACTTGGATGTTTTACTCCTAGGGATAGCTGCCTTGCCAGCATGTGTGTCCTGAATGGATGTGTGTCATAAAAAACACATTTTCCTCCCTCCTTTCTTTTCTTTTGCAATTATATTTTCATCCTGAAATAGCTTTTCCCACAAATTTCTGCACATGAGGACTGTATTTTTAAGCTCCTCCCCGCCATTTCTGAAGATAAACTACATCTCTTCCTCCACTCCAGCAATTTTGCCTCCATTCCTGTTAAAGCTACAAAGTCTCTGTGTTCTTGGCATCACCTTTCCAAAGTGCTTGCATTTAGCAGAGGTTTCTAAAGGTAACAAGTGCAGCTAAGAAGATGCCCTACCTTTTCTTCCCCCCTTTCTCCAAATGAATGAATAATTAAAGATTCCCTACTGCTGAACAGTGCTCAGAGGCTGAAGCTGTGCACAGCTCAGCTTCAGCATCAGAAAATGAAAATCTGAGTTTAAGAAGAAGTGGCAGTGTGTGGCTTGGCCCCACCATCCTGAAAGGCCAGGGATTTGTGATGGGAAGAAACAACACCAGCAACACCCCTTGTGATTATTTTTGTTCCTTGGCGCAATCCCAGTCTCACCTGTGACAGGTGAGGAATATTGCATGCAGATTAATTTTTACCTTGGCAGGTGTACATCTTGTACGTCTTGATGCCTTATCCAACGGGCTGGCCCCTGTCCCAGGGCAGGACCCGCCCCTCCAGATCCAGCTTTTTCACGGATCGTATGGAATACACTCTCTCCTGAACAATCCCAACACCCACACGCATTCAGCACGCGACTTCAGTCCTCCTGTGGCTGCACTGATACAATTAAACCTACCAATGGCAAGTGGATTCCAGCTCGGTGTCCCAGGTGCCTCATCTGGTGGTCAGCACATATTTTAACGGCTGTGCTCTCACAAGTCACTTCATATTTCATTCTAAAACAGCTTTTAATGTTTATGGCTTTAAACAGCCTCGTGGAGAGTTATAACCTAAACCACCATCAACACATGGGTTTTTCAGTCTTTACAATTCCTGTACAGCTTTAAGCTTGAAGGAGAGGAGGGGTGTAATTATATAAGAGGCTGAGCCATACCTTAAGCACAGATAATTCCTGCATGAAATCCAGCATTCTGAGCATCAGGGCGAGTCTGCCAGGCAGACAATCCTTACCCCCTTTAGGATTTACCTATATGCAAACCCAACAAGTTGGGATCCTTTATAATCCCCTGGAAATCAGAACAGAGATCAGGCAAAAAAGAACCTCCCTACCTCATCCCCTACATAGTATCCATTGCCATCAGATGCTGTGGAATTGCTTCTTCAAACGAAGATCCCAGATCAGCTCGGTGGAGAATGGAGTCCGTGGAGAAGAGCAATGCTGCTGCTCTGCACTCTGGCTTCTTTTCTGGGAGGATAGAAGGCACTGCTCCCGTGCGGAGCAGCAGTGTGCCCTCCAGGGAAGAACAGCCAGCTTTGCATCTGGAAAGAAATTAATACACCACCTCCTGGCCTGATGGGGATTAATAAAAAAGCTCTGAGCCATCACTGCTCCTTGATATTAGCTGAAACCCAGACAGCAAACCCGTTCCAGCTCCTGCAGACTCCAAATTTCAGGAGCGAAGTCAGGCGCGCACGCTCCACACACGTCTGTAGCTGCATTTACAGCAGCAATCTTGGGAGCACAATGACCCATTTTAAATGGTGGCGTGTTCTCACAATCTTCCACTGTTGGCTTAACTCTGCCTTCACTGGCATCACCAGGAGGTGGCCATCAGCTCCTGGGGAACCTCTTTGTCACATTCCACGGACTGTCCTGGAACTGCCAGCTCCTGCGTAACGGTGGAGTCAACCCAAAATTGGCAGCAGCTAGGAAATACTTGCACATTATTTCTGAAGACGGAATAAAGGAAGGCACCATCGGACTGTACCTGTCAGCATCCCTTTGGCTTATCAATGCAATTTGCTGGACACCATGTTTCTATGGCCCTGTTCCTACAAGGTACAGCAGACTTGGCAAAAAGGCGATGGCATCATGAAAGCAGCAAAGCTGAGGCTCCTGACAAGCAGAGTTCCACCTGCAGTTCTCTGAAGCAAACCCACAGCAAAGCCCTCATGCCGCTCCTTGAGACCCTGGGGATTATCCCCTCACAAGTATCTCCTGCCAGAAGACAAGATACTGGCACTTGCTGGACCACCAGCTCAACACAAGCTGTGCAGCAGGTTTGTCTGCTGGCACTGACAAGCTGAGAAAGGTATTTTTAAGCTAAAAATACCATCCTTCTTTTTGCAGCTCTTGCTGCTATGAAGGAAAAGAGAAAAACCACTCAGCAAGTACAGTTATTTATCTGTCCAATAAGGACAACTAAGCTCCACTCAAGCATTGCCTGATACCCCCGCATTGCACAAATGGCATTTTTGCCATTCTCAGTTCCCCATCTGCATTTTCCCAAATCCAGCCTCACACCCACTGCACGTGTACACATAGCTCTGAAAGGGGACAAATCTTGTGGATGCTTGATAGAGACCTGACACAGCCAGCCCAGGTAGGATATTTCACATGGCATCTCCCTTTCCTTTTCATCCTTAAGGAATCAAATCCTCGTCCTGATAGGATTTATCACATAGCAGTTGTCTTACCACCATACATGGTTTTGCTCACAGAAGTGAACGTTTTACCAAATCTTATTGAAGTCCAGCTGAACTCAATTCTGAAAGCAGGTAGAAAGACAGGGGAGCACCTCCTGAAGGTGTCCTCAACCCACTGCTGACACATTCAGCAAGCCCATCCCTTGGACTCTGATGTCAAAGGAGTCATCACCAGCTTAGAGAAATCCCAGCCCTTGCTTGCAGCTGCTCCATGTGGGTGAGAAGTGGGGCTACACCAGGCTTCACTGCTGGAGAAGGTGGGCACTGTGGGTGCCCTTTTGGTGTCTCTGTGGTGCCCTTTTGTCACACAGGTGCCCTTTGATGTCGGGGTGCCCTCCCACAGCTGCCAGGGCAGTCACTCCTCATGGCCGTGGGTACTCCTGGCCCATCACGGCTGTGACACACAGCCCATGCTGAGCTTGGACTCAGGCTCCATGCTTGCTTTGGAAGGGCAGCACCGAGGGCTTGTGTGTGAGCAGGCTCAGCTGATGGGCTTCAGTGATGAGCTTTAAATCACAGAGCTGCCCTTTTCATCTCACAGACTGAGCTTCTGAGGCTGCTCAGAACAGCCCTGCTGTGAAGTGGCACGAACTCACCCATCACTATAGGACAGCTCCAGTTAAGTTACCGTGTCTGTGCCCATGAACCAGCCCAGACACCTTAAAAGCAGAATTCAGTTCCCTGCTGACCCCTCCACCCCAGCCCTCAGCACCTCTGAAATCGTCCTGTATGTTTATCATCCCAGCAAGAGACATCTGCCATTTCCTTCAAAAATTCCTCTTTATTTCCTTCCCCTGCCACTGCAAACAGCAGCAATTTCCATGTCAAATCAATGAACAGGACATCCTCCATTCACGCCTCCATCCTAAGCCTCTCTACTAGGTCTGGCCAGAAAAGGCTAGGGAGTTTTGTGGAAAATTCCATGAATTCTTAAGGTCTCTTTTTCTCTAGAGGCAACTCTGCTAAAGTGCTGAAGGCCCCAGCAGGTTATAGCCTCCCACAAAGAAATGGGAAAGTTGCTTTTAGGAATGTTTATATTTAAGGGATAGCATGAAGCCTCTCCAGCTCAGCCCTTGGCCTGCTTGCAGGGTCAGTCTGGAGCTGGAGGAGTGGAAGTGGAGGCAGAGCCTGTGCAAGGGGCACTCTGACACCTCAACTGCGTATCTGCGTGGATCAAAGAGGGATCCTTGGCTGAGCACTGTGCCAGACCTGTGCACAGCCTGGAGAGCTCTGTAGGAGGTTCTGCTTCCCTGCAACCACTCTGAGCCAGCATCACCCCTCCTGTCCCACACATCCATCAGTTCCTCACACCTACACCCACAGGCTGCTGCCCAGCCCCACGGGATGTCTGCAAAACAAAATGCATCCAAAACCACAGCCACCCAGCTAAGGACAGAAAAGGCACATCTTTAGTGTTAGCTCCCCCATTCAGAAAAGAACTTGGACAGGATAAAGGTTGGACAGGAGGAACTGAGACCACACGGAGCAAAAATAGTCAGAAGCTGCTTCTGGAGTTTCCAGAGATCTGAACTTGGGCAAGAGGCTGCATGTAGCAGATCCCAGATGTGTAAGAGCTCATGAGGGCCCATAAAGGAAGGGCTCACCTCATCATGGGTCCAGCTTGCTTCTGGTTCTGTGCAAGACCCAGATGTGCAGCTGCAAGGTCCTACCAGTGACACACCAGCATCTTGGAAAGCCTCTGCAAGGATATCGACCAGAACATCTGAGCTCTACCTTAGAGAAATGCTTAAAAAACAATTAGAGATTGTATCTCTACCCAAATGAAGGTTCTTTCCCAGAAATCTCTTCCAGGACCTTAGAAGACCAAGAAAAGCAGACACAGCATCCCTCACTGCAATGTTGTGGGTGGAGAGCACGATCAGATGGACAAGTGGATTATGCAGGGCACGTGTTGTTCTGTGTTGTATTTGCCTGATGAAAATGTGCCTGAAGCAGCAGAGTAATTGGATGTGATGCATTTGAATCCATGGAGGAGATGCTGTTGGTTAACCCCAGTGGGCAGCTAAGCATCACAGAGATGCTGGCTCACTCCTTCCCACCCCCAGTGGGATGAGGTAAGAGAAAGGAAGAATAAAAGCAAGAAGAATGGGGGTCAGGATAAAAATAACAATAATAACTGTTTTATAAATGAAGAATGAGTAGAAGAGAAGAAAACAAAACAAAAAAGTGATGCTAAGGCAATCACTCATCCCCTTCCATGAGTACATGATTCCCAGCCAGCTCCCAAGCAGATGGTTAACCCATTGACTGCCAAGCATGGTGCTGAATGGTGTGGAGTACCTCTGTGGTCAGGTCATCTGCCTGCCTGTGTCCTTCCCAATCTATGGCATGGCTACAAATCTACTCCAACAAAAGTTAGAATCTCAGTGTGTTATTGGTGTTGTTTTGATCAAAAAGCTGAAACGGGTCAATTGTGAGCCACTGTGAAGAAAATTATCCTTTCCAGGGCCAGACTATGAGACATCCAAGGCCCTGCTCAGGGAAGGTGCTGGTGTTCCCATCACCTCCCCATCCAGCTCTGGGAACTGTGTTCTCCCCGGGCAGGCTCTGCTGGCACTGACACCCTGGCTGTCTGTGACACTCCGTGCTTTGGGTGGCCAGGGGACAGCAACAGAGCACGGCCACAGCTGCCAGCCCCACTCCTCATGTTCCAGGGAGAGCCATGGGCACGGAAAAGCATCTTCTGTTGTCTCTGCCCATGGGAGAAGGGAAAGGGGGAGCTCAGGCAGCCGTGAGAACAGCAACATTCTCTCCCTGGGTAGGAACCAGGGCAGCCAGGTGATGTCAGCACAAAAAACAAGCTGCAGAAGGGGATTCCTCCAGGATGTGTAGGGAAGGGGGTGGAGAGGGGAGTCCCTCGTGATTCCCAGAAATAATTCAGTATGCAAAAGCCTGAGTTGACAGCACAAGCCTCTCAGGCAGGTGAGATCAGCCCCCGTGGATTCCAGGCAGCCCTCTGTCCCACCAGGAGTGTGGGGGCAAATCTGTGCCTTGCTCTGGGCTGCCTTAGGATCAGGTCAATGCAGAGAGCACTTTCTTTGCATATCTCCTCTAATCCAGAGAAGGAAGAGCCTGGGGGAATGATTTTGACTTTGCAGCAGGGAAGAAGCAGCAGCAAATCTGTGTTATTATTTTTGTCCTCCCCAACATGCTGCCTCTTGTGCAGGAGTGAGGACACGGAGCACAAGAGGAGCCGTCTCCAGACTTTGATTCCCTCCCTCTTCTCACAGCCTCTCCACGCATTTGGCTCCTCCAGGCTGAAGGAAAACCTCCCACCCTACACCATTGTCTTTTTGGGTCGCTGCCAGTTCACCCCTGCCTTGTGCACTGTGGCACAGCCAAGGCCACAGCTGGCCCGGGGAGATGCCACCGCCTGCCCCCTCTGCCCAGGGTGCCTGGAGTGGAGAGCTCAGCACCACTGAGCTCTTGTGATCTGCTCACGCAGCCAGGGCTCTCTCCAAATTACTGCTTCCCAAACAGCGCCTTCTCATTACATAATTCTGCCTATAATTGTTGTTGCCCAAAGGTATGAGCTGTGTTTCTCGCAGACTATTACCAAAATCATCCTTTTCTGCTCACTGTCAAAACCCTCCCTGCCGACATCTATTCCCTGCTCTCTCCCCTCATTTTCCCCGCGCCTGTCGAGAGCCCAGCGTGAGGGTTTTCCACGCCTGTCCCCCGCTATCAGCACCACGTTGCCCAGTGCGGGGAGTGCCCATTCCGCCGGGCAGCTCTCCCCTCTCTCCCCCGCCAGACGAGCGCTCCTCCCTCCATCCAGCCTTTCCACGTTCTGTGAGCTATCCCAGCTAATTGGGGCTCCAGTCTCCAGCACGGTCTGCGCCGCACCACAGCACACTGCGAAGGGTTATCCACTGTCTTCCCCAGTCCACTAATTGTGTAATTATGCAGAAATGGCCTGTCTGGTACAATCTATTTCTCATACTCCCCTGTGGTGCTTGTTGCTTACAATGCTCATTATTCCTCTAAGTATTTGCAGACCTTCACCCTCCATCATATTTCCACAAATTGCAGTTCTATTAACAAGGGAACAATTCTTGAAGTCCTTGCAAATACTGTATTCATTTTCTCAACTGCTCCCTCCTTTCTGGCCAGGAGCAGATCGCGCTCTGTCTGCAGGCTGGCTCAGGTCAGGGAAGGTGCCTTTGCCCAGGAGCCTGTCGCTGCCCTGCGCCCATCCCCGGGCTCGGGGGGCTGTGGGGACCCCAGGAGCGGAGCAGAGGGCAGGGAGCTGTCTCAGGCTGGGTCCCACACCTCACCCTCTGCCGTGGGGCTCTGCGCTGCTCGGCCCATCCCGCAAAGAGACAGGCAGGCTCTGTGCTCATCCCGGATCCCTGCCGGGTGCCAGGCTCAGCTGTCTGAGCAATTACACACCAGCTACAGCCTGTGCTTCAGGCTCGGCTTCCTGCCACAGGCATGCCGTGGCTCTGGACTGCGAGCAGCCCCCTCCGGAGAGAAGGAGCCTGCGCCATGGGTGCCCCCACCATCCCCCGCCTGGTGTGGGTAGGGACGTTCACAAAACCAGAGTCATGGAATATCCACTGTTGGAAGGCACCCACAAGGATCATAAATCCAACTCCTGTCCCTCCACAGAACTCCTCAACAATCCCACCCTTTGCCAGAGAGTGCTGTCTGCCCACAGCCCTGGGCAGCCTGTTCAGTGCCCAGCCACCCCCTGGGGAAGAACCTTTCTCTGATACCCAACATAAAATTCTCCTGACACAGCTCCAGCCTCGGGTCCTGTCACTGGTCACCAGAGAAAAGAGATCAGTGTCTGTTTCTCCTCTTCCCCCCACAAGGAAATAAAAGGCTGCAACAAGGCGTCCCCTCGGCCTCCTCCTTCCCAGGCTGAACAGATCAAGTGCCCTCCTCAGCCACCTCTCAAACAGCTCCAAACCCTTCACCATCTTCACCGCCCTCCTTTGGACACTCTCTAATTTTTGTATCTTCCTTGCATTGCAGTGACCAGGGTCAGCACCAGACCTCCCCAGTCTGGACCTTCTGAGCCACAGAAAGTCTAATGGGCCACAAACTTGTCTGGGCATCCTGCTGGCCAGACAATTCAAGGTGGCACAGCTGACAGGAGCCACTGCTGAGTGGGGACATGGCATTTGGGGCAGGCTGGGGAGATTCTGGACCCACCACAAAGGTCCCTGGGATGGTGGCTCCTCTAGAGCTGTGCTGGAGGTGGGAGATGGCTGTGGAAGGCCAGGCCGGTCTGGTGTGAGTCAGCAATGGGGCTGGAGGGAGCTTCGCCCAAGGCACATCTCAGATCTCCCTGGCCTGAGAAGTGGTATTTCAGGGAATTTCCCTCTCTGCAGACAAGAGCAATTAGAGGGACACCAGGGCAGCCACCATATGACTCCATAAAAATGCAGAGCCTTGCTTTGTGTCAGTACCACCACAGGGAGCAGGGAGAGCCCCAGACCCAGCAGCTGTTTTCTGGATGGGACTAGAAACAGCACTGCTGAGCAGCAGCACTTTGTGCCAGTGTATCCCCAAAATACCTCATCCCTCAAAGGAAAATGTGAGCTGCCCAAAGGCCTGCAAGAATGTATTGGAGTTTACTGCAAAGCTGGATGCCATGGGCAGCCTGACTAATGGTGGTATCCAGAGGAAGCCTATGTCAGGCTTAATTTCCATTTTGAATTTCCTGTACAGCTTTTGGCGGGTTTGACTTGGGCCACAGACTCAGTGCAATAAGAACTGTTACAACTGTTGATCACGGTAATAGACCAAATGTGTTATTTAGCTGCACTTGGGTTTATCTCTGGTGTGGTATTCCACAAGAGAATTTAAATGTCCCCATAAAATTTAATTCTAATCATCTTTCTCTAGATATTTCTGAAGGGGGTTCTCCCACGAGAGGCCTGGTGCTCTCTGCTTTCATTAAGTCTAGACATTTCATAAAGCAGTGTCTTCTTTTAGTATTCTGTCTTCTTCAATGGAAGCCAAGAGTTGATAAGACTTTACAAAAAGGGAAGAGGAGAAGATACCCCAAAACATCCACTTTGACACCATTTGGTCAGCTCAGCTGTAGATCTCAGCAGAGAGTTAATGGAGGAGAATGAATATGCTGCTCAGTCAGACAGGACTCCTTCATCCTCCTTTAATGACAGAACAGCTGCTTTTGTAACTACCCCCTGCAGATATTAAAGCTGAGAAAAATCCTCCTCATAGCAAACCGCAAAAAGAAAGGAGCTTTCTTCTGGAATGCTGCATCAATTAACTTCTTAGGGCTCATCTGAAGGCAGACGTATCTTGGGCTTCTCAGTCCAGGAGACCGTTCACCTGGACAAATTATGCAATGCAAATAAATCCACTGAAGAACTAGATATCCCTTCCTGTTTGTAACATTTTTCTTAGCTGATCTTACCAGCTAAAGATTACAAACACATTTATAAACATCTGCTGGATAGTTTACAGGAGGAAACGTCAGGCTCTGACGCAGGTCATGTGTTATGATCTGCACTCTGTCCACACGGCAATCCCAGATGTGATGGCCACGGTCACGCACATGTGGCCGCGGGCTTGGGTCTGACCAGCACAGGTGAGGGCACTGGCGAAGACAGAGAAACCTGAGCACACACGATGAGTCTGCTTCTGCATTCGCACCAGGAGACTCACGCTGGCTCCCTGCAGCTGTCATTTTTATATAAATATAAACTTGCCTTATATAATGGAGCACTTTGGCATCCCTCCTGCTCCAGAGGCCTGTGCGCTGGGCAAGGCAAGGTCACAAGTCCCAGCAGTTCCCTAACCACCAAACAGCCCCGTTAATGATGGCCTACAAATCTGGCAAAGGCAAAATTTGAAATTGTAGGAGGCACCAAAAAGCCTGGCCAACCTTGTTCAGCCCTTGCTGACAAGCTGGTTTTGATAGTGCTGACAAAAAGTAAGCTGGTTGATGTATCTGTCCCATCTCCAGTGGTCTCAGTCAGCCCCAAGGGAAGTTTCATGATGCAGCCCTTTGCAGGATGGCTCCTTGAGCATACATAAAACTGGAGGCAGCAGGAGGGAACCCTAGGAGGAGGACCAGAGTCACAAGTGAGAGCCCATGATGCACCAAATACATGATTCAAGTTCTCATGTAGTGGAAAAATGTTGCAAAAGGACTAGTGATGAAATAGACTGACACAGCAGGGATTCACAGGGTACAGGGCAGTGTTTGAACCTTTCTATGGTGTTAAATACCCACTATCCTGATGAAAGAGGCTCTGCTTCATCTCAGATATTTCTATTAACTCAGGTGAGAGCACACAGAAATTCGAATTTTCCTCTATAAAGCACACAAGCACAATTGGCAGAATTTCTGGCAAAATGACAGATTTGATCCCATACCTTTCCCCATTTGTAGGGTGAAAATTCTTTGCGTTCCCCTTTCCACCATCCCCAGACAGAGTCTCTGTTTTAGGATTCTCTCTGCAATTCTTTGGTCGAACACAGTGGAGTGGGTTTTCTGCTTCTTGTGCCATAACAAAACTGTAACGACCTTCTCTGGCCATCATTCGACCCTGAACAATTTGGTCCATGAGCAGTGGAGATGCCTGTCCCATCTACCTCTGTTTAGAGCATGGCCAAGATGTTTTGCTTCTCTTCTTGGCTAAGACATAAAACTTGGAATGATCCCACCACCCAGCCCTGTCCTCTGCGCTCCCCAAAGCTACACTGGCACTTTTAAAGGCAAATTCAGTGCAGATGACTAAGCTGGCAATGTAAACAACGCAAGGGCCCATCCTGCTCTGAGACATCACACGTAGCACAGAGAAACACGGACTTCCACGTGCCCCCTCAGTGGAGATTGCCACAGCTCAGAGGCACGGGGTGACAGGACACCTGTCACAGGGTGACAGCTCAGAGCAGTCTCTGTCCCTCTTGGCTCTTTCAGTCAAATGGAACAGGGCAGAGAGATGGAGCCAGACAGACCATTCGCTGCTCCCTGCACCCCCCAGCCCTTTGGTGTTCCTCCAATCCATCTCCCTCTGGTCGCCAGCCCTTCCTGCCTCTCATGTCCTTGTCCCAGCATTTGGGACAGAGTGGCTGGGCCACTAAGGGCAGACCTCAGAGCCCCCTCACAACACCTGCCATATCCAGGACTTCCTGACTGAATTCTTCTTCTGGGATGCCTTGTGTAGCAGTCACCCTCCACGTTGAGTCACAACAGCCATTGCCACATAAAGCCATCAGATGCAGCCTGGCAGCTGGGAACCAGCAGGGAAGTCCAAGGATGATGGGTGTCCTCAGGAGACACTAGTTCCGAGTCATCCCAGACAGCCAAGGGGATGCAAAGTCCATGCTGGGCACACCAAAGGGCAGGTGAACCCACTTCTGATTCACATCATCCTCCAGACACACTTGTCCCTTTGTGTAGGAAGGGGCTAGGACACAGCCTGAGTGGATGGCACAGTAAAATGAAGTTCCCAGCCATGGTCTCTGTGACACAAACAGGGTTAGAGGCAGGGTTCTCTGCTCATGACATATTGCTGGCAGTGCTTGCCCAGCTTTTTATCAAAGCAATCCATTTCACAGCCCAGGGAAAGGGAAACAAGGCAACACCAGGAGAAAAATCACAAAGATTACATTCTCCCACACAAAGTTCAGCAAATGAAGGCCAGGAGAACTTCTTGGAAGGCACAAGGAACACAAGCCACCTAGCACTTCCAATTCCTGGCTCGAGCAGAATAACTGGAAGGGACAGAAGGAACAAACGGGGGACTTTGGGGCTGGGAAAAAATCTGGTATTGGGTGGAAGACAGTGGGGAAGAGATTAAAATCACACACATTAGCTAGATGGAAGATTTATGCATTGCACAGATCTGAATTTTCCCACAGCCCAGTTTCAGTATGTTCAAAAGTGGAAGCCAGTTGTGAGTGCCCACTCCAGGGCAGTTGGTGCCCTTCCACCACTGCTGTGTCTGACCACTTGCGCCAGTGAAGATCCCATCTGAGGCTGTTCAGGGTAACTGTGTAGGATAAAGGGCTTGGGTTTAAAAGCACCTCTGCCTATTGCTCCTCTCCAATTCCCAGGAAGAAAAGCCCTTTGAAAAAAGGGCATGGACATTTTTTTCTCTCTTTAATTGCATGCCTTACCTTTCTCTGGGAACTGGCAGACCCTCACCCATCTAGAAACACCAGCTGCTTGCCAGCCCTCAGGGTGCTGCTTATTAGTTCCTTTTTATGGAGTAAGGCTGGACAATGCAACATACAGCAGGATTTGTTGATTGGGGTGTTTTTTGTACCTTCTAGCTGGCATTCTTGCCTTTCTGGACAAAGGCAGTAACAGGTCAGCCTCATGCTGAGAAGACACGTTTGTCAGTGGCTCACCTCTGCTGAAGACCTGGTAATGACTTCCGCGCATTCCCGACTCCAAAGGTTAGACATAAATCAGTGACTAAATCCCAGAGTGCACTGTTCCTCTAGCTGCTTGCTGGGGAATTGTCCGTGTTTGATTCCTGTTGCAGATAGCCCAGAAAGCCAGAATTCATCAATGAGCAGCTGAGCTGCTCAGGAGTCTACTGGGAAAACATTTCTAGAGCTCCACAAGTGAAAACCACTTCTCTCGGGCTCTTATTCTGCTCACTGCACTTTCTACCCCACATGTCAAGTTGTCACAGTTCTCACTTGCCAGCGGCTGCCTGACCCTGCTTGGGTGGTGGCAGGAGTAAAGTAGAAGAAACATGGAGCCAGGAGTTTAAATGAGCAGAGATGTTCTTGGCAGACATGGGCAGAGAACGCAAGACAGGCTGGAGAGCTGTGCCCTACACCAAGCTGTGCTCCGTGGACCATCCCAGAACAACCGGTAAATTAGTGCCCCGGAGGAACTCTGACAGACTGCATGAACCACAGAGTCACCAGTATGGAGTGGCTCAGCTTTACCTGGGCACCCAGTGCCACCCCAGCTGTGGTACCCACTGACTGCAGCCTCGTTGTGCCGGCTGGCATGCCCTGCTCCAGGACATCTCTGCAGGGAGCACAGACCTCCAGCACTCCTCACGCCAGCTCTGCGAGTAGAGCTCCCGACAGGCTGGTCTGTGCTGTGCGTGTCCCACCCCAGCCCAGCACTGCAGCATGCGAAGGAGCCTCGGCCGTAGCCCAGAGACATCTGAGCTCAGTAGCAGCATCTGACGACAGATGTGTGTCTTGCAACATCGCCACTGAAGCGTCTTTTCCTTTCAAAGTAGGAATCATTTTCCTTCACGTAATAGTGCAGGCAAATATAATCCTATTAACAGGGCTATTAAACTAAACAATACTTGGCACGCCATAACCTAAAGAAACAATCCACCAGCACCGGCAGCTTGTAAACAGCCCCGTCCCTGAGGCAAAATGGGCATTTCCTATGCCTGAGTGCCCTCCTGGCCAGCACCCTCCCACCCTGCTGCTGCACCAAGCTCTGCAGGACACCCAGTCCTTAAATGTGTGGGAGGGCACTGAAGTAAAAAGCTGGTGTCTGCACAAAAACTGTCTTTCCTGAGACAAGTGGGCCCCTTTCCATCCCACTATCCCAGCCTCTAAATCAAATTTACTCCCTAACCCAATTAGCATTCACTCAAGTTTACACCAAGACAAGGCTTGGATCTTTGTTGGCATCTCTGCAATGACTCTCATCTCATAGGTTTCGAGCTCTTTTGCTCCTCCACATATCTGAATTCCCAATCCAGCCATGCCTGAATTGGAAGCCTGGGCTCACATCTCTTTTCAGTAGGTCTGTCAATTAAAGTTCTGCCTTCTGCCCTGCTCTCTTGACTGAAGCAGTTCTAATTCTTGCCCCACTCCTCCACAAATCCACCTGGCCCTTCTCTGCCATTGCCTGCAGCTGTGGCAGAGTATGACAGCATTGCCTTGGGAAGAGGTGAAGACCGGGATGCACAGGTACTCCATGTGCAGCCCTGGGCACTGACTTCCCCTCTGTAACCCTGAGAACAGCTGTCATTTCCACAGTGCTGCAGCAGCAGAAGAGCAAAGAGAAGGGTTTGGGCTGGGGAGCCATTTGTGGTGGCTGAAAGTTTCTTAGCAGCATGAAATGATGCATTTACCCCATGGGGCACTAAACCGTGATCAGCAAAGGAGGAAACACAATGTTGATGACCAAATACTATCTCCTGATTGCTCCTCAGAGCTACCCACACAACAGGAGCTCTTCAGATCTATGTGCAATGTAAAGCACTTGTCTCTGGCCTGCCAGCCCTGCTGGGCTCCCCAGTGGTTCCATGGAGAGCAGACACTTGCCTGTCTAAGCACTGCGGGTTCCCTTCCCCTGCAGTGAGCTCAGAACAAGACCAGAGCCATCACCTTTCTCTGCCTCTCTGCCCACACTCCATCCCTGCCTTTGTAGCTGCAGGTGAGCCCAGGGAGCTGCTGCCCTGGGTGTACAGAGGCATCCTCTCATCTGTCCTTTCCTCACAGTGCATTCCTCAGCCCCTTGCTGAGCAGCTGCTCTCTCTGTGGGACGAGATCCACTGCACACAATGCGCTGGCAGAGATCATCCACCAGACGGGTGAGGGATGTTTTCTCATCATCCCAAGCACTTCTGCCGGTTCCTACATGAGAAGTGGAGGTGTTAGTCCAAGTGACATCCTTGGCTACATTCTCTCTTTGAGCTGGGGTTTCCAAAGAAATGCATCATACTACCACTCTGCCCTGGGAGGAGATCTGCTCCAGCCCCACCAACATGTGGAAATTGAATTCCTCCTGAAGCAGGAGAAAGACAACCCAATCCCCACTAGTCACTTTTCAATACCTTTGTTATTGTATATTACCTTAGAAACCTTTGCAAAACCAGTAATGGCCACAAACCCAAAGCCATTTCCAATGAACAGTGTGAATCCAAAGAGCCCCAGTTAGAAAACCTGGACTTGAGAAAATGCCATATTAAGTGGCCCAGTGAAAATTGCTCGTTGTGTCTTGACTTCTGCATAGCCCAGCTACTTCATATTTTCTGCCAGCTAATTTGGCTTTCCTTGCTGTTTTGTTTTATGGGGAAGATTTTGATCATTGCTGGTTTATATCTCCTTCATCTTCTTTTATGAGGAAAATGTATTGGAAATTCCCTCTCACACAAAGGGAAGCAGTGAAAAATGGATCTCAAAGGATGAACTGATCAGCTGCTTTCTTAAGGCTTTCATCTGGCCAGAAGCTGAGATAAGGCTGAGATGAGCAGCCCAGCACTAAAACACTCCACAGGATCTAACAGGATGAAGACCCACAAATCTGCCCCTATCAGAAAGTATAATCAAATTACAGGAATTCACTCAGGTAAACAAATAATCCCAAAATGTGTCCAGATATGCACAGGATGATTCAATCCAACAATAAATAGACCAGACACAGCTCTAGCCACTTAAACTGACCACAGNCGTTGTTCAAACAAACAATATTTATTTTATTCTTACGTAAAATTGTATGGGTTCTGCAGATATAAACATGGGTAAACATTGCCTCCTGTCCCCAGGGCTGCAGTGCACAGCAGAGTCTCAGGGAGAGGAGGGCCACAGGGCCTGCACTCACCTCCCATTTCTGCCAGACCTTCCCAAACAACTTCGCAGTGGTCAAGCATCTTGGGTTTTGGTCTCCATCAGACTGAGCACCCAAAGCCAATGTCGCTTTAACACATGTCAAAGGTGTTGAGCTACAGTAGCTGTAACCAGCACTCCCAGCCTTCAGCAGCCAGGCCACTTCAATTTATGTGGATAAATATTTTAAAATATTGACAACAAACATTCTGTGTTTAGTCACCAGGAAAGAGAACAAGACAGTTTTCTAAGCTGAAAGGCTGAGTTAGACTCTTGGTGACAGCAAACAGGGGACAGAAAGAGCATTACAAAACCAAGACAGCAAGTGCATATGCTGGCTTCAAGAGGCTGATTTATTCGTCTTTTAACAAAAGCATTCAGAAACTTACATCTTTGCTTCTTCACAGATGGTGCTAAGCCAGATTGTCCTGCTGGAACCATTACTGACGGTATCACTGAATCATCTCCATTAATCCCTATGAGGAAGCAGAGGTAATTCTGGAAGGCTGGTGCAGGGCAAAGCCCAGTGGGACTCATTTTGTACTTAATAAAAACTTTTGGAAAGCTGAGTTCCTGCTTTGAGCCTACAAAGCCAAAGATCAGCTCAGACCAAGGTTAGGAACAAACTCTACCCAGGTTTCTGCCAGGAAAATTCATGCAACTTGGTTTCACCTTTCAACCAACATTCTGGGAATTCACTGGGGATGAGGATCTAAGCTCAGTCTTTCCACAAACTCATCAGCCCCAGGAGCAGGGAAAAACCATGAGAAAAAGTGCTACTTGCAAGTCACACCACAATTCTTTGCTGCAACAGCAGCTGGAGGATGCAAAAAGACCAAGACTGAAGAACCAGTCATCAGGGGAGGTTATGAAATAAAGACCAATAAAGAGTACATCTAATTGCTCCCCAATGCAGACCAACCCCGCAGGAGAGTGAAGTCTTCCAAAGCATCTTCCTAGAAGTTATGTACTTACACACTTGTTCCCTGAGTATGAACTTACGTGGGCAAAGGGTGGGAAACCCATTCCAGTTTATTACACAAGTCCCAACTAAAAAGGGAGAGCCTTTCTGCCACCCTCTCACCACGCTCTGTGAAGCCAAGGGCTGCAGAGCCCCTGGATTGCTCAGCACTGGCACGCAAAGGCAGAATGAATGTTTGAACAGCTGATTTTTGAGTGGCACTAGGAATTTGCCAGTTCCTTCCTTTGTCCTGCAGGGTTTGCAGCTCTCTGAAAACCCTGGGAATGAAGAAATCTATGATGCTCAGAAGTCTTAAGGATTTTGTCTCCTCTGAAGCACTTTACTATCAAAGTTACTTCATTACCCAGAAAAGTGAGACATTCTAATGAATCTCAGATTCTATAAGTCATTGCAAAGTTCTCCCCATCAAACCCTGTGTTATGGCAATGGGTAAACCAATTGCCAGGGGTAATATTTAAAATATATTCTAGAGAAGGACATAGCAGAGGAGGTAAGATTTTGAGAGCTGCATCCACCGAAAGCACAATAGTCAAAAACCCTTTTATCTGCCCTAGGTCTATTCACACACTAGTTCACCACCTGTGCAGGTTGCAGAGCTGCACACCAATTTCTGGATCACAGGAACAAGTGATGGACTCTCCTGGACTTCCTTCTGGCTACAGCACAAGATGACTCCAGAACCTGGACTTAAGAAAAAGCTTTAAATCAGTCAGTCACTGAGGTTGGAGATACACCTGCTGGAAAGAGCTTGGAGAAACAGCAATAATTTCTGGGGACTTACCAGGGTACAGGTTTATTCTGGGAATATCTAAGAGTTCCAAGGGAGCTCTGATTTCAAGTGGGGCTATGCAGATCCAGTGTGTTTACAGCACACACAGATAAGGCAGGTAAAATAAGGACTTCTAGACTGGAAATTCTTCCCTGTGAGGGTGGTGAGGCCCTGGCACAGGCTGCCCAGAGAAGCTGTGACTGCCCCATCCCTGGAAGGGCTCCAGGCCAGGGTGGATGGGGCTTGGAGCAGCCTGGGACAGTGGAAGGTGTCCCTGCCCCTGGCAGGGGAGTGGAATGAGATGAGCTCTAAAGTCCATTGCAATCCAGACCACTCTGGGATTCTCTGAAGAGCTCAGCCTATGCTCCGGAGGGCAAGAAGGGAAGCAGGATGTGCTGGTCTGACAGTGCAAGGGCTCTGCAGACCTGCTGGGAGTTGTGTCCACACCTCACCCTCAGAGCACATAGGGCACTCAGTGGTGAAGGCAGACAGAGTCCAAGAGCAGTTAAAGGAAGAATTAGAAAGTCTGGCTGAGAGAGAGACTAAGTTTAGCACAGGACAGAAGAACAATTCATTTTCAATCCTCATCAGCTACAGATCCAACATGGAACTTTTTGCAAATCATCTCAAGCTTGACTTATGGTGCTGCCAGCATCTTCTTTCTGTAGGGCAGCCCACAAACACCAAAAGAAGCCCAACCACCACAGAGAAGGAATTACTAACGAACAGGAGAGTCACTCTGAGAGCAGCCAGCCACTCAAACTCTTAATTAACAAGCAACCACAGCACTGGATGGCTGCTCACACCAGGAGCCCCAGGATGTTTTCAGCCTCAGCTCAATGCCAAAAGCACATTACCCAGGCAACTGGGGTATAACCAAAGCCTTTCTCTAGCAGACGTTCATGTTTCCCCAGCTAAGTATGGGCTGAGTTGGCAATGCTGGCTCGAGTGGTTGTGCGGGCTGATTTCTCTAGAGCCTGAAAGGACCTGGGTGCCTGTTCCAAACACTCTTATTCATGATGCGAGCTGTAGGTGTGACTGTCACAAATCTGGGGCACGTGGGGGTTGGTTGGTTGACTAAGGGTTGGTTTAAATTGCTTCTCTGCACCCACGTCACTTCTCCAGGCACACAGAGGGGAGGGAGTGTGTGAGTGACACAGAGAGAGGAGTGTTGGTGACCAGACCTCTCCCAGAGCTCTCACTCCATCTCTCTGCTGGGTAAAAGCTCGCAGCTGTTTCACTAACTGCGAGTGAAACCCCAGCCCACCGAAGTAGGGCACAGCTGAAGTGGCAGAGGAATTGCTGAGTACCACCAGAGACCCAAGGGATTTGCACAGACACGAGGGTGGGCAGGCTACACGGCCCATACAGGAACAAGACTTACAAGCAGTGAAGAGATCCTGAGAACAGCCCCTTTCTGAGGACCTTCCTTGTGCCAGTGAGGACTTCCTACAGCTAGCAAGGGTCCCATCTCTTCTCCCATCGGGTTTGGAAACTCACACTCAGTTCAGCAGACAACCAGGAGAGCATTCCTTCTCCCTTCTGCAGAGAATCATAATTTGGCTGTCCTCTCTCACCTGGGCCTATGTCTTCTCCAGCCAGATGACCTTCACTTAATGCAAAATACAAAGCCAGGCCCAAATTCACTCAAACTCATCTCATTTTCCTTTCTACTATTTGCATGGCCAAATCCTCTGAAACACATACTTTGCAAAGGCAGAGCTGAGCCACCCCCAAGCCCTCAGTGCATGCTGACCCTTTAGGCTTGAGAGCAAAGCTATGTTTGGGGCTTATAAAACCTATTCTGCACCAGGTGAGGTGAGAGATGGAGAGCTGATGCAGGGCTCTGTCTGAAGCTCAATAAGAAAAGTCCAACAGTAAATTCCTTAATTAAACAGCTGCTTTAATAAGACAGAATTAAAGAGAAATATGGATCATGAGTAAATCTGACATCCCTTCAGATGCTGGGAGCCCTGCATTTCTGCATCATCCAAGAGAGCCCAGGTGGATGTTCCTACAAGGCTGCACAGATCCTGTCCCTGGAGAAAATCTCCTTTTTGGTCATCTGAGCTACATTTTCTTAGAAGAAAACCATTCACCAGGAGTATTGCCAAACAGAAGGGATGCTCACTGCCACACAGGCAGTGTGATCACAGGATCCCCATGGGAGCTGCCCACGGGCTCCTCCGTTACCAGGGGCTGGCTGTGCCTGTCCTGCAGCCACGAGATCTGTGTGCCACAGCCCAGCCCAGGGCCATGCTGGCCACCCCACACAGCCCAGCACAGGTCACTCTGTCACAGATCACTGACTCTCCACGCACAGTGGCTCCCGATCAGGATCACTGCATTCACCCCTTGATCCACATGCAGTTTTCCTGTCCAAAGGAAGGATAAGTTACAGATTATGTTAATAACATACAGGTTTCCCCAGCCCTAAGGACGAGGCACAGCAGAGCATACATGGCACGTTCAAAATCACTGACTCCTCCAAGAAAATGTCTTCTGCAATGCTCCCAACACAAAACCCAAATGTAACCAGCCGTGTGCAGCTGAGTTTGGGACATTTCTGATGAGCGTTGCTGAGCTCATTTTATGAGGATTGTGCTGCAATTTACATGTTCTTTTGGAATTTCGTTTGTGTTTGGTTGAATTTTCCATCTGTCTAAACATGCCCAGCGGGATGTGAGGATGCCCACACAATACTTGCAACGTTACACCTGAGTGACAATACCCACAGCTCTGCTCAGCCACCTCCCATCCTGCTCCCACTTGGCTGGCAGTGGACGATGGATCATTGCCTCAGCTCCCAGGTTTCTGTGGGCAGGGGTGACCAGGGGCAGCAGCTCAGAGCACCAAGCCCTGCTACAGTCCAGTGGGCATCGCTCCTCCAGGTGCCCCCGGCACAGCCCAGCACTGCAGAGCTCAGCTGGATCATCCCAGCTGGATGAACAAGGGCATCTGGATTAAATATCGAGAAGAAATTCTTCCCTGTGAGGGTGCAGAGGCTCTGGCACAGCTTGCCCAGAAAAGCTGTGGCTGCCCCATCCCTGGAAATGTTCAGAGCCAGTCAGCACTAGTGGAAGGTTTTCTTGCCCATGGCAGGGGGTTTGGAATGAGATGAGCTTTAAAGCTTCCAACCCAACCAGTCTGTGATTATGTGACTCCATGATTCCATGGTTCTATCTCTCTTCCATTGTCCAAAGCAGACATCCTTTCTGAGGCTATTTGCTTTACTCAACAGTTCTAAATTTCAGTGAGAAAGAAGGATGCATGTAGTCACATACCCAGGTTTTGATCTCATTTGTCCAGGCCTAACAATGACAAGAGCAGTTTCACAGTCCAGGATGCCCAGAAGAGGTGCGGGGCAGCCTCTCCACACTGGGAGTTGTCTCTCCAAACCAGGACACCACAGTTGCACCACTGTGGCTCAGAAGTCTTAACAAAGCCTTTTTCTCCTGGAGGAAGCCAATGTCAGCCTTAGACCTGGATTCTTTTGAGTTCTAACAACCCTGGGTCCTAAGAGCACGTAAACTGAGAGGTTTTTCCAGTGAGAAGGACAAAAAACAGTAGTATGGGTTGCATACTTGTACAGCTCACAAAGGAGTGACAGCGTTAAAGCCCTGCTATGTTTTAACACCAGTACTTGATAAGGAAGAAAAAAACAATTTTTAACTGATCATTCAAATATATCTGAGTCATTCTCTCCTTTGCGTAAAAGTCACTTCTAATCCTGACATCCGGGGCAGAGCTCTCTGATTCACCCACATCCCCTTTGCACTCGCCGACCCTCCAAGCACTGCGATCCCTTTGCTCCAGTCTTGCTGAGGGGGCCAAGCCACACTTTGTTCACATTTCACCTCCTTACAAGAATCCGTCCAGAAGGAAAGCTGAGCTGCTCCACACCAAAAGGCAGAAATCACCTTGGGTAATGTGGGTTGGGATCAGCCAGTGAGACACAGCTGTTCTCACTCGAGTGCTCGTCCTCAAGGCACACAGGACAGAGATTTCTCTTTGTCACATTCAGCTGTGGAACACGACCAGCACTCATGAGTTGAAGCCTTGGTGCTCATCTCAGCTCCCGCTCCTTGACAGCAGAGTGAGCCATGCAAAGGGCAGACACATGCACAAACACATCAGGGACTGGGTCTCAGATCAGCCTGCCTTGAATCGATGGGTCTTCCCAGAACATCTGCTTCCTATTGGAGCAGGCCCCTTTGCTTTCATTGACAGAAGGCTAATAGCCCTCTGGTCACACCTTACCTGGAAAATGTGCAATTGGGAAAGCACAGAGGATTTTCTGCCTTTTTAGGCAACTAAAGCAACTGGAAGCAAGAGGCAGCCGGCAGTGGTGAGCACACAAGCGTCTGAGAACCATTTGAACCAAAATTGCAAGCAGAGTCTGTGATGTTATCCCCCATGTCCCAGCCAAACAGAGAATCTAAAGGCTTCTGAGTACAATGAACACGGAGGCACCACAGGCCCCAAACCACACCATCCCAGAGACACATTTTGGAGTTAATGTGGTTTTTTTGGTGCCACCACCAGAAAAGGCAGCAAGTTCAAAACCAGCACAGAGCACTGTGGCCACTGTAGGTTTGCCATAGATGCAGCAACTATGGAAAAAGCCCTCCTCCCCCAAGCAGGGTAGCAAAGCAAGCAGGCCTTCCCCAGACCCAAGGGTGACACCATCACAGATTCTGCCGTCACACAATGGGGAAGGTTGCAGGGGACACATGGGGCCATCAGGCCCAACCTCCCTGCTCAAGCAGGATTTCAAGCAATGGCCTTCTGGCCAGAAAGCATCTCTGCCCAAAGCCTCTCTGCTGCCTTGGGTGGATGCCCTTGTTGCATCCAGGGATGTGTCATGGATACCTGCTGGGACCACTTGTGCTGGAGAAGGGGAATCCTCCCACCTGATCTCTGAGTCCCGGGCTGCAGACATCACTCACTCCATGCCAGACTGAGTCGTGACTAACAGCTATTGATGTCCAGTCGATCTCTGGGAGCCAGTTCAGCCACGACAGGCAAGGATTTGCTAACCGTGAGTTATGGTGGGGCAGAGCAGGACCAGTTGCCCCACAATTGGAACCCCTTACAAATGAAAGCTGAAGGCACTTTGTGATTACACTGACAGACTTCTGCTCAGGTACAGACTCGGGAAACAAGCCAGGTACAGGGGACAAATGCCAGTAGAGACCATTTCCCCTCTTTGGTTACAATCATTCAAAACAGCTGTACTTTTATGGAGATGCTGAGCCAGCTGAGAGAAGCTTCAAAGGCTCTTTGTTGATACTCAGATACTGTATAGGTAAGGTCTTCATTGCACACAGCCAGGGCACCACATGGATCTAGGGCCATTTATCCAGAGCCTTTCCAGAGGTGCACAGTGCCATACAGGGCTGTTGTGCTGTTGGATCCTGCCCAGGGCTGCCATACAAGGCCCACCCTGACGTGCAGCAACACCAGCCCAGCTGCCCTCCCCAGCCTCTGGTGCCAGCCCAACCCCATCCCTGCCCTGCACCGCCTGTCCTGGACCCCGTGTCCTGTGTCCCCAGCTCTGCCTCCCCTGCCCTGTGCCAGGCTCCCTTGCCGTGCAGCGAGCACAGCTGTGTGTGTTTAGCTCACCCAGAGTGGCACTGGGGGTGGAACAGTGACCTTTCCCATGAAACCGTATGGGAAACGAAATTCCCTCTTTCAAAACTTTGTCATGTCTCAACTAGCTGCTCTGCAAGTAATTTTTACAAAAGGAGGAGGGAGCTGTCAGCTGAGACCTGTCAGTGACCGAGAGCACAAATCACAGCACCTCCCCAAGCCATGGAGACAAAAGCACTTGGCACAGCCAGTGCCAGCCCCGCTGCCGCCGTGCCAGGCTGCCCGGGCTGCCTCCTCCAGCGGCTCCTCCGAGCACCCGGCCGGGAGGAGCTGGCAACCAGCGTGACAGCAGTAGGGGGGGCTAGGAAATCAAAGAAAGGCCATTTCCACGAAGAGCAACATTCCCGTGCCTTGAAGCAAGCAGGAGCTTGTGCCTGGAAGCGCGTGTCCCGTCCAGCCTGCCTTGCGAGCCGAGCGCGCCTCGGGCTCCCACGCACTCGAGCAGCATCCAAGTGATGGGTGAACATCAGCTCCTGCCCTGGGAGGAGAAGACTCCCAAAAGCTGCAACTCGGGGAGGTCTGGCTTTTCTGCACCTCTGGCCAAAGCAGCGAGGCTAAAAACTTCTTTGTCCATTAGCAAATACCTCCAAGCATGGAATTTGTAACCTTGGAGTAGCAAAGCTGAGTGCTCATAACTGTGAGCAGCACTGTTAGAAGGCACTGGAAGACAAAAAAAAAAAACTCTGGCACAGGAGATTTAAAAAACAAAGGAGAGAATATTACCTGCATAGGAGAGGTCTGTGAGGGGATTTCCCATAACATCATGCTCAGCTTCTTGTTTCAAAAACATGTGTTGAACAGGGTAAAGAAATGTTTCTCTCAGTGAGATAAATCCATGCTGAAAAAAATCACCACCCACAGCTTCATCTGAGCTCTGGGCTGCTGCTTGTGGCATGCTGACACTTCCATATCTTGAAGAGATCTGTCACTTCAAAGTCACACTGACATATGAGGAACGAAAGGCAGGAATAGCCTCACGTTTGCACACTGCAGCTAAATAAAGCAAGTTGCCAGGATACATTTTCTACTCTCCAAATACGCTGTTGAACATGGTCCAGGTGTGCAGAGACATTAGACACAATCATTAGCACTGCGATGCATCCATTGGTCACTGACACACTGAGACCTCTCTTTCCTCTGCCAGGCTCCCACTGGATTATGTCCGGCTACTTCCATCCCAGTTACTCACACACAGACCATAGAATCAAGATCCCTTCCTAGCCCTCAAATGGCTTAGGACTGGATTTTCACGGTCATCCAATAAAAATACCTCAATGCCTTCCTGTGTACTTATCCATTAAGGTGCTCCTGCAGAAGTTTGGGAGCCTTGTACTAGACTTTTAGAGGTTAGTGGCACAAAAGTCTGTTATGGTAAGGAGAAGACATGCCCTTTAGCTTAGACTTCTCCCTGTTTCACAGCTCTCTCCTCAGCACTAAGTACTTGTTTGTAGTTTTTCCCTTTTTTTTAATGTGTTCTTTTGGGAGAGATTTTTGAACTAAAGGAATTCATAAAGCATTAGAGACCCTCTTTAACAGGTGCCTTAAAAAGACTTTTCAGCGCTAACTGGAAGCCTCAGCGAGTCCTTTTCCTTCAGGTCAGCAGCTGCAGGGATGAGGTCCTGTTCCTGCAGTGAGCATGGCAGGATGACATCTCATGGCACTGTGACCTTGAGGTTCATGTGATGCCCCACACAGGGAATGAGTCAGTTCTGCATCACATCTCAGCTCTGCTTGGTGCAACAGCATCCTTAAACGTGGGCCCCAAACCCACCCTCAGACCCTTAGCTGAGGTCTCAGTGTCCCAAGATGTGGGTCTGCTCTGAGGAAAGCCATGGTTACATATTTGAACTCTTTGGAGGTGTTCTAGCCCCAATTGGGAATCTCCAGCAAGGGATTTGGGAAGCAAAGTTTCCAGGTGATGGCCTGAAAGGGAGATTTGATGAAAATAACACAGGCCTTGGTGCTTGCAAAAACTAAGGAAAAAGATTATCCAAGGCTTGGATACTTAAATGTGAACAATCTAAAAATTTCAATTTGGAAAAAAATATTTTGAATTATCAAATGGGAAACAAGTTAAATATCTCCTCAAAACCTTGGCTCTCATCCAGTACACAACTCACCGTGGAAAGTTTCTCCCCCTCCTCCTAGAAGGCCCTTTCCCAGGCCCCTTCTCCACCGAGGACTTTGATTTCTCTTCACACTGTGCAGTCAAGCTCTAAGCTTGCCCCCTTCAGTTCACTCCATTTACTGTCCAGAAACCCAAGAAAAGTGCAGTCACATCCCTTTCTACGCATCATGATCTTCCCTCTGTGCCAGCCAATTTATTCCAGAATCTCTTCTGGCACCTCTCCTGTCTTTTCCACTCGTGCCTTCCCCTTCTAAGAGCACTCAGAGGTCACCCATGGGGGTGTCTAACAAGCCAGTCCCATTCAGAGGAGCAGCCTGTGGTCCCACCATCCACTACAGCTCTTCACAGTCTCCCCACATGGTCCCTGTACTGTGGGGTGGGGATCTGGCATGTCACCAGCCCATATGGGTTAGGACATCTTGCGTGATCCCACCCAGTCAGAAACCGGGGCAAGTGCCTTCCTGCCAGCTTTTTCCTCCTAAGCTGGTGTAGGAAGCCAAGGAGTGCTGCTCTCTTCCCTCTGTACCTCCCACAGGTGAGAGCTCCCAGAGTGGATCAGACACCTTTTATGAGTAAAAAACCATTACAGGAGAGCCAGTGGTGAACATCCTCCTCCCATTTCTGGGGGTTTGCATAGGCTCATAGTTAACACCTGAACTGGACCAAGAAAAAAACATCAGAGGAGATTTTCCAACTCGTTCGGTGGCGTGGTGTTTACTGCAGGGTGTGAAGGCAAAGGCTGAGTGTGCCAAACCAGCAGGGTCTGCTGTCAGTGATGAGCTTTCCCCAGAGGTGACACACCCTCATCCATTCTCATCTCCAGGTTCCCGACCCCAGTTCAGCCAAAACCCTGCACCCAGTCCATGGAATTATTCATTAATGCAGAAGGAGCTTATGGAGAGCATTCTGGAGGGGACCAAAGGAGAGCAGAGAGATAGAAGGTGCTCCAGCTGTTCACCATGACACCACTGTCCAGTAAAGCCAATAACAACTCTCTGCCTAATGGAGAAACTTTCCTGAGGACCAATTGCAATGCTCATCCCAGATGAGACCTTCTGGAAGCAACCCAGGCTCCCCTGGCCCCAGTGCTCATTAACAGTTTCTTCCAGCACAAATTTCTAGGCGACGTTCTTCCCACATTCACCACCCACAGAACACACCAAAGTCAATAGAGCCACTGAAAGAGGGACTTCTGCCCAACCCTACAGAACAATTTATCAGTCTCTCAGCTGATGGTGTACCCATTGCAGCCCTGTGCAGCCATCTGGGAGGTCACAAAATCCCAGAGTGGTTCGGATTGGAGGAGACCTTAAAATTCATCCAGTCCCACCCCTGCCATGGGCAGGGACACCTTCCACTGTCCCAGGCTGCTCCAAGCCCCATCCAAGCACTTCCAAGGATGGGGCAGTCAAAGCTTCTCTGGGCACCCTGTGCCAGGTCCTCCTCACCCTCACAGGGAAGAATTTCTTCCCAGTCTCTAATCCAGACCAACTCTCTGTCACTGTCAAGCCATTCCCTTGTCCTGTCACTCCAAGCCCTTGTGAAAAGTATCTCTCCCATGAGAGAGACCTGCAGACATGGGGAGAGGGGTGCTGAGGCCAGGAACAGAGAGAATGCCATGCAGATGTTGGATTGGGCTCACAGCTGGATGACAGAGATATTAATGTGTTGACAACTCTGTCAGCCCAAAAGTGAACAAAATGACATTGTCCACTCTGCCACTCCTCGGGACAGCTCCTAGTTGTGTTGTTTGCCTCAGGACTGGCCTCTGCAGAGTCCCCACATGCCTCATTACTCTCTCCAGCCAAGCTGGTGGCTGGGGAATGGGTTTCCAAACCTGCATCCTGGCACCTACAGAATAACAGCATCTCTGTACTAACTACATCTGTCTGCCAGGAGCCTTCATGGGGCTGCCAGACAGGTAACAGCATCTCCTGGATCCTAGGGGACCTGCAGACCCCAGAGCAGTCCATCTCCTCCCCCCTAGTGTCTTCTGCTTCTTCCTGGTTCCATTCTCAATGGGAGCATCTCTTCTGACACCTGCATGCTCTAACCAGTTCAGGGAGCACTTTCCAGAGCCAGGCACTTGTATCATGCCAGGTTTGTGCAGGATGGGACTGTTTGGTGTGATCTCCCCTGTTGGAACTTCTGCCTGGGACAGTGGGACTGTTCAAATCCACTTGATCTCTTCCACCAGAAAACCTCTGATTATAAAATATTTTGCACTAATTGCATACAAGCAAGTTATTTTAAAAAAAAAAACAAACCAAGATGTTCTCTATAACACAATTCAGTGTTTTCTACTTTTGTAATGTGTTTGATGACACCCCCCGGGGAAAACACTCCTGCATGAACAAGTAACAACGCAGGAGGAAAGCATAAGTAGGGCAATCTGAGTATAGATGATAATTACCAGCGCATAAAAATATATCATAAGATACGCTTAAATAACTTCACATGAGGCAGCAGTTCTGGTCTAGCAATTCCTTTACCATGACATAATTTTTGTGCTCATAGGCCAACTGAATGTAGCTAAAAATCTCAGGACCACATGGACCAAGGAGTCAATGGGGAAGGATTTGTGTCCTCTCTGCTGTCACACTGTCACTCCATTTAATTTGGCCCTGGAAAGCTGGGGTTAGCTTTCCCTGTGCTGCTTCTTCCTGGCTAGCCAGGCCTCAGTGGTCCATGCCATACTGAATTCCAGATCACCAGATATTCTCTCTTCACAGCTGACTCCTACTTTGCCTTGAAATAAGAGATTGGTCAAGGCCTGCTTCTATGGGACACAACACCTTCTTTTGCTCTGAGCAAAAGAATCCTGGGCTGAGCTAAAGCAGAAATCATTTCTCCAACCCTCAGGAGTACAGATTCCCCCTACTGTAATGCCCTGGGAGCTTCTGGAACTCCTTGTGTCCTTCAGAGTGGCCTGAAGGGACACATCCTGCAGTAAAACTTATCACTGTCTCCCTTGCACTTTACCTCATGTGGTACCCAATGAGCAGACACAGCTCAGCATCTGAGGCAACAGACAGAGCCCTCAGACATCTCCCAACTCAGCAGGACATGCCCAGGCTTTTCTCTGAGAATGAACTGAGACTCATCCTCTGCACAGGCGTCTGCAGAATGCCCAGGAAATCCCATGGGAAGAGGCAACCTGAGCACTGTGGTCTGCCAGCAGTGGCCCCAGGAGATGCCTCCATGGGCTCAGGAAGTTCTGGGCAGCAGACAAGGCTAAAGAGGCATTGCAAGAAGGTGGTGGCTGGGCATGTGAATGTTGCAGGAGACCCAAGAAGCAGGTAGGAACCTGAGTCTCGCCCTGATTTTTTCAGCCTTCTCTTCCGTTTCACAGTTTCATGTTTTGGGTTCTTTCTCACCCTCTGGTCTGTAAACACTGGCCAATGTTATTGTAGTTTCAAGGTAGTTTACATTCTTTGTCTTAGAGATATGGACAGCTGATGGACAGTTGTCTTGACCAACGGGATGGGGAGAGGTGTCAGCCTTCTCCCCCAATCCCTGGCCTTTTGTAGATATGATACATATGGAGACAGACTTTTAAATAAAAAGGACTTTTAGTTCATGTCTTTTGATTAAAGTGTGTGTTTGTGTGTGTGTGACGTACTGCGTCACCTGAGCTCTCCTGGAGGCAGCACGCCAGGCAAGCAGATATGTGTTCTCCTCTAAGCTGCTGCATCTGGGATACGGAGAGACCAGAAGCAGAAGGCATGCCTGGAAACCGGGACTAAGGACAATCAAAGTATTTTTCACCATTTTAAGTGCAGGTGTCTTGCATAAGGATGAGCTGGTAGGGGTGAAACACGTCACCCAACGTGCCTGAGCACCAGTGCCATGCCTCTAACCAAAACACATATAAAGATGTTCTTAAGGTCTTTGTTTCTGGGATGTAATTTAATGGCTGAGCTATGCTTTAGCTTGAGATAAATCCAGGCTTCCTTGCAGGAGGACTATGAAGTGCTTAATGCAGGTCCTGCCATTTTCTGTTGAGACAACCAGATCCTCCTGTACACTGTGTGTTGTTCCACACAGTTAAGGTTCTTCCCTAATGAGAGACACAGGACCCCAAACCCTCCCCCATATCCTCACACTAACAGTGTAGGTCCTCAACCGTGTTGGGGAGGAGGAGCTCATGGGAAGGGATTAAAGCAAATATTGAGAGCACTTTGACAACCAGCTGGAGACATCTCACTCTCTTCTACCTGATGGGGAGGGGATGTCCAGCAAACAAAAAAGAAACCAAATCTTGAGAGCTCCAAACAAATCAAGTTTGAGTTGTTCACCTCCTGGAATAAACAGCAACAGTAAAGTGTCAGTCTTTGGGGAAAAGGATGAAGCCCCTACCCACCTCACCAGCTCCAGTCAGCCCCTTGTTGGGCTCAAACCAGTCTGGATCTCTGAGCAGTTCTGTCCAAATATTCTGCTGCCCACGGCCAGTCTGAAAAGCATTTTCTACCAGAGTCCTTTTGACACTGTTATCTCCCCTCTGTGCATAACATACACAGAAGAAATTGTGGTGGTTTAATCTGTACTTTCCACTCCTATTGTTCTCTAACAATCTGGTGCAATTATCCCAACTGAACTCTTCTGGCAGAGCACAGAGTCATTTCTGAACTGGCTCTGTCTGTTCCCAGTGGGCTACTGGCCCTGTTTGGGAGTATTTTCTCCTGGTAGGGTGTCCTAGGAGCCACTGATCCTCTCAGCTGAGCACATTCAGCAGCTCTGGGCTGAGGTGGGAACCACCACTGCAGCCTTGGCAGCGAGGGGTGAGCTCTCCCAAGCATTCCTAGAGCTTCACACCCTGAGATGGAGAGAAACAAGAATACCTTCTTCCTTGACAGCAGATAGAAGGGAAAACAATGAAAATCCTTTCCAGGTGCCCTACCACAGACAAGCACGGTCACATTCAGACAGGAAGCTGCACTAGCAACCTGTTAGCCTTGGTGGGGTTCTGTGACTTTGTCTGGGTATTAATAAGTCACCTTGCCACTCTCCAGACTGGTTTGTTTTGCCTTCTTGTGCCAGTAAGCCAGGGGGGAAAAAACCCCAAACCCAAATAACAAAACTTTATCAAAAATATGATCTTTCCCCCCTGGTTTCCTGTTCTAAAGCTGCTGAAATGAGGGGGGACCAACAGCAGCCACCATGCAGGTCCCGGTGCCTGGTTTGGAGATGAGGAGTGAAGCTGCATTCCCTGGGAGCACACAGGTAAATGAACTGCCTGAGCAGGGTGCTGCTCAACACCTCAGAGCCAAGAGGTCAGAAAGAGGTTGATACTTCATTTTCTATTCTGGCAAAACTCCTGTTGTTATCCACAAGCACATGGTAATTCAGGGCCCAGAGAGGATTTTGTCTGCAACTGCTGAATTTCAGATTTCTCACGTTGCAGCAGCCTTGTTGCACCTCCTGCACCTCAGTGATGGAGATCCCCCATATCCCTGGGGCCCTTGCTGACCCCCATCCCACCCTCCTGGGGAAGGAGCCTTCAGGCTGGAAGGACACAATTCCACAGGTCTGTGCCACCAGCACTGAGGCCGCATGGGCAGCACAGGGATGAAACATCACCATGTTCATTTCTGGGCCGCCATTCACCCTGAAAGCACAGCTCCCACTGCTCCCCAGAACAGCCCCTCACTCTGCTGCCATGTGAGCCCCCAGGCTCGGGCACCCTGCATTGATGGGGGCACTAAGCACACGGCAGTGTTTACAGAGATGAAGACAGGATTAAAGCCCTTTGTGAGCAGCAGTAACCCAAACCAGAGGTGCAGGGCACAGATTTTGTGTCATGGCACCCAGAGTGCAGGCTGGGATATTAAAGGCAGATTAGGATAATCTCACGTGCCAGACACCAGGATAGACCTTGCAGTCCAAACATGCTTGAACTTGCTGATAAACCTGTTGCCTTCAGTGGATAACCTCCAAAGCAGGCAAAAAAGCTGGAGCCACAAAGCAAATGCCAGGCCTGATAACAAGCATTTAATATTTATTAGTGCGGGGTTATGAGCCCCTCTCTCTACACTTCTAGCTTCGCTAAGAGCATCAGCCCTTCTGCAATCCCACCAGGAGAGAGGCCTTTCCCTGGTCAAATGGTTTGTGTCAGGCTGACACCAGACGCCTCCATGTCTCACGGGAAGGAGCAGTTTTATGGCCAACTGCCAGAATTAGTTTATAACCTGTGGCTGGTACCAGCAATCCCTACGTCTGACTGAGGGGAAGGTGCCCTGATCTCAGATCTATGGTTAAAGATGTCAGGAGAACTGCTTTATCACTCACACTGCTTTGGAGTAGCTCAGGGCAGTGTTAACCCCTCCAGCTCACACTGCAAAGAGCATCAGCCCTTCAGTGTGCAGTGAGGAGCTGTGGAGATGCTGGGAAGGGCCTGTTTATCACTATCCCAGCCTGGGAGTTACAGCCCAGTGTCTCTTTTCATCACAGAATCTCCACCACAGCTTCATTCTCTTCCCTGCCCTGGGCAGTGGTTTCTCCAGACTTCCATGGCTTGTGGTGGGACACAAGCCACATCTCCAACCGCCTTAAGAGTCAAACAACAGTTCATCACTTACACCTACACTAAAATACCAGTCCTCTTTTATGTATTTATTGTCATTATTAGATGATCTCATACCCAGGAACTTAGTGATGGATGCAGCCAAAGTGGCGCTGAAAGTAACTGAATCCCTTAGAGGGAGAACAACCAGTAGAAGGGCAGAAATTCTCTTTATGTGGAGTCAGATCAGGGTCAGATTCACCAGCCTGGAGCCTTTGGATCTGAGGGATGGCATTCCTAGTGCTTAGCACCTTCACAGAGAACAGGATGTCACACAGAGACAAAGAAAGTGATGGACTGAAAACTGCACGAAGGGTTCGGAAGCTTTCAATCAAGGAAAAGGAAAAGGGAAGGGGGTGAAATGGTCTAATGGAATAAGAGAAAATCTATCAGATCAAGTCATCCCAGCAAGCTAAATGGGCATATTTTAAACTTGCTTGGCATCTTGGAAGGAGAATGTATTAAGAGCTCATGAAATAAGAGGAAACTCAAAGCAAGTAGACAAGTTCTGCTTCAAGGGAGGAATTACTTCAAAGGAAGGAAATCCTTCTGGCAAAAGCAAGGCAGTGACACAAAGATGGACATCCCTGGGACAGATAGCTCCATCTCCTGTGAGTCATTTGCTATGGTGACACAGATTGTACTTCTAAATCCAGTTGCTGGCACACAAGAATTGCACACAGAAACATCCCGGTAGCACAAGGTTCCCCACCAATATTCCAGTCTCCACTGTATCCAAGATGCGAATTATGAGATGCCCTGTAATCACCACTCTCTGGGATACTGGTCTGGATATCCTCTCACAGTGTATCCCAGCCTGGCCCTGCAGGTTTTCAAAGAAAAAGTACTGACAGGAAAACGAGAAGGATTTTTATTATCTCTACTCCCTCCACATACAATGGAGCAGCCTCTCTGATCCCCTGACACCAGCATAGCAGTTCATGTCTTTGCTAATCGCACAGAGCTGAACATCCCTTCATTCCAGCATCATATCCACTACATTGAATTAAAAACAGGAGCACCAGTGCAAGAAAACCACCCCTCCAGTTGTGTTTGTATGAGTTTCTTGGATAAAGGAGTCCTCCAGGGTCCATGATTGTGCCACACAATCTAGACATCTTCATGTGAAGTGTCCTGCAATCCCCCAGCTCGGTTAGAGGGCCCTTGAGCAGTTTGCAGTGCCACAAGCCAGATGTCAGCATCCTCCTGAGCACTCAGGAGATGCTTACAAGGAGCCCGAATATCCTGCAGGTCATCTGGCCAGCACAGCAGAAGGACCATGGTTTGGTGGAGTGATGTGTGTCAGCTCTACAGCAGCCACTACATTCCACAGGGTAAACCAGGAAGGGTGGAACTTTCAAGTATTCCGCATACAAAGGATAATAGGCTTATAAGCAAACAAATAAATAAATAACGTTGAAGAATTTTCTTGCTAAAAAACAGCCTGGGAATTTTGCACGGGTGGCTGTAGCAGTAGTACAACAGGTCCAGACACTAGAAAAGGCTGATGGAGGAGTCCCACATGCCACAGAAGGAGCAGAAGGAACCTTGCATCACCTTGCCAAATGCCCTGGAGATGCCAGCTAAAAATAAACAGGAGAGCTTTATAAGTGATCAGAATTATGATTTACTAGGGGCAACAGATTGTCTGGGAGAATTCAAACTGAACTAAGAAAAGTATCAGCCTGTTCTGGAAGAACAAGGGATGCTGTTTGCGTGCTGTGAGGACGCAGGCATGGGCTGCAGACCTACAGAAAGTCCCAGCAGGGCAAAGAAGCAGCTCTGGGGACAAAAGGACAATCTGGAACACACTGAGGAGGATCTGCTGGGACAGGGACACGGCAGACCCACGCTCAGAGGTGACTCAGTGTGGAGGACTGGGGAGAAGACAAACATAAAAGGCAACCTGGGTGACTGAGCCAAAAGGACTGGGGAGCCTTCAGAGGGGACCAGAAACATTAAAATGCTGATTTCAGAAAGGCAAACAACCATAAGCCCTGAGCTTTGTTATGAATGTCTTGGAAGGCTGAACTACAGGAGCAAAGAGCAGCAACACATCTGCTGGTTTGGTGAAGAATGGGGCTTTGAACAAGCTCTCTGGCTGCCAGGGCAAGGCAGAAGGAAAAGGAAGGGACCAATAATCTGAACCATGAGATGCTTGGGGAGTGCAGAAGGAGGAATCAACACCAGGCTGGATTACAACCACCAACAGCTAAAAGCAATGTCACCAGCACTAAAAGACAAAACTGAAAGGGCAAGACACTGAGGTCTGAAGGAACAGTGAGGGTGGAAAACTGTTCTTAGTCATCAGTTGAGAGAGAGAGACATGACATGTGCACCTCTCAGAGCTGGAAAGCTCGGATCAGCTGTCTTGGATACATGAAGAAGGTCACAAAGACCACAGTGAGACAACAGAAGCAGCTGGTGCAGCACAGCTATTTATTAGTGTCTACAAGACAAGGGTTTCCAATGAGATGTGCGTGACAGGCCTATCTCAAGGCTCTGATGCAGGATTCTAGGTTTTGGACTCCAGAGACAACCAAGTAGGCCTAGAAGGTCACCAAGAGGGCAAATGAAGTGGAAAATAGTGGAAAATAGGAAGAAAATGGAAGGGAATAAAATCTAGGCCTATACAGACCCACTGGATTAGCTTTTGTTGCCATAAGCATGAGATGAAAGCAAGGAAGGGTGCAGGAACAAACACAACTCCTTCAGATAACCTAGCTCTCTGGATAGCCAGGCAAAAGAACTTGGTAGATGAAGAAAAAACAACAGTTATCACTTCTTGACGTTAGTTAGACTCATGACATTTGTTTGGTGACAGTCTCCTAGGGTATTTAAGGGAGCTTCAATGTCCATATCATAAGAAGACATCTAGAAAAGGCATGTTCAAAGAGCAGACATAAATGGCTTGCTGTCTGATAGAGGATGAATCAAGTGAGAGGTCACAGGATGAAGTTTGGGTCAATCCTAACTGGCCTTTCTCCTCACAGCCAGATAACAGACAAGGAGGTAGGCTGATTCACCACACGGATTCATGCCAGCACAGAAGAAGCTGCCAGAATATCTCAGGACGGGTGTTGGATTCAGACCAATCTCAAGGATTTGGGAGATGCAATCAGGAAAAAAATAAGAAATAAGGAACAAGTGAATCAGGGCAGTCATCCCCATGGGCAGAGAAGGGACAAAGAAGGGTCTAGAAGGAATTGTGGGTCACAGCCTGCACAGGATCCATGTCCACTGATGGACACAGGGGAGGAGGGGAAGGAGTCCCCATGGGTTTTTAATAACTCCACAGATGGAGAGTCCACATCTTCTCTGGGGAAGTCATGCCAGAGTTTGATCCCTCTCACAACAGAAAAGGCTTTCATTCTGGTCAGATGGAACCTCCTGCATGCCCAGTGCCTCTGGTCCTGTCACTGGACACTGCTGGGAAGACTCCAATTTCTTCCTCTTCGCCGCCACCCATCAGGTATTTATTACAAGGATGAGGCGCCCCTGAGCCTTCTCTCCTCCAAGCTGAACAGTCCCAGCTTCTCAGCTTTTGCCCTAAGAGAGGTGCCTCAACCTAAACACTCAGGAGTCCAGTCCTAAACACTCAGCTTGCTTAAGTGGTCCAAGCCTGAGGGTTAGTCCTCCTCACTCCAGACATTTCCCCTGGACTCAGGGGTTTGTGATTGCTGAAGTCTGATCTTAACAAAAGCAAAGAAGGCATCAATTACCTTGGCTTTTCCACATCTGTTGTCACCAGGTCCCTGGCATTGTTCAGCAGCAAGCCCAAACTGAGCCTACTCTGCCCTTTGCTGTTTAGGTACTTGCAAAATCATTTCTGTCACCCTTCACACTCCTCACCAGATTCAACTCCAGGTCATCTTATCCCCGCAAAATCAGATAACAGCATTGTATTCCTCCTAGATCATCTGCCTCCGCTTCCACCTCTTGTCTGCTTCTTTTATATGCCTAGTTCAGCTACAAACTGCTCATCCATGCAGGCCTTTGATTAATCTCAGTTCTATGCTTTGACTTTGCACATTTGCTGCTGCTTCATGTCCTCACCTCCGTGAGGTCTGTTGGTGGAGAGTAGCTGCATTTACACAATCATGGAATATTCTGCATTGGAAGGGACCCACAAGGATCATCAAGTTCAACTCCTGATCCTGTACAGGACAACCCCAACAATCACAGCACGTGTCTGAGAGTGTCACTACTCCAAGCCATGTTGTCTAAAACAAACCTCCAGTCCACCAGCTGGATTTTCCTGATGTCATGTGGATATTCGGCTCCTCACCTCTCTAGTTAAACCAGGCAATGGGGGCATTTGCCTCTGTGAGTGGAGCAGATGGAAAAACCACAAAGGAAGCCACGGTAGCTGAGTCTCCCCTCTTACCCTACTCACCCATTTAAAGCCCTGCTGCACAACATGACATGTTTCAACACCTGCAGTGATAAACAGTAGCACAAACCAGGAACAACCACTTGGACATGTTTATCCGCAAGTGTTCCTTGGTCTCATTGCAACCCACAATAGCATTCGTTAACAAGTGTTAGAACATGGTTACAAATTGCAGCAAACACAAACGCTCCGTCAGTGTTATTGCAGACTTCATTAACGATGATCCTTCGCATTTCAGCAACAGCCATTCAAGGATCTGAAAACATTTATATGCCTCTGTGAGCCAAGTGTCACGCTCCATGTGTGAGCCAGATGTTCACAACATCATTTTACAAATGAGGGAATGAAGTCCACAGGACTGACTCCAGACCCCTTTCCACCCACTGAGTAATCCACTGCCCACCAACTAGTCATAGGGGAATTGTCCAATTCAAGGCAAGGCAGGATACCATTATGGGCTCTTTGTTTCTTTGCTTTGTCTCTTAATCCCCTGCTCCTCATCTTGTATTTAGACCCTGGGCCTAGGGGGGTACCTCTGATGGGCACAGAGACAGCTTAGCCCTGCTCAGCCAAGCAGTGGTACCAGGATCTGGGAAATGAAGGATCATGAAGGAGATCTCCAGCAGCTGCTTGCGTCAGACCAGGCCCCTCACAGACACAGCAAACCCAGTTAATTCACAGTGGCAGCAAAGCCAACTAAATCCCACATCCCTGCCACTGCAGCCCTCTCCCCTGCAGGGCGTACAGTGCCTGCACTTGGCAGGGCCCTGTCCACCTTCAAGACTTGGCACTTCCAAGAGCCAAAAGGAGAGTCAAGAAGTCATTCCCACTTAGCAAACTGCCTTTTTTTTGAAGTGCTTTGCTCCTGCCTCTCCCCCCAGACCCCACTGGCTGAGTGGCACAGGAGATCCCCTTGCATTACAGAAACATGTTTATTAAGCCAAAGGTACTGCATCATCTCTCCTACATCCCTCATGCCAAACCGCTCCACCAGCTGAGTCGCTGCATCCTGTCATTTTTGAAAGATTTAGGAAAAAAAAAGAAAATCACATGCTGCTCCCTCTAGTGACAACCTGAGCACGTTTAAGCAGCCTGGCCATGACTTGCAACATCCCTCCAAGAGCTGGTTTTAGGCACAAAAGGCAACATTTTTACAGAGGACTCACTCTCTGTCAGCTTATCTTCCTCTCGTGCCTCCGGCACACCAGAACCTACCTGAGCTGCTCTCTCAGAGGCTGCTGCTCTGCACACACGGGTCTCCCCAAACTCAAGAAGCTGCTAATAGGATCTGCAGAGCTTCACCAGGCACCACTGACAATCTAGTCTGAGCTGAGAGTGACCTCAAAGTAAAAGCACCAGGCAGCTGCAGTCACCTGAGTGGGGTCATCATGTGTGCACTCTGAAGCTGGTGCTCGTTTAGCAAATAAAAGCACATTGGAGAATTGAAAACAGCTATGCAACAGAAAACTGAGCTCAAACCAGTAATCCAGCTCCTGCATTCATTCCAGGGATGGCAGAAGATTGCTACACTCAGGTCTAGTCAGCATAAGGTAGAAATAAAAATGGATAGTACAGCTTCACTGGAAAAAAGGCAAATTAACTGGGCAAGCAACAAAAGGGATGTTTAAGTTAGCATAACCATCACTTTTCTATTCAGTCTAGACCATCAGGTGGCACAGGTTACCCAGGGCTCCGGCTGAACAGAGAGACACCAACCACCTCACATCTTACAGACCCTGGTGCATAACAGTTCTGCACAGGGCTTGGTGATTGTTTGCCAATGAAAGAAGAAACATAAGAAGATAGCTGAGGAGGAGGGAGGTAATTTATTTCTTGATATTCCCCAGTTTGGCTGGGGTAGCATTCATTTTCTTCACAGTAGCTGGTATAGGGCTGTGCTTTGGATTTTGCTGGAAGCAGTTCTGTGCTGGGCTGTTTTAGATACTGCTGAGCAGTGCTGGCACAGTGTCGAGGCATTTCTCGCCCAGTGAGCAGGCTGAGGGTGCACAGGAGTTTGGCAGAGGACACAGCCGGGACAGGCAATCCCAACTGGCACAAGGGATATCCCAGACCACAGAGCACCATGCTCAGCATATGAAGCAGGGTGAAGAAGAAGGAAGAGGGTGATGTTCACAGTTATAGCATTTGTTTTCCTAAGTCACCGTTAGGTGTGATGGAGCCCTGCTCTCCTGGCGATGGCTGAACCCCTGACAGCAATGGGAAGCAAGGAATGAATTCCTTGCTTTGCTTTGCTCTCATGTGTGACTTTTGCTTTGATTACTACAGCCTTTATCTCAGCTCTCAAGTTATCACACTTCTACCTTCAATTCCCCCCACTTTGCACTGTGGGGAGTCATCCAGCAGCTGTCAGTACTGAGGACCCAGCTCCCTGCTTCACCTGTCTCTCCCAGTGCAAACAAATAACCTGCCAAAGTACCAGACTCCCCTGGCCCAGGAGCTCAGCCATGTGTGGAAAAGCAACGCCTGGCAGCCCCTTCCAGAGCTGTCTGGAGCACACACGTGCACCTCACTGAGCTGCCTGCACAGCCTGCCAGCCCCTCTCATCAGCCCGAGGTCACATCCTTGCAGACACCAACCTGAACCTTCCCTGTGTGAGCAACAGCAACACACTCACCGTCTCTTCCCACTCACTGTGGGGAGTGTTGGACCCACAGTGAGACAAAGAGGATCCCCTAAGGCTAGGGGAAGCCACAGGCGCTGCAGGATGCAGCCGCAGTGCAGAGCCAGCAAAGCTGTCAGGGCAGGATCCAGCGGCAGGACGTGCTGGGTGGGTGGGAGAGAGGCAGACACCAGCACTGGGACAGGCATGGAGAGACCTGTAATCCTGATGCTGCTCCTGGGAACTGTGGCAGGGGGTGGTGGGGATGTGGGATGTGCTCATTTAATGCCATTTCATTCTCAGCACTACAGATATTTAAAATAATTAAAATAATCACAGCGCCACGACATCCTGGTGCCCACTGCAGACAGGGACCTTGAGCAGAGCAAGCTGTGGCCAGGTGTCCCTGATCCTTATCCTGGGAGCAGGAAGTCTGCTGGGCTGGATGGGGGAAAGCCCAACTGGGGGAATGGGCTCTGTGCGACAGCCTGGCAGAGAGAGGAGAGGACAATGTGACATGGCCAGCGTACGACATGCTGACTCCCAGCCAGACAGGGCTGATGTGGCATGGACCAGCTCACAGCTGATGCCTTGACTGCCAAGGGAATGGTGTGATGACCCCCAGTTCCCACTGGGGCTGAGCCCCATGACATGCACCTGGCTCCCACTAAAACACAAGGGACCAGCTGATTCCCAGCAGGATACACGCAGTGCCAAGGCTCTCAGTGACAGCCCAGCTCCCAGCAGGACACAGGCAGCACAACAACTCCTAGCAGGGCAGAAGCAGTGTGTCAGGTCCCACAGGCCAGCAGAATATGTGCAAAGGGCACTGACCTCAGCAAGGCAGAGCAGAGGGTGAGGGGTGTCCCATCAGGACACACCAGCTCCCAGCAGAGCAAGACCTGCCAGTGACACCCCAGCTCCCAGCAGGACACTGGGGCGCAGTGGCTCCCAGTGCAGTACACACGACACTCCAAATCCCAGCAGGACACTGGGATGCAGTGGCACCCAGCAGGAGATGCAGTGCAGTGCCCTCCCCTTGTGGCACTCACCAGTGATGCCCTGGCTCTTGCACACGCCAGGCTCTGACTCCCACCAGGTTTTTGAGGGCATCAGTTCCACGGGAGACACGTGCCCTGCCATGACTCCTGGAGTGGCCAGGTCAGCATGTGAAACACAGGACACGCGGGAATCACTCGCTCCTGGGATGACAGGCATTGTGTCACCCCAGCTCCCAGATGACACTCAGCTCCCAGAGGGAACGGGATGGTGCACGGGTCCCTCTGTGCTCTGCTCCTGGAGCGGGGCAGGGGACGGCCAGGCTGTGCTGGGGCACAGGGACAGCATCGCAGGGCTCCCAGTGCCACCTAGTGGGGGACAACCAGCGCTCGGGGGCCGCTCGGCCCGCAGACCCTCCCAGCCTGGCCAGCCTCCCCCTGCCCGCCCTGCCTCCAGCAGCCCCCATCCCCGCAGATCCCTGCAGCAGCCCAGCACGTCCTGCCAGCTCCCCTCCCACGCTCGCTCATCCTTGGAGATTGTGTAAAGCGCCACCGAGGCAGGGACTGAGGAATTTACTCCAGGTACAGCTGGTTAATCACATCCAGTCCAGTCCTGCCGAGTCACTGGGTGTTCACCCTGCGCAGGGTGAGCACTGAGCGCTGGTCAGAGAGCCACGGCTCTGCCGTGAGCCGCAGCCTCCAGAAACCACTGGAGCCACTCTTGTAAGGAAGTCAAAAGTGTTGCATCTGCTGGGGCACACGCCGGTGCTCAATGCATTTTTTACCTGCAACTTTCCCTGCCCTGTGCGCATTAACTGGCACAGGCAGTCATGCACATACCAGAACGCATTGCACTGCTGTCAGCCAAAGAAAACACAGGCACAGCAAACAGCTTGTGTGGCTGTACGAGGTTTATTTTATAGGCTTTTCCCCCCAGAACAGACCAGAGAGTCTGGGAGGTGGAAGCAGCAGATGTGGCCATAAAGGTGTGGTACAGAGCCCTGCGGAAGTTTACCCAGGGGAAGGCTAAAAACCAGTAACAAATGCAATTTAACATGGGGAGTTGAGGGGGGTGGGCAGGGGCAAATTTGCAATCGTGCTGATTGTGAATCCAATCTTTCCTTCCAATCTCTCCACCCAGCGGGCGGCCATCAATCTCTTAAGCCATATCTCCACTCATCTACAGCCGTTTAATCACTTAGATTTTCTTCCATTCCATCTGCATCCTCAGGCTCTTCCTTCCACACACATCCCCAGCCTGAAAACAATCCCTAGGATATTAAAGAGAAAACTATGACACCTTGTGGAGTAGATGGAGCCTTCTGCAGATCAAAGCACCCTTGTGAACACCAACATTTCCAGCAGGTCTCCCAGTGTAGGACAGCCCAGGTTGTGAAAGCAGACCAAGTAAAGCCCCCAGAACCTATCAGTTTCCAGCAGATGTCCCAAGTTCAGCTATTGATCAAGCACAGCCCCTCTTTCCTCAGAGGATCAGCCACCAGATTTTTGTTGGCCTTAATCATGATTAAACTGAGCATCACTCCAGGGAGTTTTCCCAGGGAACTCAAATCCCTGCAAAAATTAAATCAGATGCTGGATGCTCTATTATCCACCCCGAAATCAAGGCAAAAGCCCATCACAGTGGTGATCTCAGCTAGGCAGTCATACATGAGACAAGTCTAGAAATGGGGAGAGGAAATAAATGCACAAAGAGATAGGCACTGAGTTTATAGAAACAGGGAGGAAGGATCTACCAAAACCTCATGTCATTAAGGTTATTGGTAGAGTCCAGGGCCTGGGCAAATGAACAGGTTGAGTACATCTTTCCAAACATGAACCCAGTGCAAAGCTGAGACACCAGATGAGCAGCTCAGGTATAGTCTAGAAATGCAAATGAGAATCCCACAGATTTATGGGGTCACAGTCTTCTGAGTCCCTGCTCCCTGGGGAAGCTCCTCCTTACCTACAGCAAAACCCCATAGGGTCCCAAGGAAACACCAGCTGGTTCCCGGGTCCTTGAGCTGCTGGCTGTCCTCCTCTCACAAACTCACCTCCTCCCTCTCACACATCCCAGCTGCCAGCCTACTGTCTATTTTGAAAACAGGAGGATTTGGGACTGGGTTTGTCCAATAAGCTGTGGTTATCCAACAGGCTTCCTCAGGACTAGTGTTCTCCAAGAGCTGCCCTCTCTTCCCAGAGCAGCACAATCTGAAAGAAAGGAACGAGATGGGGGCAGACATCAATCTCACAGCTGAACTCCTCCAGCTGCTCAGGACCAGGTCATTTTTGTAAGAGCACTTACATGAGAGAATGAACAGCTTGGGAACTGCCAAGGAGGCACTTGGCTAGGTCCCCTCCAGGTCACTGAGCACATGCAGGGCAGCAGAAGCAGCTCCAGGCTCTTTGATCTGTCAAAATTTGGTAGCAAAACTGAAAAATGTGGTAGAAGATATTTTCATTTTGCAGATTTTTGCCAATCTGTCAGGAGATGCTGGCGTTGATGGGCTGCAGAGAGATTTGGGCAGGCAGTGAGGGCAGGGAGGCTCAGGGCAGACAGGGGTGGTCAGGAACATGTCTGCAAGAACAGAGGAGACTGGGAAGATGTGACCATAACAGGGCTTACACTGACAGAAATGTGTGTTTGGGGTGGGATTATCAGGTCCTAGAAACACCCAGGGATAGTGAGACCCACCAGGTTCCAAGCAGCCCAAATGGTCACAGCAATCAAGGCCTGCTGCACAGCCTGTCTCCGGGGCAGAGGGAATCAAGAGAAGTACATGAGGCTGGAGTGGCTTGGCAGCACCTCCAGGCCAGGTAGCCCAGCTGGCCTCCAGCGCTGCAAGCTCAGCAAGGCCTGCATCCCTTGGCAAAAGCCCGGAGGGATGGGCCACCATGCCCGAATGTGACAGCTGGCATCTGCGTGGAATGCAGGGCCCCTCAGCATGACACATCAGCATCTAAATCCCAAAAAAGGTATCAAAATTGTCCATCTGGCTCTAGGGGGGGGCTTTAAGGGTCTTGGGGAATGAAGCAGGTGAGCCCAACACAAAAGATTTCCCCCCGGCCAGACAGTGGCTCCTTGTCCCTGCATCAAAATAAGTTTGGGATCTCAAACTACATCGCTCCATGGACACAGAGGGCTCCTCAGACCTACATGCCCAAGCAGTCCAGGGCAGTGCTCCTCAGTGAGGCAAGAGTATAAGCTAAGAGGGGCTCAAACCCCTCTCTGACACGTCCTGAGGCATGGCTGAACTCTGGATGTGCCTGCACTACCCAGCAGCTTTGCTCCCTCTCTTGCTCTGCTTGCAGTTGACAATGTTTCATTCTTGCCTGTTGAATACTGAAGACCTGCTGCCAAGGTAGGTCCTGGCTCACTGCTTTCTGAGTATCAAGTCAAAGAAATCATGAAGAAAACTGCAGCTCAGCTTGAAGTATTTTTTTCTGAGCATCAATCACTCCCTATAATTAATTAGATTCCTAAAATACACAAGAAACTAAGAAAAACAACAGCCACAAGCTAAGATGACTGCACTCCATCAAAAAAGCTTTTATCTCTATGCAATGAATAAATAACTCTGACGTAACTACACACAGCAGTTTTTCATCAGATGTCTCAGTATCAAACTCTTTCCAGACCTGCTCTGACACAGCTCTCGGCAAATGTGTCGATGGAAAACCACTGGCCACATTCACAAGTGGGTCTAAAATCTAGCCCAGGAATCCAGGAGGAACTGTTCCCAAGACCTATGAACACCACCTCCTCCTCCTACAGTCGTGCCACCCTGCAAGGCCCAGCACCCCCCTGTGCCCCACGGATGTTTTGGTTGATAGCCTCAATGTGGAAAGCCACGCACTGCTTTTTCAAGGACAAACAAAAGGTCAAAAGCTGAATGAATATTCCCCAAATCCCTCAGCCATCTTGAAGTTGAAAACAAAACCCCGAGTGTTCAAACACGGCTTTCTCAGGTGAATGACCAACAGGGTCAGTCTGTACCCAAAACAGCACCAGCCACTGATGGACACTATTCATCTCCAGATTCCTGCTCAACTGAAGGCAGGATCCGGTGGTTTCATGTGCCTCTGACTGCAGGGCCCTGCGAACAATTAAACAGGCTATTTCTGCCCACACAATCGGCCCTTTTCAGGGAAGGCTCTTTCATATCAGGCCCATATTGCCATTGCTTAATCAGGCCGAGATTTAAGGGAGCCCGCTGCGAGATGACACAGATTGCTCCCTCCCTCGGGAGCTGGCGGACACCACGGTCAGTGTGTGACCGGCAACCCCTGCAGACAGCATCCCTGCCGAGCACAACCACCGAGCCCTCCTCTCCCTGCTCCGGCCGGGCCTCCACGGGCCTGCACTGGGCTCACGGGGCTCTCCATTCAGCCATCCCACGGGTTTCCCCCTCGCTTCATCCCTCAGAAGCCCTGGCTGGCCGCAGCACAGCGGTGGGAAGCAGGCAGTGGCAGAGGGAATGCGGAGCTGTTCACACATCCCTCCGGTCTCCCATGTCAGCCCCGGAGACGGAGCCTTGTCTGGGTGCGGATGGAACCATCTGCTCCGTGTCTGGCAACTCCAGGCAGGCAAAGGGCAGGGCTGGCTGCCACGTCCAGCCTGAGCACTGCCTGAGCAGCCAGAGCAGGGGAACGCTGGCCGGGGGCACTGCCAGCAGGGACAGGAAAGGAGGGGGGATCCAGCCCATCCACCAGGACAGGGCTGGAACACAACACCAGGGTCAGTCCAAGTAGTTCCAGAGAGCTGAGACCTTTTGATCTAACTTCTTCAAGACCTCTGCAAGACTTGGCACATGCCCTACAAGAGGCACTGGTGAGGGATTGTGCCTCCAAAGGGTGTAAATCTGCTAAGGCTCTGGATTTACCTCCTGTCTGGGTGCTGGAGCTAAGCAGTTTGTCTTCCCAAATGGGGTCCTGCAGCCTTGCCCCAGGTTGGGTATGAAAGCTGCTGTGATGTTCAGAAATGAGGCATGTGGGCCCCAGACAATTCTATCTCCAAACCTTTTTCACCCCAGCATGGAAGAGAAGGGTCTCCAAGGCAACACCACCATCACCACCCCACACCTCAAGACATTTCCAGCCTACCTGGCAGCTTCCACCTGATCCCAGAGCCCAGGAAAATACTTCACCTAGGTCAGAACTTACTGTTAGTCCATGCCCAGAGTCTCCCCTGGCTTATCAGACCAAATCCTCAGGCTGTACAAATGGCTTTGCACAAACCCTACAACTGTGGCTGGCAATGTGAATGTTTTCACCTTATTTCTCCTGAGATACAGCTGATGCTGCATCTTGCACCAGGCACCTGTGGATGTGAGGCTGGATTGGAGCCGTCCAGATCCCTTTTCACACCTATTTTGCAGATTATTTCCCCATTGAACTTGAATTCAGGGGGAGTGTCTTGCCTGCTGGGAGGTAGAATCCTAACATCATTAAAGTTGGAAAAGCCCTCTAAGATCATAAAGTCCAACTGCTAACCCAGCACCACTCTGTTCACTGCTAAACCACATGTCCAAGTGCCACATCCATGTGCCTTTTCAACACATACTGTTCTTGAATTCCACCCAAAATCTCCCAGCACGTCTCACAGGATTGCGTCCAGGGAGGTCCCTTGCAACAGGCGCTGCCTTTCCAGGTCCTTCCAAGTCCCAGCTCATTGCCTCCCTCAGTTGGCCATTCTCAATCCTTCATGATCCCTTGCAATTCCCAGCACTGGTGTTTGTGTAAGAGGATACAGTTGGCTTTGAGCTGGGTTCCTTGTCTTGTAGCAGCTTAAAGCCTAAGGAGGCTCCATGTATCCAGGTGAAAGTGGGGATCAGGAGGGCTGCAGCACTGCTCTGTTGTGGCAGGGCCCTCCCAGGCCTCCAGACCCTCTGTTGTTACAACTTGAGCACTATCTTTTACCAAGACACTCCTCAGCATCCCTGCATGGGATATCTCTGAAGATCAAGTCAAGCAAAGGCCACTTTGTACAGCAAGGGAATGGCAAATCAGCTGGACATTGCAGCAAGCTCTAGACAATGCATTAGCTGGCCATCACTGGTTTTCCCAGCCCTGGAAAACAATCCCAAGGGAAATATCTCAGAACCACACAAAGAGCAGAAAACGTAGTTTTAGGAGGAAAAGTGTCAGCAATGTTCCCTGAAGGCATTGTTTACAATAATTAAAATATATAGATTTACGGGGTCGGCACAGGCACGACCACAGAGCAGGCAGCTGTGTGTCCTCTGTCTAGCCCTTTCCTGTGGCAAACCAAAAATCCAGCATTGGATTCTTGGTGTCAGCACTGCCAAAGCAGAGCTGGGCTAAAAGTGATGGAATGAAGAGTACTGTGCACAAACTCCCATCAAAGAAGCAGAAGGGCTGCTTCAATTTCCCACGCATTCGTAAAACTCCAACAGTCCTTTAACGATAAAAAAGTGTTAGGGATGTACAGTTTTACTCCAGCTGAAAGGCATCCTGGTGGTTTTGGTTTGCAGAACAGAGCAGGACATGTAGGAGGAGAGCAAGCAGGGAGATTTGTTCCTGAGGGAGTCCCGAGGAAGCAGGGAGTACCATGGGCGGGGTAAGAGCAAGGACAAGTCCCCCATCTTCACCGCAACCCCTGGGCTGCTCAGACCAAGGGCAAAGCAACACACCATTATTGCCAGGTATGGTTTTAATCCAAGAGTCCCTTCCCACACCAAGTGGCAGTTGTGTGACAGCTGAACATCCCATCTCAGGCAGATTATTCCTCCACAGCACGGTGGCTCCACCTCAAGCAGGTTAGAGGTGATACAGGTCACTTTAGAAGATCATCATGGCCCACCATAAGCAACAGCCACAGCCTATTTAACCTTAATTAAGACACAGTGACAGTTAATTGGTCCTTAATTAGGATCTGAAAATTTTTTAAGCATAGAAAAATAAACCATTTGGCCGAGCTTGAGAGCCTGGCCTTCATTCTCTCTGCCTTGGTTTCCCCTCCATGTTTTTCCAAGTCCATGAGGAAAACCCATGTCAGGCTCAGACCAGCAAGCAAACAGGAGCTGGCAGACCGTCATTTCCTCCCAGCTGAGCTGGCACCACGTCAGAGCTGTCACCAGGTCTCTCCTGTCCCACTTTACTGTGACTGGATGTCACTACGCGGGAGTGAAGCCTTGGAGGCTCTGGGACTAAGGTGTGCCATTTTCTAGGACAGCGTGTTCCAGCTGTGAGCTCCTCAGAGCATGGTGGATGTGGTGGAGATCCAGCTCCTCCTTGGGCGCGGCTGTAGCACCCCCAAAGTCAGCTTTAGGCTCCTGCTCTGGCCACAGCAAACCGTTCCTCTGAAGCCTGTTGGCAGAATTTGGTCCCTGCCAGGGATGCTTTTCCTCCGTCAGACCCTGTGGAAGGGAAGGACTCTGAAGTCTTCACCATAGAGAAGACTTTCCATGAAAACCCTTCCACGCACCTTGATCTGGCACAGCTTCCCACCCTCCTGCAGCCCTGTGGCATGAGGGCAGAGAGAAGACCCAGTCTGGGCTTTCCACAGCCTTCCCACAGAAGGGAAGCCCAGAAGGCTGTGCTGGGAGAGGCTGTTGCTCCTTCCTAGTGCCCATCATCTCCCAGGGCCGTCTTGCTGCTGCTCTTAGCTGTGGTCTCTTGAAAGCCAGACACCAAGGCACAGCAACACCAGAAAATTAAACTGCATGGGAATAAGAGCATCTGCACTCTGACAGTGCTGCAGATGCCTTGACACTGTTTTATCTGGGCTGAAAAAACTCCTGGTCACAGTTCAAGAGGTGACAGGACTAAAAACCCTTCTCTGCAGGTAGCCCTGTTTCAGAAGTTCTGTTCCACAGCTGTGTATTGGTGTCTGTGCCAGAGAGCAATCCCATGGCAATGCAGCTGAGAGATTTTGTGATAAGCCACAGCAAGACATGCCCAGCACCCAGTGGGACAAGAGAGCCAAGTTTTCCCCATCATCCTGAAGCATGGGGAACCCCAAGCAGGCCCAGTCTGCAATAGAAATGAGAAGTGCCCATCTGAGCAGGCCAATTCCTGCCCCAGTTTGTTTTCTCTCCAGCGAATAAATCATTAAAAAATTAGGTAGATCCAATAAAACACAGGTCAGTCCATCCCTCACCCTATTCTCCGACAGCAGGAAAAAAACAGCCTGCTGGAGCTGGCAGCTACATGGGTATCTGAGTGCATGTTGCAGCCTAAAATCCTTTCTCAGTGGAATGAGGCCTCAGCATCTGACAGGGCCACTGACAAATCGCTCTGTCACCTTGGAGCTCGGTCAGAGGCTGCCTGTGCTGGACACGAGTGTTTGGAGGAGGCTGCACAGGGAAGCAGAGGCCCCTCTACATTGGGCTCAGCCAAATATTATGCCCAGCAGCATCCCAGGACTGTACTTCCTCCAAAGGAGCCTTGGCTTCATGACCTTGAGGAGAGCCACACCGGGATTCCAACTGCCTGCCTGACCCTTCTGCAGAAACAGGGGAAATCATTTTCATGACCACAATAATCATTGAGTTCCCGTGCCTTCCCCCACCACGTCTCCACCAGCTTTCCTGCACCCCTCTCTCTGCCGCTTCCTCACATGTGCTGTCCCTTATTCTTTTCCATCCTGTCCTGCCATCTTCTTCCCAAAGATGCTGCCTGAAGAGCAGCAGGAAGCAGAGCAGGGACATTCCCTGTGCTTAGGGCAAAGCACAGGGCCACCTCCAAGCACCCTGTCAGAGCTTTCACTGCAGACCCCCTGGCAACAGCAGATTTTGCCCCGATGTCAGGTTCCTGCCCTTCCCCTCTCTATCCCTTACAGTTCAGGAGGAAAACTATGCAGTGCAGCACTGTCCAGCAGCTGGGACACGAGGCAGCCCCCCAGCTCTGCCCCTGCACCACAAAACTGGGGTGCAAGCCCAGAGGACATTCCAGCTGCATCCCAAATTCCTGCCTGCCAGGACCAACAAGGCCTGTGATTTCTGAGTGAGCGAGTCGTGCCAGACACCACGGGGAATTCAGACACGTCTCACTGACAGGCTGTGAGTTCTCTGCCCTGGAAGGTGATGGTGGTCTCTGCAGCAGGCCCGAGGGCAGCTGAGACGCTGTCAGCCTCCCGCCCACGCGCCAGGTCCCTGGATCCTCCGGAGAAGCCTGCCTGTGTTTTTCCAGACACGGCCGGGTCCCGGCATTCTCGGAGCCGTGAAGCGAAACTGCTCCAACAACTCGCCCTAGCTGCTGGTGCAGAGACACAGCTGGGGATGACAGCCAGGACCTGCCGGGCCAGCAGGAGGTTCTCCATAACCATTAGCAACCAGAGAGGTCGGGATCAGCACCACCTCTACCTCCTGTCCAGGCAAGTCAAGAGGAACAGACGATGTCTGTGAGCCCCTGGAGGCTCCCAGAATGGGGGATTGCAGCCTGTCCATCCCACATCCTGCCTCATCACATGCAGCAGAGCCAGCTGCCAGCCAGGAGGGACAATGCTGCATGGGGGAGCCTTGGGACAACCAACTGTGAGCTGCCAACGGCAGGTGCTGGTACTCCAAGCAACCATTCCATGGTCTAACTGGAAGCAAGCTTTAACTGGGAGAAACCTTCAGTGAAACCTGCAAACAGACATTTTTGGGTTCTTCTTGCAGCTAGCTCAAAACAGTGCAGAACTGAGAGATGGACAACCTAAAGCTGGGAGGTGAATTTCAAGCACACAGAAAAGATCCTAAATAAATGCTGGGACATTTTCATTCATCTCCAGATGGGATGAGCTTTGCTTGCTCATTCTCTCAGGCTTCTTCCAGTCACCATAAAACTTCTACAAGATAATTGAGATTCATGCGCAGTCATACACCTCTGAGAACAGTGGCTTTAAGAAAAACCCTGGTAAGCAGCCCCCTTGCCATCACAGCGACTCCAGGCCTGCCCAGGCAGGCCAGCCCCCCGCACAGCCCAGTGCCCTGACCCAGGCCAGGCCAGCCACGCTTACTGTGTTTTCTTCCACCAACATAAATCCCTTCTAATTCCCTCTAAACCGTTCCTTGTCTCCATCAAAGCGCAGCTCCCTCCCTGCTTTTCCTGGCGGGGATTAGTGCAGCCCCACAGAGCAGGGACAGTGACAGAGCGAAGGCAGAGCAGGACTGGCTGGCCCTGCCTGTGCACAGGCATCTCCCCACATCCCCTGCCCTGATTCCACAGCTAATCCAAACCCACCACAAGCTGGGAGTGGGGCTGCCACAGAGGCTGCTCTCTCAGTATTATCAGCTGTTTTCCACCCTTTGCTTGTCTTCCACCTCATCCCAATTGCCATTCCCCTTTGTGCTGCCACTCCATGCCCTTGCCCAAGGCTCCTCTCTGGCATTTGTCCGAAGGCATCCCCCATTTCAGGAGTGCTTCAGCCACTGGAGTGTATTGATCCTGAGCAGGAGACCACTGTGCCTTGAGGAGTTGTGATGCACCTACAAACTGAGTACACCCATGCCCGGGCTGTGCTGGGCTCTGCTGGATGTACTGAGCACATTCCAGGCTGGGCTGTGCCACACACATCCCTTGCCCATGGGAAAAGCTCAGCAGGATATTGCAGCCCTTGGCAGCTCCCACTCAAGCACAGCAGATGAACCACCTGTGTGGCCTTGCCTGTTTCTAACAGTGCAGCAAGGAGTCCTTGTGAGAACATCCCTAAGAGTTGTTTTCTTGGAAGCAAATTATATAATGAATGACCAAAAGGGAGAGCTTCCCTCCCTGGCTTGGATCTGCTCTGACACATGGGAGAAATCCACCCAGAGTCTGTCTGATATTGCACAAATGTGGGTGCCCAGCATCTGGAGGAGTGTTTGGTTTTCTCACTAGATACTCTCTTTATTCTGCTTTATTCAAAGTGCTGGGTTATTGACAGAGTTGTTGCTGGGCTTTTCCAGGTGAGAACCACCTTGCTGTCAGCTCTTTCTGGGGCAGAACAGAGAGGCAGGGAGGACACTCACCTTCCCAAGGGCTCTGGATACACGGGGTAGTGATGGAGGGATTCGGATTAAAAGGAGCCAGAAGGGCAACAGGGAGGGGAGCGGCTGGGGGACAAGAAACCAAGGCACAAAACCCCGCAGCCCTGCTCAGCCTGGACTCACTCCGCATGCCAAATGCTCCCTCCTGTGCATTGCCGTCCCTTGCCGCGGTTTGTCCTCTCGGGACACAGGCGCCAGTCCCAGCCAGGATGTCCCGGCCCGTGCCTGGACCACTCTGCCCTCATTGGCCAGCCCTCTGCCTAGCAACGGCCAATCCCAAGAGCCCATTTGCCGGCTACTGGGTAGGAAGATGCTGGGATTCCTCCCTCCCACCCCCCCCGCCTCCAACATTGATCATTTCTGGCTTCAAAGGAAGCCTCTGGGACAA
>WBMY01013290.1:388604-404222 GCA_013397315.1 Donacobius atricapilla
CCAACGGAAGCCTCTGGCACAAGCACAGTGACACACACACACACACTTCCCTGAGGCCCCTGCTCCAAGAGAGGAGCATCCCAGGGCCGCCCCCGCATCATCTCCTGCTGCAGCTTCTACTGCAGCGTGATCATCCCCAAGGCACGTCCCAGATGGGAACAGATGTGGGGGGAGAGGAGAGGAGAGGAGAGGAGAGGAGAGGAGAGGAGAGGAGAGGAGAGGAGAGGAGAGGCTGCATCCACCTACTGCTCTGCACAGAACCTCCCAGTTGTCACACCTTGCCCAGAGGCTGTAGCTGGGATTTCACCCTCTCATGTTGTGAATCAGGGGTAACCACCAGTCCCCCCAGCCAGGGCTTTCAGAACTGCAACACACAGGCTTTGAAATGAGCCCTACCTCTCCTGTGCCAAAGATACAGGAAAACAGTGTGGCTGAAAACCGTTGTCCACAAAAAAAAAAACAACTGAGGTTTCCCTTGTCACTCCTTCAGATGGAAACTGCAGAGGAAAGAAGCAGGCTGAGATCGAAATCCACAGGAGGGAACATGGGGAAAGGAATTCCCTCAGACTCTTCCCACTGTATGAGGCCAGTGTTGGAACATCAGTTCTGGCTGTAGCTGAAATCTGAAGCTCCCCGGGTCTGAGGCTTGAAAATTTCTTAAAACTCTTTGCTTTCCTGCAAGGGGTTAAAGTGTTGAGCACGTAGGGGCTGACCTCACGCACAAGGTGAGGCAGGAGAGACTGGGATGAGCTGGTATTCTTCTAAACCCTGGATAACTTCCCTTTCCAGCTCTGGTAAGAGTTGAAATTCATGAAAACACAATGAGGACCCTGTCAGGAGCTAGCAAGCCACCCCTTAGCCATGGGGTTTGTGGCCCAGCCTCCTGGACACCTCCCCTGAAGAGTGGCATACACCCTGCACCCCAGCTCTGAGGGAAGGGACAGGGCAGGGAAGGGCTGGAGCGGGACAGGCTGGCAGACCATCAGTGCAGCACCCCCCTGGAAAGGGTCCTGGAAAGCTGCTTCTTCACAAGGGCATTTCTCAAAAAACCTCCAACGTATCCTGGATTTCATCTCGCAGCAGTCAGATAAACGTGGGGAGGAGCTCAGGAGCAGCTGGAGACGGGAGAGAGCACATCCCTCTTGGCCTGTCAGTCTGGCACACAGGCACAAAACAGCTCCAGCATGGTCATGTGAAGGACATGAGGAGGGGGTTGTTCCCCTGCTGGGCTGCAGAGCCACCAGCAGCCCCCTGTGTAGGTGTGGTGGGCAGCACAAGGGTGAGCAGGGCACCAAGAACTGTTGCTGCTGAGCAGGGCCTGCTGGGGCAGGGACACAAGTCAGCTCCAGCCTCGACCCTCAGAACCATTGTGGGCATGGTGAATTCAGGCTTGGGACCCTCCACTGAGCCACACCTGCAGAGCCCCGTGGCACAGCCCTGGGGAGCACAGTGCCACAAAACCCTGGGACGGCCTGCTGGCATCTCTGGACCCTCCTTCAGGAGACAGCACCAAGCCATGGAGCAGAGTCCAAGGTCAGAGCTCCGAGCTCCCACAGTCTGCATGGCTTGGCCATGGTTTTCCCTGCCAGGTCCTCACAGGGATGTATGACTCTGGAAGGACACAGGCATCGGGACGCTGCCCTCAACACACCCAGGTCTGGGGTGAAGGTCTCCTGGGATGCACCAGGGTGTGGGGAAGCCTGGGAGGATTGACAGGGTCAGCAAGAGTGAAGCAGAGCAGAGGACCTCGGGCCAGGTCTGCCTGTCGGGAGCCTGCCAGAGATGAGGGTGTTCTGCAGTGGTCAGACCCAAACTGAGGCTTTGAGTCCCTTTCCTCCACATGCCAGGTGGGGCTGGGGATCTCACCGGGGCATTTGCTGTAATGAGTTCAGCTCCAGCAGTTAAAGCTAGAGCTCACCTCAGCCACCTGCCTAATCCTTCTGTAATTCACTCAGACAACTTGTGGTAACTTTTCAGGACCTGGTGCCTGCGCGTGCTGCTGCTCTCGGATCTCAGCAGCCACTGACAGGCGTCCCAGGCTCCCCGAAGCGTCTGTCGTCTTATTAGCAGAGCCTCCACTTGGGATTTATTTTCCATCCAAAATTTAAGCTGAATTTATGTATTAACTAAAGACTATTAACGCCAAAAATAAGTGGAATGCCACTTGCTCAGCAACACGGGCCTTTACGAGAAACCACGTGGCACAGCCAACCCACCCAATCGCAACCCCAGGGAGGCTTTTTATAGACACCCACGTCTGATGGAGTGCAAGTGATGCTTGGCTTGCCGCAAGCTCTGCTCTGCAAGCATCTGATTGCAGGGGGAGGGGAGGGAAAGATCCCCACATCCTCGGGCAGGAGGCACGATTCCCTTGCCTCTACCGGCTGGGTAAGCAGCCAGGTGGAACTCAAAATGGTTTGGGAACAGGTTGTGGCAAAGCTGCCTCATTTCCCTGCCATAAACACCCGCGCGCGCTGCAGGCGGCTTCTGACACACAGAACACGCTGCTGGGTGTCTCAGTGCAGCATCTCAGCGTCAAGGGCCCTCCACTTCCCTTGGGGCAAGATTGCTCAAGGGAGAAAAAAGGTCACCCGACACCGAACAGCTCCAGCTGATGGTGGCTTCTGTTCCCCAGGTTGCCCCAGGGTATTCTTTCCTTTGAGTGCGTCTCACCCTGAAGCACAGAGCTGTCTCAGCTACCAGGAGAGTGACACTGATGAGACTCTGAAGGCTTCTCCAAGGACTCTGATCTCCACTGAGAGGGCTGCAAAGCCAAAGCAGCAGCCACAGCACTACTGCCGACAGCCTCAGGAAGCTCACACTGCACCAGCCGAGGCACAGAAGGGTCAGTGGCAGGGGGAGGGCAGCCCTCATGTGCTGAGACACCACAGCCACCTGCCTGGCGTGGCCTCTCCCCTCCCACTTCTCCCTCTCCAGCTTCTCTCCGAACCATCCTGCACCTTTTGCCAAGCCAGACTCAGCTGCTGAGTGCGGGATGGCCATGGCCAGCGTGGGTTTGCTGGTCTGGCAGCTCTCCAAAGCACATCCAGTATGTTGGGCTGGGAAGGGCTGCTTTGGCCACAACATAACATGGGGCACATACAACGCACGAGCCAGGGCTTGAGCCAAAGGAACATCTGGGAAACAGCTCACAGGCTGTGGTCAGCAGGGCACAGCCCGTCTGCCCAAACCTCCTTGGCTCAGCAGCTGCTCACAGAGGCCTGAGCAGCAGCTCTAGACTGGGCCAGGAGCCCCAGGCAGGGCTGCTGGGCTTGTCCCAGCACATGGTGCATGGGCAGAAGCATCACCGTGCTCACAGTCCCACCATGAGTAGAATCACAGAATTGCTAAGGTTGGAAAAGAGCTCTAAGATCATCAAGTTCAACCCTTTTCCCAGCACCACAGTGTTCATCGCTAAACCATGTCCCAAGGTGCCACATCTACACTTTTTTTTAATGTTTCCACTGTTCTGAGCAGCCTGTTGCAATGCCTGACCATCCTTTCAGGGAAGAAATTTTCCCCAATATCCAGTTTAAACCTCCCATGGCACACCTTGAGGCCTCTTGTTACCTGGGAGAAGAGACCACAGCACCCCCCACCTCCCCCCCCAGCTTTACTCTCCTGTCAGGGATTTGCAGAGAACAAGAAGGTCCTCCCTGAGCCTGCTTTTCTCCTGGCTGAGCCCCCACAGCTCACTCAGCTGCTTTTGGAAAAGGAAAGAAGGAGCTTTTCAGGAACTTGCAGGAAATTTCCTCAAAAAATAGGTCTAAATTGAAAAAAGGGTCATTGAAACACCTTCACATTTTCAAACAGGGTGCAGACTCAGAGAACACTGCAGAAAAAGGCACTGAAGCCATCCTTCAAAACATGTTAGGGTTTTCTTCACTCAGCTGCAATTATCATTCTGAAAGCTGAGGATGTACGATGGAAAAGAGTGTGTGTGGGCGGGAGAGAAGGGGAAAAAGAGAAAGACAACAGCAGCATGGAAGGAAATTCAACACTGCCAAATGAAAGCCACCGTGACAGGCAGAATTTACTTCCTTGCAGAAGGGTTTCCCATGTCATCCGTAACAGAGAGAAGGAGAAAAAAACACATTATTTTGAAGAATATCATCCATGAAAATAAGAATTCAGGGAGGGTCCCCCTCAGGTGCAGCAGCCAGAAGAAGACCCCTCCCTTTCTTGCTGTTTCCCCACTCTCCAACAGAAGGTGAGTTCAGCCCAGCATAAAACTGCTCCTGACAAAATCCTGTTCCCAGCCTCACTTGCTGGCAGGTGTGTGTCTGCTACAGCAAACATCTCCAAGCCCCACTGCTGGGCAGGTTTCTGCTCCAGGGACATGGATGCGTCTTCCACAGGCTCCACACTGATCTGATAACTTTCTTAGGAACACCACACGCCTGGTACAACTTCGTGTTTAGCAGGAGCTGCCCAGTGCGTGGTCCTCCCACGCAGGCACTGCCCACCCCCATGACCACTCATCCCTCCTCCGGCCTGGCTGCAGGGGTGCCGTGCCTGGAGCTGTGCCACGGCACCAGCCTTTGCCTCTGGTGACAGCGGGCAGCAGAGCTGGCAGGGGGGCATCGCTGCCCCTCAGCCCAAAGGAGACACAGGCTCCACTACCAGCTCTGCCCACGCTGCTGGGATCTCTGGAAAGACCCCTGGACTGACCCACTTAATGCTGGGATGAGACACCGTGGGCTCTGCAGCCTCCTCGGGCCAGAATCACTGCCTTGGCAGTGCTGTGCTCCAGGTCGGGTCTAATGGGACACCCCACAAGGCCAGGAAGTGAAGCACCAAGGACTGGATTGCCTGCCCAGGGGAGGAGGGGGCTAGTACTGCTCTCCTGGCTCTGGGCCACAGCCTGAGGGGTGGGAAACTCCCTGATAGCCAAATGATGGGAAAGGGCACTGAATTACAGAAGGGATGATGGGAAAAGAAACTCAGCAGTCACCCCCTCCCAGCAGGTTCACGCGAGGCTTGCAGTAAATCTTGTGCGACATAAGGAAGCACCCCAGCTGGAGGACAGCTCTGCCCACAAGGCCTCAGCGTCCCTCTTCCCAGACACAAGGCCTGCAGACGAATGTGCAGGGGCAGGGACTGAGTGACCTCTCTCAGAGGTGCCACCCTACACCAGAGCACACACAGCACACACCTCCCCAGCATCCAGAGCAGAGGAGAGCACAGTCCCCCTCTCCCCAGCTCAGAGCTGGCTGGCACCGTGGCTTGAGGAGCCACCTCCAGCCCCAGGAGCTCCTGCTGGCAGCAGCAAACTTGCAGCCCATGCAGCCAGCCAACATCCAACAAGAACAACAGTCAGCATCAGCCTGTGGCGGAAAACCACAGCCATTATCCCAGCAGGAAGGTTTCAAAAGGTCACAGCTTCCCAGTGCACCTTCCCATGTGCCCATCTGCCCTTCTGAAGCCAAAACCTTCTTCGTGTATTTATGGTTTGGGAGTTATCAGCTCCTCTCCTGGATACTTTAATATCTAAATATGACGTTTGCTGGTTTCATCACCTGCCAGCCAGTGTCAAACTTCACCACAGAAAGGCATTTCCTCTCCTTGCTCAAAGAAACATCCAGAGCCTCCTTCTGCAGGAGCAGTGATTTTATTCCCAGTTACCTGTCTGGTTACAGTGACGTCATGTGTGTTCTTGGCAAATTCAGCTTTCTCTACAGGTGTAGCACACCGCAGGCAGGATTCCCTCCACTTCCTGCACCTGGTGTGACAGCTCTGGACTCCCTGCCCCTGCCCTGATGACATGGAGCAGAAGGCGATCCAGCCTGCAGTGCTTGGGAAGGAAGGAGGGGCCTGGAGCCGTCTGCGACCCAAGGCAGGAGGGCTCCAGGTTCGCTGGCTCAGCACAGGCAGACAGTGCAGTTGTCTGTCCTCTCGCTGGGAAGAGCCTGCTGTAGAAAATTCCCTCCTGGATGGGTTTGGATCACCTGCCAGTGACACTTACTGACACATGGCATCCCCGAGGACTGGGGAAATGCGTCCTGGCTGCAGTTCTAGGGGTCATTTCAAGCCACAAAACACACCTCTAATCTCTCAGCTCCGTGCAGCAGCTACAGAAGTTCGCAGGCGTCAGCAGAGCAGCCGCCCCGCCTGCCTCACCCGAGCATCCTTCATCGCAGCGAGCAGCACGGAGCTGCTCAGCCCTCCAACAGCTTGGGAAATCCTCTCTCCACACCATCATACAGCATCAAGTGCCCTCGGGGATCCGTGCTTGCCGCCAGTACTCCCAGCTAGTGCTGAGCACCAGGAAAACAGCCTGGATGCCAGAAGCCTGCATGTCACCAGGAATGGACTGACAGAAATCGTCTCCTCACACGTCACAGCTCCCCCACACAGATGGAGTGTGCTGCTGCAGATCAGAGGCAGGGCTGGGCACCACAAGTTTCTGTCCTTGTGGATCTAACACCTCTGCTGGGAGCTGAGCTTGGCTGGGAAACATTCGGAAGGAGGTGGCCACCCAAGGAGAGACAACACTCCGCTGGCTGATACTTTGCAAGTCTCTTGCAGACCCTTTTCAGGAACAAGGCAGGTGGCCTCCAGCCCCAAACACCAACTCAGATGCCCCCAACTGCATAGAGAACCCCTGCAGAGTCTGCGTCCTTTATACCGGGTCTGCCAGCCCCACAGAGGAGCAGCTGGCAGAGGGCCAGCCCTGCACCCGGGGCCATGGACTGTGCTGAGGTGCATCAGTGACAGGCGCTGGAGGGAGGGGAGGGGTTTGTTTCCATTTCTGGTGATTTCTGGTGCTGACACAGTGTTGGGAACCCAGCACACCACCAGTTTCTGCCTGCTCCCTAGAAGAGCATGCAAATCAGCATCCTTCCTGCTTGTCAGGCAGGCAATCACAGCGTGGGGATGCTAAGAAGCTTTCCTGTGATCAGTGGCACAGATGGGACCTGAACCAAGTCTCCAAGCACAGCCCCCTTGCCTGCATTGGTTCCCTTCAGAGTAGGAAGCAACACAAACACCTCTGACTGCAGCGAGTGTGCCCAGCACCCCTGCACTGAGAGCAGCCCCCACCCAGAACATCCCCGTGCTGGAATGGGCTGGGTGTGCCACAAAGCTCCTTCTCTGGAGCACTGTCCAGGCGATGGAGATCAGGCTGCACAGAGGAATTACTGACCACAGCACACCTCTCCTGGGGCTAACACCCAGCACTGCCTCACCATGCGCTGTGCCTCACCCAGGGCAGCCCATCCCTTCTGACACCAAAGCATCTGGGCAGCTGCAGCATCAGCAGCTGCACCCCAACCCTGCTGTCCATGTAGGCATGGCCTTGGGGAGCCCCCGATCCTTCCCCTCAGTGCCCCACAGCACCCTGCAGTGAGGCTCTGTGTGCAAGGCGCTGTGTGCAAGAAGTCCGGCGGGGTGACCCCCAGCCTGCTGCCTCTCATCGTCACCCCAGTTCTTGCGGGTATAGAATAATTCCTAATTCCCATCCAAACAATCTTACATCTACTACTATATCCTACCCAAGGTTCAAAACCCTCAAGGCCTTTTCCAGAATCTCAGTTGCATCTGAGCCTCCCAAATCCACCAGAATACCTGGTCTCTACTAGGTTTTCCCCTCCTTCCCTGTAGCCCTACTTGGGCATCATCTGGCCTGTGGGTTCTGCAGCATTTGCCAGACCTTGCAGTTGCTGTTGTGTCTGAATGTCCAAGAGATGACAGCCATCCTACAGACTAACAGCCACCCAGCCTCTTGTGTCCCCCACACCAGGAGGACCAGCTTAAATCACCAGCCTCGGCAGAAAGCGCCAGAGAAGAGCAATCCTGGTGTACCGCAGACCTCCACCCCAGCTGCAGCCCCATTTACTGACACCAAGGCATCTTCTGGGAATGCTCAAGGTCATGGCATCATTGGATGATGGAACTCTCGTTTGATATTTGGCCCATCCACAGGGCTGAGTGTGCTGCTGTTGGAATGGGCCTCCTCCTGCTCACGGAGACTGCCAAGACAAGCCAGGAGCTGCAGGAAGGACCTGGCAGGGAAACTCCTCCAGCTCCTTCTTGCTGCCTCAGCTCTGCATATTCAGGGATGTATCTGTGGGATTCAGGCTCTCCAGTGCTGTAAGAAAGGGTCTCCAGGTCTTCTCAAAGCTGTCCATGCCAGGTCCCCCAAGGACAGAAATTGCTGCTTCATTCCAGCCCAGGCAGGCAGTGAGTGTCCCATCACCCCATGAGAGGAGTCTCTGATGTTCCCCAGATCCCACCAGCCTCAGCAGGCAGCTCCCCATGGAGTTCAGGGCTGGGGCTGAGCCAACCTGGCACCCAGGATGGGAAGACAGATCCTTCTCCCAGCAGCGATACAGGGAAAAGGTGGCTGAGACCCCACATGCAGAGGATCTTCCCAGGGATGCTGATGACTTCAGCTGGACCCCCAGCACGTGCCAGCCTGGCTGAAGGCTGAGAGCAGCCATGGGGAGATCCGGGCAAACACGTCCACACTCCTTTTCTCCTCAGCACCAAGACACACAGAAGGGCAGCTGAGGAAGACTGGAGGGCTGGGAGGGGAACACCTAGAGCAGCATGTCCAAACAAGGGCCAGGAGCATTCAGTCCTACCCTTGCTGTTACTACCATCCCATGGACCCCTGTGGAAGATCTGACCCCCAAGCAAGGCATCCTGACCTAGGGATCATGCTCCCTGTCACACTCCCAGGGCTAATAAGTGTTTTGCTAATCACACACCCACATGCCTCTGCATGATGGGAAAGGCCACATCCCACTGGCACAGGCTGGCAGTCAAGGCTGTGCCTGATGCTGCCCTCCCCTTGGCTCGTCCCGGGGCTGCCCAGCCCGAGCAGCGGGAGCAGCCGGTGCGGCAGCGGGAGCCAGGGTCCGGCGGGGACAGGCTCCGGCCAGGGCAGCAGCCAGGGCTCGTGCATCGCTGCCAACTTTGAGGCAGCCCAGAAAGCAGACCTAGTTCCAGTCCCTACCCTCCTGCCAAGCCATCTGCCTGCCCTGAGACCACCGAGAGGCTCCTGAGCAGCGTTTCATCATTACCAAGCCATTACAGGAAGTGGATAAGCAGTGATTGATTATAATGAATGCAAATACCTGCCTTCCGACCCCAAATTGGCAGGACCTGACTAGCTCTCCCACTAAGTAGTACATCGTGTCCTTCCACAGGCTCTGCAAAGCATTCCCATCCTCCTCAGCCTTTCCACAAGCCATCAGGCACAGCACTGCCCATCTAGACCTGCCCTAGAAAACCATCACATCCAAGATCTGCTTTCCATCAGCCCTGGGGCTCTGCTCTCACCTGCAGATCCTACAGGCTCATTTCCAGCACCTGAGCCCATTGGGAAGGCTTTCCCAGAGTTCTCATCTTCATCAAGAGGGCAAAGAACAGTTCTCTCCTGTCAGGACAGAGAGAGAAGGCGGGGCAGCAGGGTGAGAGCTGAGTGCTCTCTCACAAGTGTGACACATCCCTACTCATCAGGCATGTGTGTCCCATCCCAGAGAGGTGCTGTGCCCAGAGACAACAGCAGCCAGCTCTGCTCCAGGAGGTCACCAGAGAAGAAGTGTTATTCCTGCAAAACCAGAACACATGCTACAGCCTGCAAGGATGAACTCAGTTGCCCTCCAGGGGCCAGCAACCAGTAAGTGACAGGAACAGAGGAAAGGAGGGCACTGCCCTGCTGCAGGCAATGAGTGCGGGGCAAGTGGGGGACCAGAGAGAACCACCATGGACACCAACTGAAACAAAGAGAATTCAAGAACTGTCCAGGCCAGGGAGAGTTTCTGTGGGCAGAAGAACCTTGTCCCTGAGCTACAACATTCAAGATACAAATCATGATCTCCCCTCTATGACCAATCTTCTGGGGTACCCTTTATTTTCTGTGCCCCAGACTGCTCAGGGCCTTATCCAGGGTGGAGCTGGACCATGGGGATTCGACAAGAGCAGTTTTTACTGGCCCTTCAGCCCAGCCTTTGCAGCACACAGCTCAGCCCCAAGCTGCAGCAGCCAAGCTCTGGGAGCACGGTCATTCAGCAGAGAAAGAGCAGTACGGTGATTCATCCTCCTTTTGATCTCTAGCCTACCCTTGCAGGCTCAGTACTCTGTCCCCAAAATTTTGGGCAGTTGGCAGACCTCTCCACCTCCCCCCATGGTGGAGACGCTGAGTGCTGAGAGGTGCTGATGCCTTCAAGGGTTCGACTGCCGCACACCCAATCCAGTAGGCAAGCAGACGCCTGGCTGCCAAAGTTTCCAGGGAGATGAGCTTCCTCCAGAGCCTCCCCTCGCCGCACGCATCCGCCGAGCCCCCGCCGAGGACAGGCGTCCTGTGCCATCTGCACCGGACAGAGCAGCTCACAGCGCAGAGAACACCTCGCCAGGGAGCGGGGCAGAGCCTTCCCCTGCCAGCGGCACCGTTCGGGCACGACAGGCTGTCCAGCACTTGGGGAGGGGGTAAACTCGCATCCTGGCAGCCTCCTCTGAGCAGCAGAGAGGGGTAGGATGTACTGACTCCTCTGCTGCCCCCAGCCCAGCTTCCCCCGGCCCCGGCAGCACTGACCAGGCTGCGCGCAGGGCACGGAGCGGGCACGGACAGAGCTGCCAGACAGCCCCGGCGCCTCCCGCCTCAGCGGAGGCACTTTCCTCACCTCCCAGCACTTTGTCGCTCAGGCTCCTCTGCAGTGAGAATTCCTCAGACGACCAGAGTCGCCCACGGGCTCGCAGCCTCCCAAACCTGCTGCCCCCCACGGCTCATTCTCGTGGAGCTCCTCCTGGCCGAGGGCGTCGCTCAGCTCTGTGCTTCTCCCGGCATCTGCCCCTTCAGCGGCCCTGGGCCGGTACAGCTGACCTGAGGAAGCCCAAGTTCCACGCCAGGGCCAGCACAGCTCTCCTTTACACTCAGCAGCGTCACGCATTGACTCAGGAGGGGAACGGTGATGAGGCCACTTCAGCAGTAGCATCCAGTGCCCCAAGCCTGGCAAAGCAGCGGCCGCTCTGCGTAGGAGCCGTGTCACATGCGCAGGGGAACTGGCCACCCCCTCCAGTCTGCTGGGAGAGGCACCCTCAGCCCAGCAGCACGGCACCAAAGCCCATCCCCTCCGGCACTTTGCAGCAGCTTTTGGGATGTGCCGAGTGCTTGAAGGCTCCAGGCCCGGGTGCCCATGGTGCATCCTACACAGCCCAAACAGAGCAGGGAGCTCAGCTGCGGCAGAGCGTGGCTCCCTTTTTGCCTGGTGATGCAGTTTATTGCCTCTGTGCTCCCAAGCATGCACCAGTTTCTGATCCAGATCCAAAGCCAAGTCAAGGTGTCGCCTGTGATTTAGAAAGGGCGTTCTGCCTCAGGGCCCAGATCTAAGGGCTGTCAGCTGGCGGAGCACAGAGAGTGACCAAGCAGCAGCTGAGGCCTGGGGCTGGGCATGGAGCGGCCCTAGACAGAGAAATCAGCACTGCTGGGATCACTTAGGAGCTGTTTTAGTCTCGTCTTACTCATGGAAGTCCTTGGGGAGATGCTTTATTTAGTCAAACATTTCTGAAAGGGAGACTGAGAAACTAGCCAGGCTTTGCTCCATGCATGGCACACACCTGGGAGGGGAAAAACTGTTGTGTCAGGCACCACTGAAGTCACTTGGACCTGTAGCTTCAGCTGAGCGAAGTTCCAGTTGCCAATTCCTGGATGGTTCGCTTGGGAGACAAGGAGCTGACCTGGCCACGAGGACCCAGCCACCCCTGGTCCACTCCAGACCAAATCCTGTATGAGAGGATTTAAGAGAGCCTCCAGAATTGTGCCACCCTTGCAAGAGGTCAAAGCTGTCTGCAGCACAGTGACCATTCCCCATCCGCAGAAAGTCAAGGCAAGAAGGAAGCAAGTTTTTGCTCTTCTGCAAACCCAAGGAAGTGTGATTTTCTGAAGGTGGTGAGAAATAGTTTCAGACAGCTCTAATTAGCAAGGTGGTGTGTGAGAAAATCCAGCTTTACTGCTCTGTGCTCCACAGCTGTCCTGGGATGAAGGGAGAGTACTGTCACCTGTGGCTGGAGCCCACCCACACCCCTCCCCTGTGCCTGCCTGGCTTGGAGTGAGTCCGATGATCTGCAGGATAGTGAAGAGGGATATTTTTGCATGAGCTGCTGGTCCAAAGTTGCCAGTGCTATTTCAGGCAGCAACACCTACACTGTAATCCAGAGGGCTGTATTTTCCAGAGGGCACTTCAAAATCCGGCCTCCCTCCTCCCCTCACAGGGCAGCTCTAACCAACCTGGCTCCAGGATAAACAGCTCCCAGCATTATGTGGCCACTGAGGCCAATGCCACAGCCCAAGCATGTTCCTGATTCCCACTGGGACCAAGACACCTTTGGACTGGAAATAAAATAAATACCCCATCTCACAAGAAGTGCCAGCTGCAACAACAGGTCCTCTGCCTGCAAAGCCTCCCAGGGATCTGCCACCACCAGATTACCTGCCCAGGCTAAGCTAGCTAATCCTACAGGCGAGTTGCAGACCTCGTCCTGGAGCTCAGCAGCGTTTTCGGTGAGGTGCTTCAGGAGACGTACAAGCTCTAATTAAAGCTACTTTGCAACTCACTGCATATGGAGGCAGGAAGATGTTTGTTCCTCTGTGAAAGCAGAAATCAGAGCCTGGACAGGTTACATCCCCACTCTCCTGTGTACGAAATATCTGCACATAAATCTTTCGCACAGGAGGGAACTCATACAGAGTGGGAAGCAGATGCTGACACAAGCTACCCCTAAAGACCAGGAGGATGAGGACCACAACCCCCTTTCTGGATTCAGATCAGGAGTTGTTCCAGAGGGGATAATACCATCAGCTCCTTCACCAGTGAGAGCCAGTGCCATGTCTTACACCTATTTCCTCCTCCTTGATCTGTGTGTGTAGGCACAAAGGAGATATGAGACCATCCAAAATTAAGGAGCTAGAAGACACAAAGAAAAGAGACAGGAGGAGAAGCAATAACAGGAATCGTTATATAACAGTATGAAAAAAACCCAGTAATACTCCCAGTGCAGAAGAGGTTTTAAGATGGACAAGTAGGTGGTGAGACCTGCAGGATGCCAGGCACCAGGACCAGCTGCTCCCTCTGGGCCAGGGGTATGAAAACCATGGCTGGGCAGAGCTGCAAAGGCTGCACCCTCTGGGGTTTGCAGGTGGGGAAGTTCCAGCCTTCAGAGCCTGCCCAGCAGTGAGAATCCCCCTCCCTGGATCTCTGCTCAGGGGGCACACATGAAACAGCCCAGCTCAGACCCCACACGCACCAGGTGCAAAGACTGGCTTTCCTGTTCTGTCTCTCACACCCCAGGCCATCCTTCTCTCACCTCAGTCTTCCTGGCTCTGCTCAGAGATGGTCTGGGTCCCATCCAGAGTCTCAGCACCCACTTTCTCTCCTCTAAGTGAGATGTGCAAACAGCAGAGACTGCTCCTTGGAGAGAGACATGGATGCACCCATCACAGGTCTAGTCCTGCATCGCATCCCGGACCTCGGCAAGCAGCAAGAGCAGGAGACACACAGCATCTTAGCCGGTGAGAAGGGGATGAATCACTGGAAAACAGACCCAGGCACAGAGCCAGAGCAGGGAGAAGATGGTCCTGTGAGGCCTCCATCTTTGGGAGTGGGGGGATTGGAATGATCAGAGCCACAAGGTCCTCCCTTCCCGCTCAGAAGTGACCCCAGCATCTGTCCCCCAGCTCTGTAACATCCCTCACACAGCTGCAGCCCAGCTGTCCCTCCGAGTGCCCTTTGTGCCTGGACAGTCACCCCCTTCCAGCTCTGGAGCTCTCATGCCACCCCCATGAGTGGCAAGAATGGGAAATAGCCCTGCACCCCTTCGGATCCTCCCTCCCAGCACAAACCACAGAGCAGGAAGGAAAACTGTGGCCTGGCTTCCCAGTTCACACACCTTCCCAGAAGTTCAGGTGCTACAAATCAGACAATCCTGCCAGGAAAGTCACCTTCAGAAGTAACCTCCCGGCTGAACCAAGAGCATGAAGTGCTCAGGGAACCACCAGTTCAGCAAGCTGAGACTCCCATTTCATCTTCATCACCAAACCAAACCACAGCTATGACATTTCCCAACCACCAGATTTTATTTTTCCTTTGGAATCTGCCATGGAGTTCTGCTGAGACAAGGCTCCACCAACCTGCAGCGTCCCTCAGCCAGGGAGCCGAATCAGCCCGTCAGAGCCACACAGAAACAAAAGCATCAGCTCCAAGAAGGTGTCACGACAGAATGACAACCCTTAACTTGTTGTTACATCAGCCCACACATTAACGCTTTGGGCCTGAGCCAGGATGCCACGGAGCAGCCTCCATTCCCCTTAAAGTCAAACGCTGCTGCTCAGAGATGCACAAGTTCACAATCCTTTTTGATTAAAAGAATAAATAAATAAAAAACCAATAAAAGCTACGTACCTTTTGCTGTGTTTTCCCCTGACAATGAGACCACAGTCCTGAGAAATTCCCCCATTTACTTTCCTCTTGTCTCTACCACACCTCTTTCACTAAATCCTCTCTGTCTACGATGGCCCACATAGAGATGCACATGAAATTAGTGTCTCCCAAATTAGTTTTCTTGCACTCAGTCCTAGCCCATTTTCCTCAACAACATATTACAATATGCAAGGTTCCACCTTTCTCCCAGGAAATGCAAGTTCCTAAATTTATCTTTTAGATAACTAAAAAAAGAGACAGGTCTAGCTTTCACAATGTGGGGTCAGCAGTCCCAAATAGCAGACTATTTGCCCCAGAAATACCCAGTTAATACCACGACAACAACCACCACGGAGCAGTACACATATGGTCATTACAGAGCTAAGTATAACTTGACAAAGTACCTTGCTTTAAATGAGGCAAAAGGCCAATTAACCTGATGAGGATGCGCTGTACTGACATTGAGTGGGGAGCCTGGATTCCCTGGAGATACACCCTGTATATCCTCGTAACACACCAAACATGAGGGATTCAAGCTGTTTGTGAGGGCACGGCATGGCACTCAGAGCTCCCCGGGTTAACACCAGCCTTCCCCAGATTTTGTGACACAGTATCCAGCAGTCAGGCTGGATGAAGGGCCAGCAGCGCATTTTTGTCAGCTCAGATCCAAACCCTGGGAAAATACAGGCATTGTCCTCGCCCGGTCCCCACTGCCCAGCCCTTCGCAGGTGTTCACCTGCCAGAGGACAGCAAGGAAAATCCAGGAACAAAAGCAGGGGCGCTCCGGCGGGCGCTTCCCGTTGAAGTCATTTCATAACCGCGTTTCCAGAGGTGCTGGAAGAACAGCACAAGCCACCGCACGAGAGCCGTGATCGGAGACACCGAAATGCGCGGAAGGAACAAAAGAAAAACCAACTTCCCCCCCGCCAGGGCCGCTATTTTGGAAGACGCAAAACTTCCCAGCTCTTAGGGCACACCTGGAGCGCTGCCCCCGTCCCAGCCCCTCATCCCGGGCCAGGCCCCTCCGCAGAAGGGAACGCGCCCGGGGGTCCCGGCCGGAGTCACCGGAGCCCCGGCAGGCCGGCAGCTCTCCCGCTCAGGGCTGCCACGGCCAAGGCCCCCGAAGGGAGCGGCACCGGGGCGCTGGGACCGCGCTGGGACCGTGCCGGGACCGTGCCGGGACCGCGCTGGGACCGGG
>WBMY01013293.1:0-69148 GCA_013397315.1 Donacobius atricapilla
GCCACCTTGGCTGTTCATACCGGTATTCACCAAGGATCTCCACCAGCACATCAGCCCTGCTGGTTTCCTTCTTATAGTGACAACCTGCTCATGTCTCAGATTACAGAGCCTAAACCACCCTTTTCCCAGGGACTGTGATGCTTTTGGGAACTGCAGGAACAGACCTGTGGTGCCACTTCTCCCAGCCTCTCCTTGCTGACACTGTTTTCATTTACAAGATGAGGCAAGAGGCCTTAATCTCCCTTGGCCACACAACATCTTTTGGCTGAGATTCTGGGAGGGAATGCTGCAGGTGGGGAAGGGCCACAATCCTCCACCCCGGACCCTGCTGCTGGAGCGGCTGTTCCAGTGTGGAGCACAGCTCACACATCTGCTGGCCCTGCTGCAGACACCCTTTGAGAATGAAAAAAATGGGATTTATGCCTGGCAAACGAGTTCAGGTCAAGGGCTTCCAAAGTGCCAAAGAACTGGAGGCAGCAGGCCGGGGGATGAGAGGCAGCAGCCCCAGAGCTGAGAGGTTTCCCTGCTGGGGGGCAGGGCAGGGGCTGTGCCACGGGACCCACGGTTAAGCCGATTGCTGGCCGGACACCCCCTGCCCCGGGAGAGCGGGCGGAGGAAGGAGAGCCGGGCACTAATCTGCTCCATCTGCTCTGGAGCAGTTAATTGGATTGAGGGTGCAGAAGGCAAGACCCCGCTCTGGGCACTGGGAGCCTCCCGTTTCCCTGAACAAAGCTGCTCCAGCAGTGCTGCCCAACACCTCTGCCCAAACTTCCCCAGGGCATGGCTGCTCCAGCAGTGCTGCCCAAACCCTTCCCCAGGGCATGGCTGCTCCAGCAGTGCTGCCCAACACCTCTGCCCAAACTTCCCCAGGGCACGGCTGCTCCAGCAGTGCTGCCCAACACCTCTGCCCAAACTTCCCCAGGGCTGCCCTGCCCAGGACAGGGCTGCTCCAGCACCTCCCTACCAGTGGGGCAGAACTAAATATTGGAAACACAACCCATGTGAATCCACTCCCAGAAGTAACACTTCAGCTTAAACAAAACACTACCAACAGCAGACAAAAGAGATTAAAAATTAGCTTCCTTTCCCAAAAGCCAGCAGAATGCTGTTAACGTCAGGTTTTATTTAGGTGTAAAAGTCAAAAGCTTGCGTGCCAGTTGCCATCTATAGACCTTACTAATACCACTCCTACATCTGCAACATTTATTCTACATCAGTGGCTTAATGATGTTGGTCTTCTGCTTTTCAACGATTCAGCTCAGCACCTACTTCGCTTTTAAAAATAACAGGCAATTCAGTTGTGCAGCATTTTCATTAAACTGGGCTGCAGTGTGATGACATGAGAATGACAAGGAGAAGAAATATAAAAAAAGTTTAATACAATAATAATAAGAAACCTTTAAATTTTTTTTCCCCTCTGTGAACACGAAGTTTGTAGCTATGGAAACTACTTATGAGAAAGCTAAAAAATGTCAGCAAATACAGTCAGAGAATGATCTAGATATATGAAAGTCCTAACAATGCTGGAGAACCAGAGACACGGGGTGAAAGAAAAGTGTAAATTGAAGATGACAACACTTGTGGATCTGACAACACATTCTCCTTTGACAGGCCAAATTCATTTTTATTGCCATGGCACTAAAGTCAACGAATTGCAACTGGAATGAGTTGACACTTTATATTGCTTTTGATAAAACCATTATAAAAAGCATATTTCAGCCTTTAAAGAAGTATTTTAAAAGCATATTCTCTGCCACCAGTGAACTGTATGTGCAGACTGGCTGAGATAAGTGTTACATCAAGACAGTCAACAGCACATCTCTTTCACATTCTGTTCTTTAACCACTCGCCCTGCTAAGGTGGGCAGGTGGGGTCCCTTCAGTTTTAAGATCCACACACTCGTGTGCTCAGCAGAGCTTGGTGAGGGTCCTTCTGAGCCTTTCAAAGGCTTTCACAAACTCACTCTGAGTTTTCCAGCTACTTCCCCTATCATTTTGCACATTAGTGTCTTGGTGCTGTGACCATTGGGACAGCAGACGTGAGAAACACCGGTCTGCTTACCTGTATTTCTGTATGGAAGTTATGACCCCCGTTAAAAACATTACTCCATGTTTTTGTTAGAGAGCACATTGCAGGGCTTACCTGGACTAACAGACTAGCTGGGAATGGCTCCAAGGACATGCTATGGTCTGTCAGGTCAATGTGCAAATTAAATCAGATTTATTCAGTGCATGGTGCTTCCCTTGGTGCTGTTTCAGTCCGGATTGTTAATTGAGCAGCCTTACATGGACACACTGTGATTCCATGCTGAGGTTTGTACAGAAAACACACGGAAGAAAACCTGAAGTCCATTTCTGATCTGTCCACTGCAGTGGGCAAAGAATAAATCAACATCACCAAACGCTCAGGAAATTTATATTGTGTAGGAAATATCCTGCTAAACTTTGCACATAGAAAGCTGTGGCAATTTCACTTAAATAATTAGGTTAAAAGAATTGATAGCTTACAAGAGTGGACAAATGTCCTTCTTTTAACCATCTTTGATGGGCTTTTTTAACCATCCTTTTATAACCATCAAGGCTCTTGCTCCTGCCTATGCCCTTTCCTCTTTGGGGGTTGCCCATGTGCAGACGTTCACCCAGCAACTCTGTGTGGTTAACAGTTTTTATCTGTCACAGGGGGGGAAATACCAGTAAAAGGCATCACAACGAGGTGTTCAAGACTACAAGCAGAGCTGAGCTAATCACAGTGAAAGGCATTTCTAGATGGGCTCTAAGCTGATAGAAGAGAGGATGAGTCCCCTTGACACTGGAGAGAACAACTTGTCCAAGGAGGGCAGCTGCCCTCAGCCTGGCTTTCCCTGCCTAGGAAAAGGTCAGGCTTTCAACCAAATCTTACAGCCAAGTAATTCTTCTCTTGCTTCCTGATGATACCCACCTGACTTTACAGGGCAGCCCTGCTCCTCATCCCTGTGGGACGCATCTTCCCTTTTGTGATAATTTGCTTTCATATCTTCATGAGTAAACGAGAGCTTGATAAACCACCCAAGACACATATTTGCAATGAATCACCATTTGTCATTTAAGCTCCGTAAGTCCAGCATCAGAAACAGAAATCTGGACCAGTCCCTGTTTGGGAGAAGTCCAGACTAGCTACAAAAATACAAGATTTCTCATCTGCCAACTGTTTTACTACTAAAACATTGGGTTAAAAAAAAAAAAAAGGAAATTAAGCAAGCTAATAAAAATACTAGCAAACATCATAAATTGAAGTTGCAAAATTTGGAGGTGGAGCTGCAGCGATGTGATCAGTGACCGTGAGATACTGTTTGCCCTCACCAGCTTTGCTGACCTGGACTATTTATTTCCCAGCACTCCCTCCCAGCTCAGCACGGGGCTGGCCACAATCCCGCTCTGGCTCAGCCCTCCTATTGACACGTGTTTGTCACTCAGACCTCGCAGGGTTTTTCTTCCTGCTCGCCACTGAGCTGACTTGGTGTGCTCACCACCGGAGATCCTGTGGATGGCGAGGCTGCAGGAGCATTCCTGCCAGCTATTCCTGACCACTCTCGGTGACACGGAGAGCAGCAGCTTTGCCAGAGCTGTGGCAGGGGAGTTCCTGGCATGGGAAGCCGGCTCATCCCCGGAGACGTCACTCCACCACCACAGGGTTTAAAGTGCTCACTCACCACCTCCCCTTCATACAAGTCGGAAGGGAAATTCACCTAACTCATTACTAATTATTTTAAGCAAAGCACTTGCAGCACACTAAATCTCATTGCTCCTTTTCCTTTATCGGACCGTGCCAAAGCAAGAGGTCCATAAACGTGGCACGTGCTTGTGTCCCTGCCTGGGATCCTGACTCTACCATCAGGAATACCAGGCAGGAGGAGACGCCTTCCTCCTGCAAGCCCTCTGTCCAAACTCCAAAGTGAAAAGCAGCTGTGCAGAATGCACTCAGAGTGTCAAACTCAGCACAGAATCACAAATGGGGTATTTAGGAATAACTCACTGTAGAAAGACTACAATGCATAGTTCAACAAGACGTTAAAAAGGCCCAAAGTGATCTGTTCTAAGGTCTTATCCACATAACAATCTTCAAAACATGACTGGGGTGTAACGTGCACTTTATAACTCTCTGATGACTGGGAAGACATTAACCCAAAGTGACAGAAAATATTTGCAGCCATTTGGAGACAGAGTTTAATACTGAATTTGCTTTCACCTTGTGTCTCGAATACCCACAGCCAGAGCTACTGCCAAGAGAAGGCTCGTCGCTCCTGAAAGTGCATCCTGGCTCTTCCTGGCTGGCAAATAACAATCTTCCTGGTTTTAGTCAAGTTTCTGCCATCCACTCAAAGCTTTATAACATCTTAACATATTTCTAACCTCAGCTTATCCCCTCATGGGTAAGTGTGAACACTCCTGCTCAACACAGCTCAAGCATCTACAAACCACCACACACTTTCCCATTTTTAATCCTTCCATGTGCCTTACCTTGGATTCTACTTTAAAAATATAGTTTAACAGGAAGAAAACCTCTCAGGCAATTTGGAAAGGAAAAACAGGAAATAAATAAAAAGGGAGACAATTTTACAGGTCCTACTTCAGCTAAACCTTTCAGGGCCTTCAATGAGAAGATAATCTTTCTGTGATTATGGCCAAACCCTCTCGTTGCTTGGCAACACATAATTAAGGAATATGTTTTCAGATCCGCTTTGCAAGCTGGCCATTATCAGATGAAATTACTGGAGCAACAAATGTCATCCTCATGCAAATGAGATGGTCGTAGGCAAAAGAAGAAAAAAAAGGAAAAAGGAGGATTGAGTAGCAAGAAAGAGCTCAACAGCACAGAAACGCTGCTGGCTTCTTCTTGCTGTGCACCAGTAATTTTGGTAAAGGGAAGGGATAATTTCAAGATCTTTAGAGAATAGGGTTTGCAGTTTATAAATGAGAACCAGGGAGGGAGGGATCTGCTTCCCGTGGTGGAGGAGATTGCTCTCAGTCCCTGTGCTCTGGAGGTCCTTCAGCCCAGAGCTGTCGCTGCGTCGGCATCGACCGCTCAGTCAGACACAGCGCAAATAAATGAACATATTTGTGTTCCCCACATTATGCCAGTTCGTCTTCTTAGCCGCATTTATTTAAAAATACTGCCTGGATGTACTACTTTAGCATCTGATCCATGTCAACACAGAACATGTTGCCTAATATTGAAGCATTTTTTAGGAATCAATACATTACACCAGCTACATAAAGGACTCATAAGCGTGAAAGGACCAGCATTTACTTCCTAGCTGTGTAATTATGGTATGGCAGGGAAAGGGGTGTGCCAAGTGTCTGCATTTTGACAACTTTATCATTTCCACTCACAAAATCATTCTTTATTTAGATTCCTGTGGAATGGCATCACCAATTTGGCACCATCTCGATGACTATAAATGGTATCCCTCTTATTAAAGCTTTGTGTGTGTGTGTGTGTTGTTCAGGAATCGTTTGCATGGGAGAAAACTCCCTGCTCACGGCATCATTACCAGCAAAAAACATTTCAAAGGGTGTCTTGCCCTTTTTTTTTCAAACAAGTCAAGGCACAAATGAACAGATTTGATGAATTCCCTTATATTTCTCCGGGTGATTTTAGGAGTTAATTTCTATCAGGTTCTGAGTGCCACTGCTCCAAAGTGGAGGAGCAGAGCCTGCTCAGATTGTTCAGCTTTTCATCTGAGCAGCCAAGAGCTTGAGAGTTTCTAGAAAGGGAAGGGAAGTCTAGGAGCCACCATTCATTTTTATTGTTCCAGTGCTTAATGACAGGCTTTTAGTTTAAAGCACAGCCCTATTACTTTAACAGCTCTATCGCTTCACTTACAGGCATCTTGAGAAGGAAATCAAGGGGTTTATTTTGTATGCCTGATAAAACAGCAAATTAATAATAAGAAGAAAAGCCTTAGGTAATGGCCAAAGGTAAGTCGATTCTCGAATAACACCATTAACTATCTGATGAATTTAGTCAAAACAATGCTAACCATTTCCTCGGAGGAACACATTTGTGCCTGATAACAGTGGTAAAAAGTCAATCTGCAGCAAACCCTGTAGTCCTAATTGCTCAGCCAGCACAGTGTCTAATCTCCTGTTCTCGACAAACAACAGGAACGGCAAGATTAACCCTGGAAACATTATCTGAGATACCGCTCACGTTTAACTGAAGTTGGCTAAACAAGTAAAATACCTGGAATTTAACCACAGAGCAAGAATCAGCATCTTTAGCCCTGCAAAGAAACCCCCTTCACCTCATTTTATAAGCAAGACAGGATCTAACATTTAGGCACGAACCCCCATGAGATTTGACGGCGGGTTTTTTTGCGGGGTATAAAACAAGCAACAACGAGGTGCTTCTAAACTACTCTATGGACTAAGCCCCTTCGGTAATTACTTGGTTCAGGCGACGCCATGGTGGAGACGATGACGGGGGGCCCCGTGCGCCTGCTGAGCTTCGGGTACGGGGAGAGCTGGGCAGGGAAGGCAGGTCCAGCGGGTGCCAGGCCGCCGTCCCCGGCTGTCCCCGGCCGGCGGAGGAGCTGGGGGCTGCTGTGGGGGCTGGGTGCCGGCGACGCCACCGCTGTCCGCTCCCTCTTCATCAGCTCCATGGGCACGGTGTAGGTGGTGGGGTACGCCGTCTTGGGGCTGGCGTGCGGGTTGGCCGCCGTCATGGGCAGGCCGACCGGAGCGGAGTAGGCAGAGGCGGGACGCGGGTGTGTGCTGCAAGGCAGGGGGGTGTTGTACCCCGAACCGGGGAGGAAGTGCGGCCCCTGAGGAGCCCCCGCGGGGGCCGGGTAGGTGGTGGTCTCCAGCAGGTGCTGGGTCGGGGCGCTGGACGGCCGGCGGTGTATCTCTACACCTCTTGGGGATGGCGGCTGCAGCGGCGGCGGGTGCTGCGAGGTGCCGGGGCCATCCATGGTGGGCACCCCGTATTCTGCCGGGAGCTCGCTGCGGTGGCTGAAGCTGTTGGAGCGGGTCCTGGGGCGCAGCGCCCCGCTCCTGCGCTCCTGTCTCTGCAGCTGCATCTCTGCCTTGTAGTTGTGGGCGATGCGGGACAGCACGCGGGCCTGCCCCAGGTTGGGCGCCACCGACTTGATGTCGTTCTCCTCCATCATGGCCAGCAGGTTCGGGGAGTCGAAGCCCTGCTGCAGCAGGGCAGCAAAGGTGCTCTCCGAGACGCCCTCCGCACGCAGCAGCGCCACAAACTCGGGGTCAAAGCTCCTCTTGCCCTCAGGCCCAGGGAAGGTGGGGGGCACCGGCGGGTGGGAAGGCGTCGCCACCGCCGCCTCGTAGCTGTCGTAGGGACCCTTGGCACCGGTGCTCTCCCTGCCCGGCCCGTAGCTGCTGCCAGCGCTGGCAGTGGGATCCACCACCAGGCAGGTGGGGGCGGCTTGCCGGGCCGCCGCCGCCTCGGGAGCCCGCTCTGCACCATCGCTGTAGCCTGACCTGCTGGGGAAGGAGGGCGGCTCTGCCGCGTACCGCGGGCCGGGGGGCTCCGTGCCGTACCACGCTGGGGAGACATCTCTGCCACGCATCCGCTGCCCGTCCAGGGCCAGCTTGGGGTCTCTGTAGAGGCGGCTGGCATCCGGCGCGGCCGGCGGGCGCGCTGCGGCCTGGTCCCAGGACAGCCGGCTGCCGGGCGCCCCATAGCTCGCCAGCGGCCTGCCCACCACGTGGTCGCGGTAGCAGCGAGGGTCCTTGGGTGACCTCGCCGACAGTGACGGGTCGCTGTAGTAATCCTGGGGCGGCAGAGAGCCCCTGGCTGCCATGGGCGCCGGCCGGTCGCAGTAGGTGAAGTCAGGCACGGAGCCCTTCCTCAGGGGCCCCGGCGCGAAGGTGGCATCCTGGTATGGGTACGCCTCTTGCTTCAGCTCCGCGCCGCCCTGCAAGATGATATCATTTGGCCGCGGTGGCTCGTACCAGCTGCCCTCACCGCCGTAGGTCAGGGAGCTCCTCCGGCCCGCTGGCCTCTGGTACTCGAAGGCGTTCTCGCCCTCCCAGTTCCCCTCATACCAGCCGGCAGCGTCCCAGCTCTGCGAGCGGCCGATGTTGGGGTGCTTGCTGGGGATGGGCATCACCACGAGGCCTCTTGCTCCCGCTGACACGGAGGAGAGGAGGTGCCTTCCTTCTCAGCGCTTCTCCGGCACGCATCCAAACCGGACCCTGCGCCGGAGCCCTCCCGGGACTTCAGCCACCCCCGGCTGGAGGTTTTGCCTTTCCGAGCGTCGCCTGAATTATTAATGCTCGGTAACCTTAGCAGGCAGAGCATGCGGAGGGGCTGCCCCCGGCCGTGCGCTGCAGCCGCGCGGGAGAGCGGCCGCGCTCAGCCCAGATGCTTTATCCTGTGCCGCTGGGGACGGCGTGCGCACACGGACAACTGGCCGAGCAGTGTGTGGGGATTAGGAGCTAAATAAAACCACTAAAGCCCTCACTCCATGTGACATCATTTTAGCCCGATGAAATCTCACGCACTGACCCAGCCAGCAACCTCAATGCAATTTTGCCCCCGGGGAACGATGATTTTTATTTTTTTATTTTTTTATTTTTTTTTTAAACATGTGTTTCCTCTCTTTCGGTTGTCTCCCCCCTCACGTGCTGGGGGAGGCTGTCCCAGCACCCAGCGGGGATAGGCAGTGGGATAACGGAACGTGTGCGGATCCGCCCGGCCCCACACATGCGCATGTAAAAATAAAAAAGAAAGCTTCAGTGTCAGCTCAATCTTAATCCAACCTGATGAAATGCTAATCCACCGCACACAGCTAAGGACAAATTAAATGGGAGCCAGCAGACAGGCCTAAAAAAGGCCAGTGCAGGATACTTGGGAATAAGAGAGAGATTAGAAATTAGTTAGGTATCTGTTTAGCACTTTATGAATATTATAATTTGTGTTAGAAATTACTTTCCCTTTTTCTTTTTTTTTTTTTTTTGTAGTTTCAAATTAGCCATGCTAACTAGGCTCCAAAAAGATTTTTTATAATATTTCCATAATACGCAAATCCTTTCATCATCCCTGGACAGAAAATTGTGAGGTGTAATCTGGAATGTATAATTTTAAGACCCTAGCACAGGTCACGGAGAAGGAGGGGAGGATCAAAGGATCTAAAGCCTGGCCTAACAAAGCAAAAAGGAATAGTAGACTTTTGCCCATTATCTCCAGCTTCCTTTGGAAAAAGTACGTGTTTATGGAATAGGAAAACACTCAGAAACATCACACAAAACTCAATTTGTACTGAGCAGTATTTCAGCATTCATGTGGGTTACACTTTTTTTGCACTTAGAGCAGGCAAAGGGATTTAGATGGAATCACAGCACAGAAAATTGTTATTTGGGAATGTAATAAAAATTTCCATATAGAGTCATTGTTTTCAGAGGAGATATTAAAATGGCTCCCCAAAACACATAACCCAAATTATGACAGGCTGCTCATGCTCAGATATTCATTTTCAAAGAAGAAATAGCTCAACTGCTGCTTATTTTGCTGACCGCTGCTACAGAGGCAACATTTTATTTTTTGAATTAAAAAACTCAGATGGAAACAATTTTGCCTTTCTCTGCTACAATCACAGATTTCTTCCCCTCCAATACACTCCCTTCCAGGACAGACCCATTGGCAGGAGGAACAGTCACCTTCCCTGTCTGTTTGCAAGACAGCTTGAGCGTTTTCCCCGGCTAATCCACAATAAATGTTTAGTGCACAAGCCATCACATGATGGACTATTGTGCTATTATGATAGCTAAATCACTAATACAGTCTAATGCTTATACTTGCCTATCATACTAATACCTCTGGGCTATATTTCTGACCCAAATACTGACAGGATCTTTGAGTAATCCCTAAATTTCTTTATTGCAGTAAATATTACAAATCCTCTTCAAACATTCTCTCCTCCAGTTCCATCCTCAAGAATCATGATCTTGAAAATTATGCTGGATATTACACAGACATGCAAAACATAGGGCCCAAAATATTATTTATGCAGTTTTCAGAAAATATCTGATTGGCATTATACTGAATTAACTAACAAACTTCAGGCATACTGGAAAATTTCTTCTTTTGTGAGAGTCAAGATGAGAAGACACATTTGTGGCTTACAAATAAAGCAGAGAGTATTTTAGCCAACAAAAATGTTTTATTACAACAACATTTTGCTAAAGAATAAAATGTATTCCCAACTGGATATAGCAAGATTGGTGCCATTTGTTCTGAAGCACAGAAGAAATCTACCGAAAATGTATATGACAAAATAATAAAATCCTGGTCTGTAGATCAAGGGCATCTTCCACCATTGTCTTCAAAGAAATTACGAACAAACAGTCACCATGTTAAGCCCTGGCTGACAATGGGAAAAAACCCATGTCATAGAGGAATGAAATTTCAAAAATGCTGATTTTCAACAACTGCACGGGAAGTCAGAAGGGAGACTGAAGCATTCACTACCTCTGAAAAAACCAAGGGCTTTAACGAGAGGACACACAATGGAAACCTCACCCAAACCAACACATCTGTGCCAGGGGCCATGCCCTGCCCAGCAGCACCCAGAAAGCCACCTCCAAACTCCCTCCATCCCAGGCACAGGAGCACATCTGGGCTCCAAAAACCACCCTGGCATCAGCCCGGCCTTGCAGCCTTGGCCAGGAGATGTGCTTCTCTTCCAGCTCTGCACAGGGGCCAGGAAACCCGAACTGTGGACCTGCCACTGGAACACTCATGCATATGGATGCGTTATCCCGTACGTGCTGACCTCAATGGAGCAAACAGATTATTCCTGTGCTCCGAGCCAAGCAGAGGCAAATGCCTGCAGGACCAGGGGCTGCAGGATTTGCACATTTTCCTGCAGCCAAGGGCCAGATGTCCTCTTTGGAGGGCTCTGCTGGCCTCAGTTGACCAAGAGCTGTATCCAGCCTGGAAGATGTGGCCAGGAGCCAAGGAGCTGGGCTGCCTCCTGCACCACCATGGCAGCAAAGGAAATGTTACACCCCCAGTGAACCAAGAAATGAATAAGAAATGATCAGAATGAAATATTTATGGATAGGCAAGAAGGATCTTGTATTTTTCTGTTTTTTGCAGCCTTAAAAGCAGCCCCCTTGCAAATTCAAGCAGCACGGGCAGCAGGGCAAAGCCAGGTGACTGTCCCCCTCTACTCCACTGGTGAGACCCCAGCTGCAGTGCTGTATCCAGCTCTGGGGACTGAGACATAGGAAGGACATGGAGCTGTTGGAGCGAGCCCAGAGGAGGCCATAAAGCTGATTTGAGGGCTGAAGCACCTCTGCTATGGGGAAATGCTGAGAGAATTGGGCTTCTTCACCCTGGAAGGATGATCTTATCACAGCCTTTCGGTACCTGAGGAGGTCCTCCAAGAGAATTGGAGAGGGATTTTTTAGAAGGGCATGGACTGATAGCACATGGGGGAATGGCTTCCCAGTGTCACAGGGCAGGGTTAGATGGGACACTGGGAAGGAATTCCTCCCTGTGAGGGTGCTGAGGCCCTGGCACAGGGTGCCCAGAGCAGCTGTGGCTGCCCCTGGATCCCTGGCAGTGCCCAAGGCCAGGTTGGACACTGGGGCTGGAGCAGCCTGGGACAGTGGAAGGTGTCCCTGCCATGGCAGGGGGTGGAACTAAATCAGCTTTAAGGTCCCTTCCAACCCAAACCATTCTGTGATTCTATGAAATTCTGTGAAATGATTCTGTTCCTATTTCTGAATTCAGACCCAAGCAGGATGGCCACGAGAAGACACAGAGGCCCTGGGGCCCAAACTGATGTCACTGATCTCATTGTGTTTCTCAGGAATGCAAGAGGTACCAGCACCCACACCCTCAACATGAGGGTCCTCACAAGGACTGTGGAATGGGCAGAAAATTTATTCTCCCTTTATCTTTTAATTCTAGAGGTATTCTGGGAAAAGAAAAAAGAATCCACACACAAAAGGAAAAGAAAAAGCTGATCAAGAGATTAAATGCCCTGGTATTTCAGATCACGTGAAAAATGCAGGTTTTGACTTAATACCCTGATTTTCTCTTTAGCATTGATCTCATACATGGTAAATTTGGCCACAATATTTGGTTACGATACAATGACCACGGAAGTCTGCTCTGAAAAAAAAGGTGATGACAGATTAGAAGAAAAGTGAGCCCATTGTTGAGACACTGCATTCAAAGCCGACAGCAAGAAATCTGAGCCTGGAACCCTCTTGTAGTGGATGTGAAACAAGCAGTGCTACAAAGTGCTGTTCTCTTCCCATGGGGGAAGTGTTTTACACATAAAACTCAGGGTAGGAAATCAGCATGCTAAATCTGCAACACAACTGTGTAAACAACATTTTTTTGGAGTCCGTAGCACTGACTCAGGAGAGGTTGGCTGCAAAATTTCATTCATATTGATATAAAACATTTCATTACCTATTCTGAAAGCACGTTGCTGGAAAAATTATTCTGTGTAGCAAAATAATACAGATTTGGATTAGTTTTTCCTCTTATTATTGTAAAATATATTTCAACTCTAAATTTATATCCTGTTTATATTAGGGAAAAAATACTTTAATGTAGATTAAGATGTTGATGTTTTCTCCCCAGTTATTTTCTTCTGGGAGAGAGTGGAACAGAAACAACGTGCCAAATGCAATTTCTGGCAAAAACTGCAAGATGCAGCAGTCTGGGAAAGGCTATTTCCCTTTCAAAGGCAAAGGAATCCTACCTCTGGTACTGAAAAATCCTCTGGAGAACAAATACATCTCTTGTTAATGGAGAGAGCAGGTATGAGGACACCAGAGCCTTTATACCTTGCTCTGCCACTGTCAGAGAGTAAATTGCTTAATTTCTTACTTGCTGATTCCCCTTCCATCAAGAGGGATATAATAATATACACCTCTCACACTCGGACGGTGTGAAGATTAATCAGTGTTTGTCATATGTTTTCAGGTGACAAGGTACAAAGCTACTGGGAGGATAAATGCTCCTGCCCTCCCTGCCTGGGCTTTCAAGGACTGTGTGTGATTGTGCCTAATGACCCCCAAAGCTCGGGAAGCCTCTCCTGAACTTCCTCCTCCCATGTTCAGCTTGCAGGATGCCAGGGAGGCAGAAATAAGCTACGCTGTACTGTGGTGTCCCATGGATGCTATGGAGAAGGAATGGGATGCGGTATGAGCAATGCAAACACACACACATGCATGCAGACCAATCAAAAAGAAACAAAATTAAAAAGAAAAATGGGAGAGGAAAAGCAGCAAGAAAACGTTCCAAATCCTTTGAGACTACTGCATTTGCTAAAATTTGGCTCTGCAAAATCTCCCTCACAGTGGCAATAAGCACTCTGCCTAGATGGACTTTTTAACAGTCTCCTGAAATTAAGGGAGCACAAAGAGAAAATTAGCAGGATTGTGCTGGAATCATTTTCAATAATCAAAGGAGCAGCACAGCATCTGAAAGCACTCAGCGCTTGAAGCCCTGCCACATGCTTTTACCAATTTCCAAACCAAAAGCATCGAAGCTTTGTAACTCCAACAAAATGCTCACAAACACCAACTTGGTGCCTTACAACAAAACACTCTGAAGATCAGCCGGTTATTAAACAATCATTGCCTCGTGGAACTCTGCATTTTAATGACTTTAAAGCAAAAAACCCAAAAGCTTATGTCCGTTTGTAACTGAATCCCTTAGTGCTGGGATAGAATGCGCCATAAGCATTGGCGTGAGAGGCTGCAGGAATGCAGGAGCACACACTGCCCTGAAATGTGATGCACAAACTGGGACCAGTGACTGGGCTCAGTGGCCACTCCAATCAGTGACGTACAGCTGGGCCCAGGCACACGGAAAAGAAAAGGTCAATATGGCACCCCAACAAACGCACAGCAAAGAACCTCCCATGCCAAAGCCAGCAGATGTTTCCTCTCCAACCTGGTGGCACCGTATTGCAGTGCCCTTCTGAATCATTCCCCAAGAATTCCCCCAAAACCCCACAAGCCAGTGTGAGGAGAGAGGATGTGAGGCCTTTTCCACTCCCACCGGCCAGTGTCGTGCTGAGAAGGTGCAGGGAAACATTTCGTGAAAAGAAACGAGTGACCTTCCCCTTTATCCCTGTGGAGCTGCCTCTCCACTGCTGTTTTGTGCTGATCTCTGGATGGAAGGGGTTGGATGTGGGAGATGTGCTCCTTCCCACCCTCACGGCCATCCAGCCATGCCTCAATCACTGCACACCACAACTCTCCATCTGGGTACCCCCTTTCACAGACGGATGCCTCACCCCAATCTTCCCTATGATACAAGGGAATGGCTGGAGCTGTGTCAGGCGAGGTTTAGGTTGGGAATCAAGAAAAGGCTCTTTCCCTGAGGGTGGTGGGCACTGAACAGGGGATGGGCACAGCCCTGAGGCTGCCAGAGCTCCAGGAGTGTTTGGACACTGTTCTCAGGGACGCACAGGATGGGTTTGCAAGGGTGTCTGTGCAGGGGCAGGAGCTGGACTCAGTGATTCCTGTGAGTCCCCTCCAGCTCAGGACATTCTGTGATTCCATGAATTATCTTCTATTTATTTCAGAATGAGGTATGTGCCAGACGCGCCCCAGTGTGTATGTGGTAACTTATCACCTCGTTATCCTGCTCCCCTGGCAAAGCCTTGGAGGTTGCCCTGAGAAATTGTAGATATCCCATCCCTGGCAGTGCCCAAGGCCAGGCTGGATGGGGCTTGGAGCAGCCTGGGACAGTGGAAGGTGCCCCTGTCCATGGCAGGGGGTGGAACTGGATGGTCTTTAAGATCCCTTCTGACCCAAACCATTCCATGACTTGCCATCCAGGAAGAAAATCAAACTGCAGGTAACAACTGCAGGAAGGCAGCAATCATCTAAAACACACTTGCAGCTAAAAAGGAGAAGTGCAGCTGTAAAACACACTTTGAGCCATTGGAATGAGCCTGACAAGCTCTTCAAACTTCAATCAGAAACCATTTTGCCTTTAAGTATGGGGAAACTCCAATAAAAGTTGGCAGAAACAGCACTGTCACATTCCTGCATCAACAAAGGGATAATAAAAATATCAGATGTATCCCTACAGCACACAGCTACACAGACTCAAGGACTGCAAAATAAAAATCAATCTGGATGCTGAACGGCGGGTGAAAAGCAGCAGACAAGGTTCATTGGGCACATCCCTCAACCATTCGCAAAGATCTAATCTATGAATGCTCTTAAAAATAATCCTCTAGAAATCACATCAAGCACCTCGTCTCCAAAACTGGGTATTAGACTTTGAGGTCAAATCTCATCATTTTTAATAAGAATTCAGGATCAAGATTTGAACAGCATGTGTAATGAAAAGCATGGGAATTATATCTGTCCCAGAAAGCAGTAGAGAAATCCACTGTTAAATGAATATATATTGTAAATCTGAACTCTACCATGCATGCCTGGGCTTTGCACAGAAAATAATTAATTACTAGAATGTAACACAGGCCTGGGGAGATAAACAGGCTGGGGTTCAGGGTGTCTCCCTGCCCTGTTTCTTCTGATGATGCCAAGAGCTTGAAACATGTACTTCCCTTTCACACCCATCGCAGATAAAAACCAAAACCCAACACGAGGAAATACTACTTCAGCTAAAAAAAAATTATGTCTTGCTTTAAAAGATTGATCTTTTGTACTGCTGTATTGCGAACCATCAAAAGTGAGCTATATCTTACTGTGTTCCCTCACCATCCTTGCTCTTGTTCATTTGCTTAGTCAATGAAATTTGTCTATCAGCAGCAGCAGCAACACAGTTCTTTCTCAAAAGTGGGTATCAATCTATACTAAGGCTATTTTGTGAACTTAACCTGTTTACTACTAAGTCTTGAGGTGCTAGATGGCAGCAGAGTGTTTTGTTTTAAATAAAAACTAAAAAGATTATCTAAAAAAGAGAAGAAAAACCAAGTTAATACTGTTAAGCTAAAGGGCTGTATAAAAGTGTCACTAAGAAATGATCAATGTCCTTCAATTTTAAGAAATGCAAAACCAACTCAAAAGTTGCTCTTTGAAGAAAGCTCTCTAATGAAAACCTTCACTGTTTTGGCACTTGGATCCATTACATCTGTTTGTGGAGAGCAAGAAATATAGAAGAAAAGTTGTGTAATGTGTTTCCTTGCAGCTTTATTTTAGTATAGCCAGATGTCCTACTCCTGTCAAAATATTTACCAGCAAATATTCAGGAAATCAGGCTATATTTGAAAAGACTGGTCCAGATCCAAACACCATCAGGCCCTAAAATGGTGTAATTTAGGAGTCAGATATAAGTTTTTTTCTGGTATTTTGAAGGAAACCCCATCCTGGTTCTCATCTGTCCCCGAAGACCGATCACTTCTCATCACATATTTGGAAGCAGCCAACTTCCACCCCCTGGATGCTGGAGGCGGCTTCTGCAGCATTCCGGAGCTTGGGAAGAGGCGCCAGGGCTGCCCCGAGGCCCTGCTCCAACCACCCCTTCCCAGTGAACATTCTGGGAATATTATCACTTTTCTGAGTAATCTTTAAAGGTGGGAGAGGATTTAGAGTAAGGAGGAAAAAAAAAAAACAAAACAAAAACCAAACCCCAGATACGATGACAACATGTTAATCCCTAAACCAGTTAATTTAAACGGGAAATGTGGTAAGGATGGAAATTAAGTTGATGGTATTGAAGTCATCAGCTGTAATTGTTTCTTAATTAACAACACGAAGTTGTAAAGCGTGTTACACGGAACCTTGTCTGGAGGCTGGGGAAAATGGAAAAATACAAGGCAGAATTAAGAGTCAGACACATATTAAGTTCCCATCAATGCGGGTTTAAACACAAGGAGAATACAACAGAAGTATTTTTTTCCTCTTTTGGTGCATATGGCCCTCAAGTCCAGTGAAAGGGAAGCTCCCCCTCCTGCAACAGCCTGAGCCACATATCTACTGTGATGCACACCAAATTAATGGAATTTTTGTCTGTAACCTTATCTAAATGCGTCTTACTCTTGCCTGGATGCCTGGGGCATTTTGTCAGGCTGGCTTCGGATCTGGCTCGAGTCCTACATCTTGTCATGCACATTCCCCTGCGGAATGTCGCAGGAGGGAATGTGCAGCAAAAACATCCACCCGGGACTGGAAGCTACCGGGGCAGCCTGTGCATCTGTGCGAGGACAACAGCGCACCCCTGGATATGAGCTCCATCCCAAAGCACAAACAGGACTCGTACAAGCACAGAGAGTTCTTGATTCAGCAGAGCAAAAGGGCTGAAAACCATGGAATAAGGTCAATAAGCCTGAATAATATCTGTAAACCCACTACGGCTGCTTGAAGTTTCTTCATCCACAGGTACTGTCTAATTTAAAAAAAAAAATCTTAAAATGTTAACAAAACCTATTAATGACAAGTAATTCCCAAACATGCCATGCTTCTATCAGAGAAGGGATAATTAGGAGCATTACTTTTCACTGGTACAAGAGGTGTAATCCAGCTTTTGTATGAATTTGAAGTGATTTTCTGAAACCTCCATGAAAGCCAAAGACTTAATTTTGGAAAAGCAAAACATCAGGAGCAGTCAGACAGATCTTCAGTTTGCATAAATCAGCACAGGGTGCAATGGCAGAAGATCTGACAAGCTAATGCTGCTTTTTCTCTAGGCTAAATGTGGTAAGCAACCCTTCCTTAAAAGCCTGATAGTTTATGTGCTCTGAGGTGGAAACTTAAAAAAAAAAAGTACAAAAAGCTTTATTGTGGGGGGAAATCCTTGTACTGTGTTTTATATTCATAGAACAAAGAAACTCAAATCCACTAGATAAAAAAGGTCTACATTTATTCTAAATAAGTCACTTTTACTCAGGACAAGTGGTTTCTTCCATGCTTGATATCATCTTTAACTCATTGTTTCTCATCAAATGCCTAGTGGTGATAAGGATTTCCTGAGATAATAAGATTCTATTTCTAAGCAGTAAAAATAAGTATTATCAGATGCTACTTGGCGTGCAAATGTGCAAGAATGGAAGAAAATTTCTCCACCCAAATATCAAATGTTCTCATTTTGTCTACTGTTACATTATACAAAGCAGCAAGACTTGGAGGCAGCCACTTTCCAGGGCTGAAGTTTTAATGTGTATTTTCCCTTTCGGTTCCAGGAGCAAGGTTCCTCTATTTTTTAGCATGAGTGGACTGTGGCTATTGAATGAGAACCTATTCCATAGTCTGCCGTTAGTGGTGTGTGAGCCCAGACCTCAGGGACACATTGTTAAAATACTCCTGAAAAGCCAGAAACATCACAGTTCTTCAGGGGCACTTTTGTTGAGGGTTAGTGTGGGTAAATGAACAATAAGCAATAATTGACACTGTGATTATTAAGTCCACTTCTGTGGAGGATAAACTGAAATAAAGAGGTAAAAAGCAGTGTTGCCATAGATCCAGGTAGGTAGAAGAGTACCTACCTGTACCCAGTGCATTTATTCAAACATCACCGGACATGGTCTGCACTGACTTCTGTCACAGGGGGAAGAGTGGAATACAAAATTTCTGCCCACCCTTGAAATGAATTAACCAGCCTAATGCCGCCGCGGCAGAGATAACTTTGGTGACCTTGAAAACATCAATTCCTACCCCAAAATCCCTCCTCCATTTCAGAGAATCACTGAGGTTGAAAAAGACCTCTGAGACCATGGGTCCAAGCTGTGACCAACCCCCCCCTTGTCACCAGCCACCAGTCCAGCCCTTCCTTGGACTCCTGCAGGAGTGGGGACCCCCAGCCTCCCGGGCAGCCCCTTCAGCCACCCTGTAATTCCATGATCCCAGCTGGACAGTGTCATGGGAAGGTGCCTATTCAAGGTCCGCAAGACAAATTCTTGCATCAAGGGCTCAGAGCCACCCAAGAGGCTTCAGTAACCACGGTGGGGTCATGTTCCCACTGAAAAAACAAGGATTTTTGGGGAGTCACGGCCACACAGAGATACTACAGTGGCTAAAGGTAAATACATGAGGAATTCCCACAGGAGGTATGACCACAGAAGCCTCAGCGGAAGAGGACACCAGGGTGCCACTCCGAATGCAAGGCAGTAAGTCAAAAAGCCAGAGACTCGTGCATTAAGCACTGAAAAGTATTATGTGACTGTGCTGGCATTTATCAGCCATCAGATATATCATAGGATCTGAAAGAAAACAAAGAATATGGATGGCTTGTTTGCCCTGCAAACAGCTCTATTTTGCAAAGTACAGACAACTTTGGTGGCACAAACTGACACGTAAGGACATGATTTCCCACTGGATAGTGACAAATCCTGGAGCAAAAACTGTCAGAAAATGTCTGGGCTCGCTTGGCCTTGCAATTATTTTTTTTCACTTTGCTTCTTGCTCATCTCAGGGCTGCCACTTTTGCAGCAAGTGTTGAAAGCTTAACTGACTCATATATGTTAGTGCAAACTACAACCTCTCAAGCCAGGTTTTCCCATTCCATGGCACTGGTGTTGAGGACCTGGCTAGCAGAGTTGCACTGGTCTGCAGCAGAGGCAGCACTTGGGATCACCCCAGAGGGATTCAGTGGTGTTGGGAAACCCACGTTCTAGACAAAGACAAGATGCTGCCATCCTGTATCCGGGATGTGCCACCACTGCTGCCCTGTCCCTGTTATGTTTTGACACCCGACAAGGAAATGACACAATGCCATGGCACCTTCTCCCCCTCCTGCTCCCAGAAACACAACCAGCAGCTGCGGATGGGCTGCTCTCACTCCCTGCCTAGCTCCGGGTGATGTTTAATATTTGTTTAAGCATACTGACAGAAGCACGGGATAAAGATCAGCTGAGCAGGCAGCGAAAATGATGCTGCAAGTTATTTCCTCGCCCGGGAATGCTGTGTGCGAGCGCTGGAGTCCCACGGGAAGGATGGATGCCATGCACGAGGAGTGCCATGGTCTTCTGAGTGTGGGGTTGCTTGGAGGCACTGTCAGACACCTTGTTCTGCCAAAGGTAGCAAAGAAAAAATTACATCCAATCTCTCTGTTGCTGTTTCCTAAATGAAAGGCAGGTGAGCTCTGCCCTGAGGGCTTTTGCTGCCATTTCTCTGAAAGGCTGGAAACTGCACCAGGTTTGGGAAGGTGCCCACTCCTACACACAGCAACTTGGCTGCAAAATTCAGGCCCTTTTTATCCCAGGCAGAGCAGGCAGGTCTGGCAGCTCCACACCCATGGCTGCAGGACTGTGCCTCAGCTTTGTTTCACAGAGCAAAGCCAACATCCCTCCCTCTCCATCTCCCACTCGGACGCAGTTCCTCAATTTTTGCTGGAAATCTTTTTTTTCATTCACCCCCGAGGTAAAAACCAGTCACGGAATGGAAAATTTCAGCTCCAACAAGTTTTAAATGTGGCAAAATCACAAGCTCATGGGAACAGAACCCAAAAGAGGGGCTGCTGGACAAGTCTGACTCCACACAGCACCACCGACTCCACCTCTAAAGCATACTTTGACCCACTATGGAATAAGACACAATTCCACAAACAGGCATTATGTAAACCACCCTGCATATATTATTTGCAAAAGCCCCAGCCATTCAATGGGTCCACCCTGCTACCCATATGGATCCAATTATAAAATAGGCACCCAAAGTCTCCGGGACAACCAGAAGAGAAAGAAATGGGTAAGCCAAGACCACTGTGAGCACAGTCCAGCTTCGCTTCATTCGGATGGGCATCACCAACCCACTTAATTGCTGACAGACTATTCAAAATGTCTTTGCTGCAGGCTGCTGCCCTGAAATTACTTTATCCCCTCAAGTCTGGACCTTTATCCCACCCACATTCCTCTACAGATCAAAATTTGTGACCTGGTCAAAAAGCTCGCATCCTTAAACCAGCCTGCTCAGAGCAAAAAGTAACGCTGTCATACAAACATGTCATAAATATATATTTAAAAAACCAAAGCCGGAGGAGCTGGTGAAGTTGAGCCATGCCCTGAGACTGCACAGCTCCCCTCTTTGGAAGACTCATAAACCCGTCTATAAAGGCTGTGAACTGGCTTTTTAAACTACACCACCTCCTTGTATGGCTTGGATTATTTTTCCACGCCAGATGTACGTTTAACAGAGTAATACAAACACAGCAACTCCTTAATAAACTCTTTTAATGCCCTGACAGTTTGTAAGGCATTTCCCTCAACATGTGTCTGGGTATGGTTTCGGTAAGCCTGCAGGAAGAAGAATCTGTCTGGCAGTTTGGACTGTGATTACAACATGTAGCCCGAGGGTATTTCACCTCCAGACCCCGCCACCATCCTGCTGCATGGAATAAAGTCCATTCCTAGCAACCTCTAGGTTTGTGTGGGGAATAGTAAAAGGGATGGTATATGCAACTCCAGGAAAAGCACAGAAATCCAACTCCCCGCTACCAGACATTTAGCCTTTCATCAGGTAAATGCAGCTTTGTATCCCATTCACATTTAAAGGAAAAAGCTCCTTAAGTGCTTCCACAGAACAGGAAATCATTAAAAGCAACTATTTTGGACCACATTGCCCTAAGCTGGATGGAGCAATAGATTCTTCTCATTGAACATAATTCTGTTTGCACAGACTCCTCTCCTCCATCTGCTGAACTACTTCCCTAATTTCTCATCATCTTTCACTGATTATTCCATGTACCTTTCAAGACAAAACCAAGAAAAATTATAATTTTTTTTTAAGTGTTTTTTCACAGCAGCTGGAATGGCCCCTTTCAGTGCTTTTCTATATAATCCAAGATTAGGAGCCTATAGCCAAAAATAGCCATCAGAGAGGCCAGTAGAGTATTCAGCTGTCCTACAAACCTAATATTTTGGCAATTCCAAAGCTTTTTGCATTTGTCGAGGTAATTTTTACAATGCTTCTCACACGCAGTCCTTGTCTGTTGCTCCCAAATACAACACAGCAGCGTCTCCCATCATTTCCATCAAATTACAAACCCAGCGGCAAATGACAAAGCATACGTTAAAAAGTTATGTCTCCTGCACATTTACAGATTAGAAAAGAATATCTTTTGACTAAGAAAGGAGAAAAAAGCTAATATATCAGAGAAAAATAATCTAGACTTCAATCACATCTAAAGCTCCGTTAGCAGGTTTGTTGTAGGATCCTTTTGAATTTCTTGTACACTCAGCAACTAGAGCTGATGGTAAACATCAAACCAGGAAGGCCGCTTTTGAAAATCCAGGCTCAGCTGATAGAACTCTTTTAAGTCAAGTTCAAAGTAAGTTTTGAAGATGAGATAGTGCGCTACACCTGAGTGTTTATGACATTCAGTGGGAGAAACAGGCAGCTCCACACTGCAGCACACCCTAGATACTCCCTCCTAACTCATCTCCTCTGCTTTGTCTCCCCTTTTCCAAAAGTAACAGAGCAAAATTAGAGGAGATAAGCGACTTAGGATGAGTTTAAAACAGCAGTAGTGTAGAGTGAGCAATATATAACACAGGAAAGTCAAGGCAAAATCCACCCTTGTCCTGCTGATCAGCATTTCACACTGGAACTCCAAAAAGCCACACACATTGCGCTCAAACGGGCACAGCCCAACTCCCCTGTGAGCTCCGTGCTTTCATCCACCACCAAATCTTATTTCACCTCGTTGGCATTCAAGTAATACTGCAAATTGTTACCCTGCAGGCCACTATCCACCTCCTGAAGAGCAGCTGAACACTGGAACTCCTTGGGACATATTCCTCCTAAAATAACACTCTGCTCTGCATTTGTTGTTGTTGATGGCAGAACTTGCACGAGCATTGGAGAATTATTGGAGTGTACACCAAAAATGTCCGAGCTTGTCTGCCATCACTTGATTTGTCATCAGTAACTTACACCATGTGCTGCAATAGGAAATGTTTCCTAAAAACTTCTGCTAGAAGGCTTTTACCTCTCAAAGGTAAAAGTCGCCTGTGCTGAGCCACTGTAACCACCATGAATAAAGAATTGCAGCAAACCTGCCTGACCCCCACACACCGACCAAATAAAAGCTGTTAAAACAACGTGCTCAAAACCATAAGGACAACAACTCTTCAGTTTTACATCATTTTCTTACAGGATGATAGTAAATATGTTTTAAATCGGGACCGACCAAATCGATTTAGTAGGAATTGGGATAAGAGGAGGTGACCTGGTATTTAAAAAAAATCTCATGCCCAGGACTACACACGACTTCCCAGTGAGTAACTAGAACAGTGTGAATGTATTTGGAGCCTACAGGGAGGACCGGGAATCCAGCCCTGGATTTGGATCACTTTATGCCTAAGTTCTGAAAGAAGCAAGGAAAAATTAGATATTCTACCCTGATCATCAGTCAGAAAAACGAAAGCACAGTCTTACCTTCACAAATTCTGTCCAGTCGCTGCCGCTTGACTTTGTGTTTATCCACAAGTGCCATTCTTGATGGGATTTTGCAACTTTCTGACTCAAAAAGCACAGCAGTCCCCCAGGAGCTTAGGAAAACTCACAGGAATCGGCGTGCATACCGCCACTGTGGATCCTGCAGAGAAAGGAGAGGATTCAGAAGATTTGTTGACTTCCTACCCCTAGAAGTGCTCAAGGCCAGGGGGGATGGGGCTCAAAACCTGGGAGAGTGGAAGGTGTCCCTGCCCACGGCAGAGGATGGAACAAGGTGGGCTTTAAGGCCCAAAGCAGTGTTGGATTTCCAGCACACCAGGTGAGATCTGCCTGTGCCCAACGGCAGAGCAGGTTCTGGAAAGGACAGCTCGGAGTTTGCAACCCACAAGTCACACATCTGGCACCACAAATCAGTCTCTCCAGCCTCCCTGCGATTCAGGAAACCAGCCTTGTACACAAGAACTGCCAAAGCACTGCATGGGCCTCCCAGTTTTATTTCTGACTGAAAAATCTATTTCCGGTGGATAAAATCCATGAGGTTATTTTGTAGGCTCACAGATGCTGAAAGATTCTTAGAGGGTATATAAAAGAGGGAAAGTCGTTCTTGCTCTGCCAGTACTTTCATACACAAAACACTTTCATATTTAAACCTTGCCCTGTAAAAGTCATCAAGGGACCTTGAATTTACAAGAAGACCTTGATGGATATTCCAGCTGTCACCGCAGCCTGTCCTTGCCCTCATACTCAAAGGGCCAACCTTAAACTTCGGGTGCTGTTTCCAGTGCACACGTTTTCAATGCCAGGGAGATAAAATGATCCATGAAGCCACGTGTGTGGCTCAGTGACAAGAAATGCTCTCCAAAGAGACAACAGCTAAAGGTTTTCTGCATTTTGGTGGCACAGAGGAAGACCGTGAATGGACACTCTCTGGTCTGACACGTTTTGCTCCAACAGAGAGCCAAAGGTTTGTTAAATCCCTGAACACTGAGCTGCAGCCTCTGAATGTGCTGTTGTGGTACTTTGACCAAGTTTGATTTTCTGATGTAAAACCCAGGTGAGGGTTTTTCAAAGCAAGTTCCACAACAGCATTCATGAATCAAGACATGGAAGAAGAGACCTCATGCTGACAACTGAATTCCAACAATCCAACATAACGTGCTAATATTTTATGTGACTGCTGATTCAACACCCTCTTCTGTATTTTAAAGGGAAGAGAGATGACCCTGATAACAGCTACAAACCTTCCCAAAGAGGGATCCTGCCCAAGAAAGAGGCCTCTGTCCCCCTCAGCCATCCACCACTCACTGCAAGGCACCAAAAGAATAGAATTAGTGTAAATCTGTGATTTCTAGAGGCAAAGCAAAGCACCACCACATTTTCATAAGCTTTGCATGGAGAGGAGGGGTAGAGGGAGACAAAAATGAGAGCAGGCACAGCAAGAAACCCTCTCTTGACTGGCCATCTGTATCACCCTGAAAAGTCCCAATCTCTCCGCCTACATACACTAGAGTGGTTTTAAAAAATCAAAACAATTCTGAAAAGCCAGCAGTAACCACAAAGTTGGCACCATTCATTCAAACTGACCCCCAAACAGCCCCTCTCCAGCAGGTGAATTTTCACACTGCAGCAGTTTGCAAACAAAATTTTTGTGACAAAAGCAAAAAAATCACCCGGTTCATGAAATGCAGGACACAGGAGAAGACACCACACCAGAAAATCCAGGTTGAGGTCCAGAAGTTAACCTTGGGCAATGTTTATAACCTGGAGTTTTGCTTCCCCTCGTGCAGAAAAGCAATGGCAACACTTAACCCATCCTCTGGAGCACCCTTGCAGGTTCACGTAGCTCAGCCAGGCGTTTCTACTTTGCATTTTATTCTTCTGCACCAGCACTGGCTCTCCTAAAAACACTCCAACAACTTCCCAGAAAACCCAGTTAACCAGTGCAGTAGGCTGAGCCTGTGGGGGGTAAAGGCTCTAACAAAGCATCTGCACTCCAGGATGACAATTTCATGGAGATTATTGTTATTATTATAAATGGTTATCAATTATGCATCACATTGATAGTTAATTTCCAAAAGGAAAAGCCTCGTGTTGGTACAGCTGAATTCCAACTAAGGGATGATCGGCGATTTCCTGGTAGTTAATGGCCAATTTCCCAGCAGCACAACTGCAGCATAATCACTGAGATTTATAGCAATAATTAATTGATTTTTTTTTAAACATAGGGATGCTAAAGAGCACGATTCCCACTCATATTAAAAATTAATGCAACATTCTAGAAGACGCAGAAAACTTCCATTCCGGAGGCAGAAGCTTGGTACAGTCAAAATATTTCATGCAACAAAAATTAAGCTGTTAGTGTAGCTAAAGCCCAAGTAGCTAATGGCATTTCCATGATCAACATTTACAGGCACACACATGATTTTTTTACCTCTATTACATCCCATTCCAGTTTCAGGGAGAAATACCAGGTTATTAAAAAAATGAAATCACATCAGAAGAGAAAAATTTATCATTTTGTTCTGAAAACACTCAATGGTTCATTATGTTGGGGCTGCAACTCTTTCCCCCTTTACTTCCCCAAACAAAACCAATTTGCAAAGTGTACTTAATCCTGACAGAGTGCATTTTCTGATGGACAAATGCATCCATTAAAGTTTTTTTTTTCCCCCAGCCATCTCAATTCCCCGCATCACTCCCTGGAGGAAAACTTCCTACAAAAGAAACTAATAGCAATCAGAGAAATTACTGCTCATCAGAGTTCCACACACAGCTTAATGTAATGCCCATCAAGGAGCTCTTTCCTAATGACATGAACTGCCCCATCTTTGTCTGACAGGTGTCCGTGGTGGTACCAACCAGCAATAAAAGCCCAGCTCTGAAGACTTATTAAAAATGTGCCAGGAGCTGCTGAGCAGGATTTGGCAGGGATGGATAAAATGGAGAAAAGCAGATGTGTGGGGCGCAGAAATAAGAGGATATTCCCCAGCCTTTGCATGAGGCTGTAATTAAGAAAGCAGTTCTTCCATTTGTGGGATGGAAGACGCAATTAGTTGTGCACCCAACTTCAATCTATCCCCAATGGTTTCTACAGCCAACGAACCCAATCTCAAAACAATCGTAAGGCTAAATGTCCCCCACCATAAAATAAACACAATCAGTCTAGGCAGAACAAAAATCATGGACAGCAATTAAAAGACAAGAAAGCCTCATTGTCTAAGGAAATTTGAGAGGGAGAGGCACACACACAAAAATTGTACTTCATCTTCAGCAAGATTAGGAAACGAGTGAAGTGATTTACATACAGTAATTGCATGGCTGTGTTAGCCTCCAACAGTGTCTTTCAAAATGTAAATTTTCTTGAAAACCCCTGGACATGATGATAGCCCAGTAGCTATTTATTTATTTAAGGAAGGAATTTACTTAAATACAACACTTTAGGAAAAAACCCCAATCGTGACGTAACCCATTTAAATCGCTTCTAAATACTGCCTGTTAAAGAGCACAATCCATGAGCCAGAAAACGAGCGTAGAGAAAGCTGTATTAGGGTTTTTTTTTATCCTGACTTTTGATGGAAAATGGAAAAAAATAGAGGTGATCTTCCAAAATAAGATGCACAGTTAGATAAAAGTAAGAGAAAAGTGATTTTATTAAGAACATCCAGTCTTCTAAGCTCTTCCTCAACTTGCACTTTTGTATCATCTTTTTATGGCACATGGGGGTAGGAGAGGATCACAAACACCAACCACAGAAGGGTTTGGGCTGGAAGGGACCTTAAAGATGAACCAGTTCCAACCCCCTGCCATGGGCAGGGACACCTTCCACTATCCCAGGCTGCTCCAAGCCCTGTCCAACCTGGCCCTGAACACTTCCAGGGATGGAGCATCCATAGCTTCTCTGGGCAACCTGCGCCAGGTGGGCAACATCTATTTTAGAGCATCCATCACAGGCACTGCTACCAAACCACCCAGCACTTGGCAGGTAATTAAGAGACGACCCTTCCAGTGCTCCAGGCACAACATCTCCCACGTTCCCTGTCTGTGCACAGCCTTGGGAAAGCTGGATGGTGTTCCCTACACCCTGTGACAAACCAACTGACCACATTTTCTACCCTCTGTTGAAATGTGGCAGCAACAAAATGGAGAGTCTCTACTACAGAAAACTACCAGCTCCACGAACTGCGAAAGGTCCCATCTCCAAACAGCAAAGGAAAAATTCCATCCTTCTTTCCTCACACCTGCACTGGGTTTTCACATGTGCAATTCCTTACTTCAACAAGTCCAAATGTTTTGATGGCACTGCTGGATATTTCCTGGGCTCTCGGGAAGAGAGAGGTTTCTGGAGCAGGTTCTGTACTCATGATTACTGCAGAACATCAGTCCTCTCAGCTGGAAGCAGAGCAGGATGCCCAAGCAGAATTGTTGAAGTCAGCATCCGCTGATGCCACGGGCAGCTCTCCCTGTATCCTCCTCTGTGTAAAGGTCCAGTTTTTCAAAGCTCACTCACACCTGAATTGAGATCTGAATGCAGGAACAGCCCTGGGAGCCGTGAACTGTTCCAGCCCTGCCTCAGCATCCCTGGGTGCTCGTTATCCCGAGCTCTGGCCATTCCCACTGCTCGGTGTTTCAGCCGCCGAGGGGAGGGCAGCAGGGGCTGGGAACCAGAGCTCGGCGTGAGAAAGGCAAGGCAGGGAAAAGAAAGCGGGAGACACGCAGAGATAATGACAGGGGAGGGAGGCGGACAAAGGAGACGGCACAATGCAGGAGGAACACTTGGAGAACACGCTCTCATCCCTCCTCCCAGGCAGCCGAAAGGGCCATGCCCTGCTCAGCCCCCATCACCTCCTCTCTCCCCTAGACTGCAGGGGAGGAGAGAAGCGCAGCAGGGAAGGGACAGACAGCAGAATCCTTCTGGGATATCCCTTTGGGATATGGTCTTTTAAAGCACAATGAGGCAACACGGGGAGCTCTCAGTGTTAAGACACCATTAAACCAAACAGGCCAGTAGGAGCCAAAACCAGATTAAACATTTATACAAAAATGTGAGAAAAAAAGAAAGAATTTCATTACCCAAAATAGGTGGTGGGTGGGGTTTTTTTGGGTTTTTTTTGTTTGTTTGTTTTTTTTTTTTTATTAAATAATGCCTGAGAAATATAAATCCCCTCACTTGGGAAGCAGAATCACAGACTTTTTGTGTGGCCAGGGTTTGATTTCTCCTGCTTCACTAAACACTCTCAGCCACTGTATGTGAAATAGGATGCTAGGGGGGAAAAAAAAAAAAGGCTTTTTCTCTTTTTTTTTTCGGGAGAACTACCCTGTCTGTAAATCACACCTTGGGTTTGGCTGGGGTAGAGTTAATTTTCTTTGTGGTAACTGGTGTGGGGTGGTGGTTTGGCTTTGTGCTGGAAACAGGGTTGATAATCCAAGGATGTTTTTGTCATTGCTGAGCCGGGCTTACAGAGAGTCAAGGCCTCTGCTTCTTGTACTGCCCTACCCGTGAGGGGGCTGGGGGGACACACGGAGGTGGGAAGGGTCTCAGCCAGGACAGCTGACCGTGTGGTGTCATCCTCAGCATGGGGAGTGGGGAGGAGGAAGGAAGAGGGGGATGTTTGGAGTGTTGGTGCTTGTCCTCCCATGCATGATGCAGCCCCGCTTTCCTGGGCACGACTGAACTCCTGCCTCCCTGCCCAGGGGAAGTGGGGAGTGAAGTCCCTGTTTTGCTTTGCTTGCATGCAGGGGTTTTGCTTTCCCTGTTAAAGTGCCTTTATCACAACCCACGAGTTTTCTCACTCTCATGCTTCTGATTCTCTCTCCCATCCCTTGGGAGGGAGTGAGCAACTGCATGGGACTGAGCTGGGATTAAACCTCAACACCCTCCCAGCAGTCTGCATCCCCCCCAGACCATCATCATCCTCAAAAGAGTGAGGGCAAGACTCTTGCTACAAAGCCATTATTAATTAGGTTTAATGTTTTTAGCAGTTATTATCATGATTTTGCTGCCGCAGAGCATTTGGTGATGTTTTGTGTTAAGGCTTCTCCGTGGGAATGCCTGGAGGCTGCTGGGGGTGGCAGGAAGAATTCTTTGTCCAGCTTCTTTTCCAGCCCAGAAACCTAACAATCAAAACTTCACCCTTCAACTGCCTGCCTGGTGCCTTTCCCCAAAACCTGCTGGGGAAGGTGCATTCCCTGGATGTGGGGGAAAGAGGGAGGCAGCAGGTTAAACGTGCTCATGGAGAGCCAGCACTCCCACGTGGGCACCTGCTGGGGGCACACAAAGGGCTCTTCCCCTCCTCATCACACAGAAAAGGTGAATAACACCCTGTTACCAGTCTTGTGCTGAAGAAGTGGGAACAATTTTGAGGAACTTGCTATTATATGAGTGAACAAAGTGTGCCATAATGGCATGTGAGCCTGCACATCTGCTGCTAAATTAAACAGGATACATAATGATGCAGACCACATCTTAAAACACTATGCAACGAGATACAGACTCTGCCAAAATAATGAGGCTTCAAAGATGACATAAAGAGCCTCATCCTGCATCCCTTACAGACCCTGAAAGTCACAGTGATTATTCCTCAGCAGTTCTACTCCATCAAAGCTACTTGTTGACTCAGTAAAAGAAGAATCACAATTATATATAGGTGCCCTTCAAAGGGAAAAAAGACATATGCGTTTGTAGCGTTTTTCTTCCTCTCCATCTAAATGATGTGTAAAGCACGAGAAAGGTTTTTGTTTGGAACTGGATTTTTAGAAAAGTCTCTGTAAGAATCATGTGTGAGGCTACAAACTGCTCTCCAGATTGAGTTCTCAGCAGCCAGACAGATATATTATGAAGACCAATTGAAATGACAATATTCAAGCTGCCACAATAGCCATGGTACAAAAAAAGAGGGGAGTGAGACATCCCTTTTATTTTCAACTTCTTCTACCAATTTCAATTTTCAACGTTAGTGATTTGCTCTTGACTTTGAGAAAAGAAGATCAAGACAATGCTCCCTTGTCAGGTAGTAACAGCCCTCCACAGATCCTCTGCGAGCTTTCAAGTAAAACCAGGAAATACCAGAACTGGCACTCCTTTCATTCCTAAAACTGAAATACAAACAAACAACCCCAACAGACAGCAAGAAAATTGCTTTAAAGAAAATAACTGTCATCTCTCTTTCTGGCACCAGAAGTGAAGCAGGTCGATGCTCTGCTTACCCTGCACCAACAGCCTTCAGAGGCTGGTGGCAGGCAAAACAATAACCAGGAGCTGAACCCCAATTATCCACTTAACTTTGAGAGTGCCTAATCTATTTGCTAATTAATCATGGGCCTCCTTCAACCTCTCTTATCTTGTTTTTCTAAGTATCTGACGCTGATAACATGCACACAGATCTTGCTGAAGCACGTAAATGGCTGGAAAACTACCCTTAAGTTTTCAAATGAAACAAGAGGAAAAGACACATAAATAATTTTACATTCTCCAGGGGTCCCTGCCATACTGGAAAATAAAATTTCATTCGACATTTCAACAAAATTCCTTAAATTACAAATTACCGACTTGCACTAATTGCAAAGATCAACGCTGGAGAAAGGTGAACCTTCACTGTTTGCACATCTGGATAAGCAAAAGCTCTTCTCTACTCAAGCCATTAATTGCTCCCATACCAAAAATCAGCACAGCAGATAAGAAATCCTGAGAAGAATGAGTATTTGCTGGTTTGTTGGATGAGTTATGCAGTTACTTGTCCATTAGAGGGCATTTTATACTGCGGAGTGAAGCGCTGGCAGCTTGGGAACAGCATCACTAACCCCATCTGGAGCTGCTGGAGAACAGTTTCTGTCGACTCTCATTTAGTAATTGCCACTTTTCAACCTTTCCATATGCTGCATATAGATGAGCAAGCAAGAGCAAGGACAAGAGGAAAATAAGATGAAATAGCTATCAAAAAAATCCTGCTTAAATAAACCTTTTGGTGTGCAGCTATTGTTCCTTCCAAGGTTTGGTTTTGTTCAGTCCACTTCTCACCCCCCCCAGCTATAACACAGCAAACTTCAACCTTTTCACTCTCACAAATAGCACTTCATGTTTTAAATTTTGAACATGATTAACTGAGAACAACTGTAGATTGTGCCGTGGCATCATTACCATCTCTGGGGCTAGATGGGAGAGCTCATCCGTCTCCGGAGCTGAACAAAGGCAAATCCAGCCTCCTCAGAGCCAAGAGGCAGGACATGGCCACTTACCTTCAGATGTCTCCTTCTGGTTACTCCTCATGCTGCTAAATGTGAACTGTAAATCACTTTCAGCGTCTGCTGGCTGGGGAACCACACAAAGCCACCCACTCCCCTGCTCCAGTGGTTTTCCTCTCCCCATATAAATGCAAATCAAATTAGGAAGGAGGCAGATATCTCGCTATCCATCTCCAAATACACGTATGTTTGTAATCAGGGTGGCCAAACTTCCTGAGCATGAGCGGCACACCAAAATCTCCATGGGGCCAAGAGCCACATCCTCCCAGTCTCTGTCCCCCACTCCTGCCACACACATCCCATGCCCCTGTGAATCCCCGTGTTTCTCCCACCCCCACGACTCTGTGCTGCTGATTCCCCAAGCCCGCTTCCCTCCGTGATCCCAGGGTTTTCAGAGACACCACGGCAGCACCCAGAGCTCCAGCCTTGCAGGATGGCACCGAACATCTGCGTGTAACAAACCCTCCTGCCAGGCTCACAAGTTACTCCTGGATTCTTCCTCAACAGAAAGTTAAAAACAGCAAGAGCAGCAATGCAAACCCAAACCCAGGATCAGCGCATTGCCTTGGGAGCCCAAGCCGAAGTACCAAGACTACAACAGGACCACTTGTCTTTGAGACTCCTGCAAATCCTTGGCTCTGTATCACTACTCCTAATTAAAAGAAACGATAAAATAAGGATGAGGACATCCTTAGAGGCAAAGCCATGGCATACTCAGTGTCCTGAGTTGTGACCAGGTGTTGCTGCGTTGCATTACATGACAAGGACATGATGGCACCCACATCCCTACAGATGTACAGGACACACAACTGGAGTGTCTCCAAGTCTGGAACTCTGCCCTTCACTCTGAATTTCTTCATTCTTCCATAATCAGGATCAGACAATTAAACCTTACATGGACACCCATATATGCTGCAAAAAGATCACACCAGCCCATTTTTCAAATCCCAGCTGAAGGTCAGAGGAGGAACCTTAAGCCCTGCAGGAGATTCCACCATTCACCCAGAGGAAGTGCCTTGCTCACCTGAAGAGCAAAGACGAAGCCCCTCCTGCCCCAGCAAACCAGGAGACTCAGCTTTCCTCCAGCACACTGACCTCCCCCACACATGGCACAAATTCAATCTTCTTGAATCCCTGTCCTGGGATCTCTGCCTGGACTGGGAATAGTGAAAGGCAGCAGTGACACTCTTCTGTCTCCAGGAAATCTTTCGAGTTATAGTTTGCCCTTATCTTAGGGCTTATATTTACAAGCCACTCTTACATAAAAAGCACTCATCTGCATTGACTTATTTAGCAACATGAAATAAAATAGCCTGAAGCTATTCATGTTGCTTAACGTACTTTTTTTTTTTTAATGTAGATGATGCTCTGTGTAAAGGAATATTCAAAGGGGAGAACTGTGTTTTGTTTGTAACACTTATTACTATCACTGAAGAAAATATGTTCTAACAAGTCTCGGAAGGGGGAAACACATGTAATACCTTTAACAGCTCAGCTAATTCATCTTCTGCTGCCCAACTGCTGGCAAAATCTCAAATGGAAACTCTCAGAATGGAAACGTGGAAAAACCCCTTTCTCGTGGCCTGAGACCTGTTCCCACTATACAATCTCTTTCCATCGGAGTGAGTCCTGTTTGTTTTCAGCACACAGCAGCTTCACTCGACAAAAAAAAAAGGGAGTTCAAGAGTTCAAGGCTACGTCTCCATTCAGGCGTACACCCACAATGAGAGCCGGGCTCTCTGGCCGGCGCTGGAGGCATTCCTCTCCCTCCACCTACCCACAAAAGGGCCTTGTCTGAGGGAAATGAGAAAGGGAGGAAGGGGCAGGAAGCAGAGAACGGCAGAGAGAAGAGCCCAGCCAGGTGTTGGGGCATCAAGCGCCAAGGAGAGCTTGGATCATGAAATGGGTCAGCAACGAGGATGGAGGGCGGCTTTTGGAGCGATCAAGGGTCTGGGAGCCCCCAGGGATCTGCCATGCTCCAGACAATACTGAGCTCCACGGGGTCAGGCACAGGCACAGGCAGGATGGAAATGTGTGAGTGTTTCCATGAAGTCCCGTGGGAAAGCGCCCGTCGGGATGCGGGGCAGCTCCGGGACGGCTCGACTGCGGGGTACTGCCTCCTCCCCGCTCCTCCCATCCCTCCATCCCTGCCTCTCCCACCCCTCCCTCCCCACCTCCCCCATCCCTGCCTCACCCCCTCNCTCCATCCCTGCCTCTCCCACCCCTGCCTCTCCCATCCCTCCATCCCTGCCTCTCCCACCCCTGCCTCTCCCATCCCTCCATCCCTGCCTCTCCCACCCCTGCCTCTCCCATCCCTCCATCCCTGCCTCTCCCACCCCTGCCTCTCCCATCCCTCCATCCCTGCCTCTCCCACCCCTGCCTCTCCCATCCCTCCATCCCTGCCTCTCCCTGCTGCTCTTCCAGCACTGCTCACACCGAGTCACAGGAGAGGGAAGGAGGGAGCCAAGAGAGCGGAGACAGGTTTACATAACAGCAATAAATGAGATTAAATAATTCTCCCACTACCAACCTTTAGCCAAGAGTACCCTCTGCAACCACCAGGTTTGTACAATCTACACATTTTTATTCCAAGCCTTGCCAGCTCTCTGTAGCAGGGCAATTTTGGGATTTAACAACACTCAGGTTACTGACCTAAATTTACACAGGCTCATCTGGAGCCATAACGGTCCATTGTGTGCCCAGGCCTGCTCAGGACGCCTTTACACACAGATTATTGATGCAATGAACTGTGACGGCTCCTATAGAGCTGTTAGGGTTTATTGTAGCAACACCTACTCGGGGTCCCTTTAATGCGCGGATCGGTGACACAATAGGCAGAAACGGCCACGACTTGGGGATGCATTATCCCACGGATCACTGGTGTGACAGCAATGGCTCCAGCTCCTGCCTCAGCACAGCCAGCAGCAAACACGCCGAAACCTCACGTTCCCAAATCCTGGGGAAGCTGGGGGGGATGGCGGAGAGGTGCAGGGCCTGGCAATGCAGGGCCAGAGCCCCCCTACCCACCCAAACCTCTGGGAGGTGACATTTGCAGAAAGCAACTTGCTACTGAAAATAGGGATTTATTATCAAAGCCCTGGTGGGATCAAACTTTTAGCAAGAACAGCCACAGAAATGCCAACAGCGTTACAGATCAAGGCTAAAAATCCTGTCTGAGAAATACATGGAAATTAGCCAGACAAAAAAATCAGCGTCCAATTTTCTGCATTAAAAAAAAAAAAAAGAAGGAAAACATTTTATATTCCAAGCGCAAAAGGAAAGTGCACAAATATCTGTATTTCCCTCCTCTTTGCCTCTTAAAGAACAAAAATAATCTTATGAGGCTGAGAGCTAAGCACTGTTTAAAAAAAGTCACTTGTGCAGAGAGACTTGGGGCTGAGGAAAGAAAAATCGAGGCATCACCATGAACCGAATGTTTGCAGCCTCCTCACAAACAGCAGCAAACAGTTCAAAAAGCTGCAGCTGGCTTTCCACTATCGCCTGCATCTTCCCCACCATTTACCAGGAGCTTTTTTTAACATCGGTGACACTTTACATTCAAAACTGCAGTTAAAAATAGACTGCTGGTCCTCCCCTTTTAACCCTGCAAATTCCCTCCCCTCCTTTGCGCCTCCCTGCACCCCCACTGGTCTCTCCTTCCCCCCCTGCCCTGTCAGCCACGGGGTGATGGAGGGGTGAGGGAGACCCTGCCCAGCTGCAAGTCACAGAGTCACGGAATCACGGAACAGTTTGGGTTGGAAGGGAAGGGACCTTACACACTGGCCAGTTCCAACACCCTTCCCCTAGACCAGCTTGCTCCAAGTCCCATCCAACCTGCCCTTGAACACTTCCAGGGTCCTCCCACTGCTCCTCAGGACCTCATCCGACCCTGGGAGCATCCCTCTCCCATCTCATCCCAAAGCTGGTAGCTTTATTTACAGGAATGAAGGCAGCGGCTCTACTCTTGGTTTCCCCTCCCACCTGCTTTTGCAGATGATGAGAGTCTAAGGCTTTAAAAAACAAAGCGCCCAACACTAATGTTTTCTCCCTGGCCTTAAACCCTGCAATCAGCAGATCAAATGTGAGTGTAGAGAAAGAAATTCCTTTGTTATCCATAGCTACTTAAACACTGAACTCTCAAAACCTCCTCAGGAAACAGGCCTGGGGAACGGCTGCTGCTACTACAAGGAGCCCAGCACAAGAGAGACTCGAAAATCAATATCCTTCACCCAACTTATCAAATTTACTGAGGACATTTATACAGTATAATTAAATAGAAAAGAGATACAAATACAAAAGAGTATTTGCACGGCACTGAATAGCAATTGCATTATCTCTGGGACAGAGGACACTTTGACAAAAAGGAGGGAAAACACCATATATCAACTGAAGAAGCTGCAAGGAGCAGGGGGAAGGTCTTTGCTCTCATAGCTCACAGGGAATGTACAGCACTTAAGTAGAGAGACAGCCACAAAATATACATCAGCACATACACCTAAGGCATTTCTGCAGGTCCTGCCCAGTCAGCCAAAACGATGCTGTCAGAATTACAGCGGTGATGGATATGGTCCAGAACACTCCGTTGCCTCTCAGACTCACGGAGGGTCTCCAGCACATGTTGGGGCACTTCCCCCTCACCGGTGTGGAAGCAAAGCAGACACTATTATGTTGCTTTTCAGTGTATGAATGTACCAAGTAAAATCGATTTTGCCCAGTAATCCACTTGGTAAGTCAGGGATGCTTTCCACAACCAGCAGCCACCTCTGCAGACCTGCAAGATAAAATCTCTGCAAGGTTAAACCTGGGAAAGGCTGACTGCCAGTGGAGGGCAAATTAAAACACTGTGGAAAAGGCAAACTAGATTATCTGGCTATTTGTTAAACATTTCTTCTCACAAAGCTTGTGTTACAAGCTTTTTGTGAGTGCTTCTTGTTTTCAGGTAGAGCCAGCTCTGGCTTCTCACTCCAAGTCCCTCCAGGCACTACTGTGGATGGGACACCTCTCTTGCCACACTGACCCTACAATTCAGAATAGCCCAGTGTGGTGCTGGACACACGCTCAGGGCTGGGGAACAAAAGGCAGGTGTGTTTGTAACTGCAGATTTGCTTCTACCTCGCCCTCAAAGGTGTCATCTTCAGGGCTGCCTTAACAATCAGGCATTGCTTAATTACACTGACCAATAAAACCCAACAAACAAGATGGGCAGGATCCCTGCACGCTGCTCCCCCAGCGCCAGGTGCCGTGAGAGGAATCCCAACCATCCCCTTCCCAATATCCTCATGGGGGTGAGTGAGCATCAGGTTAAAGGCTTCTTTGTTGCCTCTCTTGGATCTTCAGTCTTTAATGTGAATCACACTCCACTCTATTTTGAGCAATCCTTTATTAAAAGTGCCTGTGAGTCATTTTCTCTAAACTTGAAACTCTAAAAATGGTAAAGTTTGGGTAGTAGTCAGGAATTTTTAAGAATTTGCGTTCTTCTCTTTTTGATTTAACAGGAAAAGGAGGGTAACCTGACTCACAGAGGGTTTGTTTCCCCTTGTCCTGCACAGAAATGCAGCTCTTGGGAAGAATCACAACTCATGAAATAAAACTTCTGAACATCTGAACCAAGTACAAATTAAGAGTACCGAAAAAACAAATACAAACCAAAATATCTCTTTAAAGACAAAAAACCCAACAAGTGACAACCTGGGAATATCTATCAACTTATGTCCAGTATGCTATTAAAAGAGTCTATAAAGATAAATCTGTGAACTTTGGATTAACATACATCCCTTTCCAGATGCATAACCAAAAATCAAACTAATTATTCATAACTCCAATGTCCCCCACACGAAAGGTAAACAAGACCAAAAGGATTAGAAGGAAATTTTTCCCTGTGAGAGTGGGCAGGCCCTGGCACAGGGTGCCCAGAGCAGCTGTGGCTGCCCCTGGATCCTTGGCAGTGCCCAAGGCCTGGCTGGACACTGGGGCTGGGAGCAGCCTGGGACAGTGGGAGGTGTCCCTGCCCATTAAGTTCCCTTCCAAACCAATGCAGGACTCCGGCATTTGCTCTCTGAACCCAGGACAAGTTTTGCACCACACAGCACAGCAAATGAACTGGCCCACAAGCACCACATGTGGCCTTTTTCATCCCAGACACAGAGATACCTCATCCTGCTTGATGACATCCCTGAGACGCTACTGCCATGTCAAGTTTGGAAAAAGGCTCTTCACCAACAGGGAAAGGGCTCCAAAGAATTGATGGCACATGCACCAGCCGGCCTCCACATTTCCCTTCTCCATGACCTCACTGCAGAGCTTGCTGCTGCGGTCTCCAGGCAGGACTGGCAGAAGAACACAGGCTCTGGCCAGGAAATCCACCAGAGAAACCACTTTTAAATGTCTCCTGGATGAACTAGATATCTCTGTTGGGCACACAAGTCATGGCCAGACTTGCGTGCTCCTTGGCCCATGTCAGGAATGAGAGCTTAACTGCTCTTCCCACCCAATCTGTGCTCCAAACTGCTTCAATTCCTGCGGAGATCCTCACTCCTCACCATCCACACAGGTGATGTGGGAGGGAGGAAGCCACCATGGCAAAAAAGCAACACTAACATGATCTCCAAGCAGAGTTGACTGGGATGGAGCTGAAATCCTTTTGATTCCTCTGGGCAAGACCAAGACTCATGGGGCAGAGAGAAGGCACCAGCAGGTCCTGGATGGCTCCACATGGATGAAAGACCCAGCTCCAGCACTGCCATTCTTTTACTTTTTGAGCTTGGGGATGATTCTAAGATCTCATCCATCCTGCTCAACCACCACAAACAGGGATAAGGGTGATGGACTTACTGCTCCAGACGTGGGGTTTCAAATCCAACCTGTGCGAGGAATGCTAGGGAAAATATTATAAAGGGAAACTCACTTCCCCCAGCTGCCTGATAGAGCCCATCACAGGAAACATCTGCCATCCTCCACAGAGGACAAAAATCAGAAGGAAGTGGTTGGTCCATCCAGAGAAAAGAAAGTCAGAAATACTAAATGCACCCAGGTCCTGCCCAAGGTAGGAGATCCACTTCTGCAGGCAGGTCTCAGCAAAACAGGTTAAGTAAGGAGTTTTATAGACTGTCGAGCATGAAAACAGCAGCAGCCCACTTGATGAGGTCAGGGACTGAAGTGGCCTGTGGTACTTGTAAGAGAAAACATCTGTTGGTGTTAAAAGGTCAGCAGGAAATGAGCGCTATTTACTTTGTCCTTACTGGTTGGGCCGCTGCTCCTCGAAAGAGAACCACACATGGCTGGGCTTCGTCCCGTCCCCTGGACAGCCACCCCACAGCGGCCACCTCCCAGTGCCCTTGGGGCCCCCAGGAACCCTGCAAGCCGCCCCTGGGAAGGGGATGAGGGTGTCCTTCCCCCTGGCAGATCCCAGGGGAGCCTCCCTCCCTCCTCGTGGGAGGGAAAAGTCCTTCACACCGTGCTCAGGAACCAGCTGCGAAAAATAAATCCGTCAACATAAAAGCGAAAAAAACAAGAAGTTTCTTCTGAAAAACAGGAAGCGCGAGGTACATAGCGGCTTAAAATAGCTCCCGCTCGATTTGTTGACAAAACACGGGTCCCAAGGGGTCGTGCTTTTCTGCAGTTGTTTTTTTTTTTTTTTTTTATTTCCTGCCGGGCTCACCTCCGCCGCTGCCCGGCCCTCGGCCGGCCACGGGGCTCCCACAGGAGCTGCCGACAGAAAACAGCCCCGCCGGGGCTCTCTGCTAAAGGCAGAGCCGGTGTTTCAGGCTGCCCCCCCCTCGCTAAAACTCAGTCCGAAGTTTTAAGTGCGTAGGAAGCTGGTTTCAGGCCTCCCCTCGCTCGCTCTTTGCGAGAGGGCGCGATGCTGGCCAGGCAGGACGAGCTGCTGGCAGCTCAGGACAGGCTTGAAATGAAAAGGGTCCGATCCCGAGCCCTAAGCCAACAAAAATTCCTAAACAGGGAATTTCAGGACGGCATTTTCTGCAGAACAGAGGAGGGAGGAAATTTTATGCTTCAGCATTCTGTCCGGGTTGTGTGATACGCTCCCACTCCCCAACAACTCCCCAGCTTGGGTTCTGCCTCTCCCTCCCCACAATCACAAAATCCTAGAGGGGTTTGGTTTGAAAGAGTCCCTCAAGATAATGGAGCTCCCCCCTTCCACATCTTTCATCATCCCAAGGTGCTCCAAGCCCCAGTGTCCAGCCTGGCCTTGGACACTTCCAGGGATCCAGGGGCAGCCACAGCTTCTTCGGGCACCCTGTGCCAGGGCCTGCCCACCCTCACAGGGAACAATTCCTTCCAAATATCTGACCAACATCTCCCCTTTTTAGTTTAATACCACTTTCCCTTGTCCTATCCAGACTGAGTCTACAGAGGTGGAAAGCAGCACCATTTTTTTGGTCTTAATTTAAGAAAAAAAACCAAAAAACCCAAACCACATTAAAGCCAGAATAACACTCTCAGATGATCTAATGTAGACTAAAAGGATCTAATGTAGACTAAAAGGAAAAGAAGGATGAGATATCATCCCTTTCCACATCCCCTGGCCTACAGACCAAGGCTGCCTGTGAGCCCTGCCTGCCTTCTCCTTACACACCACACCAGACACGAAGGGGCCCCTATGGTGAATAGCTAATTATGGGCCCACATTAAATTATTTCTCAAATTAAGATTTGTGGGTTTTCCCCTCGCCTAACAATACGCCTTTGAGAGCAGCACTGCAAACACACTGGAGCAGGAGCAGCAGTGTAGCTCCATGTGCAATTAGGGCAGCATGTGGATCTTATTGCTCCTAAGGACTCTTATTTGATTCCCCGCACCACCAACTGGTGAGAAGTTTTCAAGTCTGTATAGAGAAGAATTAGATCACTCTTTGGGGTGGTCGCATCTGGGGTTGGAAAACCAGATGGAGCGCGTTTTTCCGAGCCCTTTGTAACTGAACCAGCACACCAAGTTGCTAGGGGAGCAGAAAAACACAATCCCTGCTCTGGGGCAGCCCACAGCAGCACCGGCGCCGTGGCCACTGGCCCTCGTAGGCACCATCCGAAGTGCCAGCGGGAAAAAGGGTCACACAGGCTGGGGTTTGTACAACACCAACGTGAACGTGGACCTACTGCGGGCAGGCAGGAGCTCTGGGACTCCTGAACATACCCACGGTCACGGTGGCGCCAAAGGAACCCAGGAGATGAATTTCTTCAGTTCCCTAAAAATGCAAAGTTCTCAAGAGCAGGCTCAGTCTGGGGAATGAGGAGGAGAGTGCAGGAAGGAGCAATATGGAAGCTTCAGCATTTCAAAGCTGAGTGGGGACTGAGTCAAGAACTCTGCTCTTCTCGAGGACCAGGAAGGTGCATCTGACAGAGCACAGGACGGACATAAGGCTTTCCTGATCAAAACATGTTTTAGTGACTGAAGTGAGAGATGGATAAAGTGGTTTTATTCAAACCTTGACCAGCAGCATTGCACAAACACAGAGCTACAGCCTAACCACAGACTGGTTTGAGCTGGAAGGGGCCTCAAAGCTCATCTCATTCCCACTCCCTGCCATGGGCAGGGACACCTTCCACTATCCCAGGCTGCTCCAAGCCCTGTCTAGTGTGGCCTTGAACACTTCTAGGGATGAGGCAGCCACAGCTTCTCTGGGCTTCAAGTGCTTCATCACTCTCACAGGGAAGAATTTCTTACTAATACCTAATCTTACCCCGCCCTCTGCCAGTTTGAAGCCATTCCTCCTTCTCCTGTCACTCTGGGCCCTCATCCAGAGCCCCCTCCAGCTCTCCTGGAGCACTTCTGGATACTGGAAGAGACTCCAAGGTCTCTGCAAAGCCTTCTCTCCAAGCTGAACAACACCAGCTCTCTCAGCCCACCTCCAGAACAGAGGAGTTCAATGGCAGAATCTTTGCCAGGGAATGGCTACTTTAGAGACAAAAAAATTCATCTATTTTCCCTAGTGCTTAACCATGTGCCACATTTTAAAACCTGTGGGTTTAAAACCTCCTTATCAGCAGCTAACACGGAGCACAGGCCCGCAGCATGCAGGAAGCATACGGAAAACCAACTCTCCTTTCCTTTCCTGCTATTTGTTTTCCTCCTTGGAACTCAGAACATGCAACAATAAAGTCACAAGTCAAACCATAAAAATGAGGCGAAATTTCTCCTTTAAATGCTGAGTTTGCAGCTGGAGGAGCAGGAGCAACCTGCAGCTTCCCACGTGGCATCCCTGGGGCAGGGATGGTGAGGGAGGGCTGTTCTTCCTCCCTGCACCAAATATCCCCAAAGCACCGTGATCTGAAGGTGAATTAGCAATTCCAGCCTAAACAGAACACCTTGAAATATTTGTTTGGGATTTTTTCAGAAGGGAGCAACAAATACAAAAACAAATACATGTCCAGAGTCAGCACTGCACGACTCAAAAACTACATAGGTAACTCATTTCTCATGAACAGGGCCTGCATATAAACAATCGCCTTGAAAATAATCCTGCATCACTGAACCAAGAGAGCAGGAGGGTGGTGCGGACATCACAGAGCTCATGGCAGAAAAAAGAGGGAATGGGTGATGGGGAAGCTGTCAGGAGAAGGGGCCCAAGAGAGAATTCCCCATTGGAAAGCATATGCAAGCACCTGGACAGAGAAATCCCCTTGAAAAGCACTTTCAAACATCTGGCTCAGCTGTTTTATTAGGTTTTTGCTTTCCAGACAGCCCATAGGTTTTCTACATGAAAATAAAGATTTTCTTTTCTGCAAATTATCAGCATTTTGAGTTGGTGCTTGAGAAGGACTCAGCTTTTTAAAGATTATTACTTTCTTAGGTGTTTTCACCTTAAAAAAAAAGAAGAAAATATTTTCCTTTGAAGACGCTAAGCTGACACCTTTGGTATTGCGTTTTTAACATCCAATTCCACACTGGTTAGACTTTTCCTTCTCAAACCAGTATTACTCTGACCTCCCCTCTGTATCCACCTTTCTCCTGTCTAAACATGTGGGAGTACAACACAAGCTACACCAGACCAACTTTTCCAACTGTGATTACAATGAACTCCTCCATGGTCCTGGAGCATCTGGAGCCACTGGGATTTCTGAAATAACGTGATGAAGTATCTGGGTGACCTCACAGCCAACTTGAGCAGCCAATTTGAAATTTCTGGTTGGTGGTGCACCACGGGAGCACAAGGTTCAAGTGCTGGCCATCACACGAAGTGTTCCACAATGAATTCCCACTGCTTTCTAACCCAGCTGCCTTGTTTAAAAAACAGTGCAACTCTCTGAGGTACACAAATAATTCATTTCAACCCAAACTCTAAAGCAGCAGCTCCCAAATTTTCTTTCCTGGCTGCGACCTCATTTTACAGACCAGTAGCTCCGTGCAACCCCAAACAGCAGAATAAATATGGAACAAAATGAAATTTCCATCAGGCTCATGACCTTGTTCATAACTTCCCCAAACCTCATTCTGGAGCCATCACTCCACTCTGGGAACTGTTGAGACACAAATGATGCTGGAAACCCACACCCAGCCACGGACAAACCAGTGGCACCCATGGAGACAGCAACTGCTCCATGGTCATGGATGGGAGCCCCACACCTGAAAGATGAGGCTCAGGGTCTACAGGCACCTTTGGTTCTATGATAAAACCCTTATTATTTACCCCAAGAGTTCAGTGATGTCTGTTGGGTTTTTCCCAGTTATACCCCCAAATCTCTCCAGCCCATTTTACAAACAGCAAAACCCTGAAATGTGGATGTTACTTAAAAGCATACTAAGTAAAACCCTTTCAAATTACCTCCCTTAGCTTTTTTTATTGCCTCAAGACAGGTTTTAGCTGTAGGGGAACTCTGGTGCTTTCTGCACACTGCTGAGGATGCAGTCAGTGTCACAGACATAAATTATCAAGTCAAATGACTTGCTCCACTCTGTAACTTTGGTGGCAGAAGCTGAGATTGGAATTAAGGCTTTCCTGCTTCCCAGATCAGATCCTACACAATTACAGTTTCCCAGCCAACTGTACAAACGGGATGTTTCCAGGCTGGATATCAGAGAGCAGCAAAGGGAAAACAAACAATGGGGATCACTTCAGAAAAACTTGATCTCTTCCTCTCTGACTCCAAGTTCATGATTTTGGCATCATCCCTGATGGTGGTGATTTGCACAACAAAAAAGGCAACTAGCAAGTTCATGCAGTAGAGAGGGGGTAGAGCAATACAGATCCTAAGGAGGGATTTTTTGGCCATCTGCCCTCTTTCTGACATATTTTAAGAGATGTGAAATCCCCAAAACGGTTTTTCTGAAGGGCTGGACCATGAGCTGGAGCAGTGTGGCCATAATGCCTGTAAAGTGACATTCCCTGCAGACACACACTGTATCCCAGAGCAGCAACCTGAACAGTAAACACGAGGATATTCCCCTACATGTGCAGAAAACCAAGGATAAAAATTTAGTCCTGTGGCTCCCTATTGCCATTAAAATTAATTGCCACATAAAACTGCTGATTCCTGCCAAATGAAGCTACACCATTTATCAACTCAAGGATAGAGCAAACTCACTCGTGGTTTAAATACGTTATCTGAGTTATTACAGGATTCTGCAGGAGCGACAGTTTTATGGATAATGTAGGTTTTGTAAATTCATTAGTACGGGACGAACTTTCAAAGCAAACAAAGGCATTAAACAAACACCACAATACTGTATTTAAACACAAATTACGTTTCCCTTCCCTTTCCAAAGCCGTGCTGGGATACTTGGAGGAAAAATAGGAAAGAAGGTCTGCTATAACACTACATGAAGAGAAAACAGGGCTGTTCATCAGCACCGGAATCAGTGGGGGCTGAGTGCAGACCTGTGTTTCCTCACCTAATACAGGAGCAAGGCACTTGTTGGCTTCTGATTCAGCCCCTCCAAACTCTCAAATTGTTGAAGAAGTATTTCTATACCACAAAAGGAGACTGGACCTGCTCCAGAGCCCTTTGCAGTCCGTGGCATCTTTCCACGGATTTCTTTAAACAAGGGCACGATAGCCCGTCATTAAAGGGACCATGTCATCTGGAATCTACTCCATTTCAACCAAAGTTAAAACCAGTTTCAAACCTATTCCTGGGTGAATCCCCTGCCCTTTTCCCATTGATTAAATGCATTTTCTCCCAATTGACATAGGAAATAGCTGCCAAGCTGACACAGGACATGGGAGAAAGAGAAAAATTGTGTCTTTGTGACTTGCTGTCAAAGACGACATCGAAAATAAGAGGAAAAACATCTTTTGGATTTTCTTACAACAACAGACGTTAAAAACAATTTCAGAAGGAAGCACAAATTTTCAGCTGATACTGCTGCTCCTGCAAGAAATCTCATGATGGAAACAGTTTTAACCTGTACTTGCTGGGAGGAATGACTAACATTGCTATATTAAAAAAAAAAAAAAAAAAGAGATTGTAAAAAAAAAAAAAGCACTGTTTTTCTCCACTTTTCCATTCTGTTTACTCTGTGCATTTATCACCAGCATGTGTAGAAGCAGCCTCACTCTTTCCCCTGTGCAGGCAATGAGTTAGTCACACTTTCCCCTGTTGTGTAGCTCCTTTAGTCAGCAGCAGGGAAGTGATAAAGATGAAAAAAACGAAACAAAACCAGGAAAACGCAATTGTGAAAAACACAGAAGTTAGCAGGAGGTCCTTATAGGCAAATGTAATATTCAAATCGATTTGGCTTGCTTTAATTTAGGAGACTGCAATCTGGAAAGGAGCTCCTGCCTCTCCACACAGCCTCTCGCCCGAAGGAAGTGCACCAAGGGTACAGGAGAGGGAGGGCAAGGACACAGGAGAGGCAGCAGAGCTGCAGGAAGCCCTGCTGCAAAGTCCAGGCAAAACCACTTCAGAACCTGAGAAACTGCTGCTAGAGAATAGATGTGAAGCCCAGAGTCAGCGCCAGCTTCCAAGCCCAGCAGGGCACTCACTTATGCTCACCAGGGGTTAAATAACCCGCCTGCAGCAGGAACAGCCCAAGTTTGGGGGCCAGGGTAATGTAATTATGCACCACTGCATCGTTCTTGGGGGTCTACTTATTAAAAATGCATTGAAGAAATAAATCACTGTTGACTGTGTAGTCCCCCTTCTCTTTTTTGCTGGGCTGGGGAAATGAATGGCTAAGAAGAGTGACTCCTGGCTTAAATAAACTGAACAAAAGCAGTAACAATAGGAAACTCCCAAACTTTATTTCCAGATTCACAGCAATCGCTCGTTTTCCATTAAATTCTTTGCTATGATAAGAACATGAAGTAGCAAAGATACCAAATCACCTTAATAAACCTATACAAAATTATCACCCTAAACCATCTGGAATCACAGTGGTCTGGTGGGCAGTTTTCCAGTCTTGGGACTTGTTCTTGACTATAAAAACATGCATTGCTCACAGGCAGAGCAGGGAGAGGCCGAGACTTTACATTTAATAGGCACAAATCTGCACCAACCTGCTTTAACACAATGTAAAGGCCAGGTAAGATCCTGCTTCAAGACTCTGAGATGCAAATCCCACAGACATCTGCTGCGCACGACCGGACCTGGCTCCAGCCCTGCAGAGGAGGGCGTGGGGTGGACACCGGCCAGTTCCACCAAATCCAGGGAAGAAAGGCTCACTTCCAAGCGCCATCAGTGAACCCATTAGTGCTGTCACTGTTCCGCCAGCAGGTGTTGGTGTGGGCAGGCCTCTGGATGATGGGGTTGATGCTTCACCATGTCCAGGAGATTGGAAAGAATGAGGGCATGAGGTTGTTCTGCCTCCCCTGCTCTGCAATTTTGGGGAGCAGCCCAGGGTGCAAATTCCATCATTCTAACCCACAGCTGCCCACACCATCCTTTCATCTCCCAGCTCAAAACATCCTCCTGGCTCTTTAAGGGCAAGGATTTGTCTTGAATCAGCACCAAAGAGTAGCACGCTTCCACTTAAAATCAACCCCAAATCTGGGGTATTCCCAATGCAGAGCCCAGTCAGCAGGGATTTGGGAATGCTCCAGCTCACAGAGTTGTCCCATCCCAACACTTCCCTGACCTGCAGCCTGCTCCAGCCTCGTTTCCTGCCCATGGCAGCGGCTTGGAACTAGATGGGCTTTAAGGTTCCCTCCAACCCAAACCAATCTGTGACTCTATGATCCCATGACATCCTTCTAGGAAAGCCCCAAGTCACCAACAAGACAACCTGGAATAAAACCACCTACAAGCTTGTACAGAAAAACACTTCCCTGACACTTCTTTTCCCCCTCTCTGGTGTTAGTCATCAACCCAAATATAAAAAAATGGCTGAATTTAGCCTGGCCAGGCACTTCTGTCAAATATTTTAAGAAAAAAATGGCCAGCAAGAGGCTGTGCAATCTCATGTGAGCATTTCTGTCCCTGAAACAAATCTTAATTCTCTAAGGATCGTCTCACATGCCAATGGGAAGCTCAGTAAGGGATGAGATATTTAATCTAATCTGCTTTCAAAATAATTTTGTTGGCATTGATTGTGCTGAATTGTATCTATGGGAAAGAATTCAAAGTAAGAGCAAATACAGACATATATGAGCCAGACAAGTAAGTGTCTGTTACCATTGCTGTTGGCCGATAATTACAAAGAACAACAATCTAAATATTAAAGTAAGGTAAAACCACCTGGTTTAGGCAGCCGGCACACAGCTGTGTTTTTAAAAATTATTCCAACATATGCAATATTTTAAAAAAATCTCAAAAATGGCCTGGATTTAAATTCTTTTGCTTGACTCTTCCCTAGTTCCCCCAGAAAACCACCCCTAAAATCTGAGCTGTCTGTAAGCCCAGCTGTTTCCTGCCTTTTCTATGCAAATTGTTCTCCCTGGATTTTATTGTGTGCATGTAGATGTCTCTCAGAACGCATTCAAGTTTGAATTAGAGGCCCTACTTCCATCAAAGGGCATTCTTGTAAAATAAGCTTCACTCTCACAGTATCTGACACGGAATTATTATCCCATAACTCACGGGTGTCCTAGCAGTTCTGTATTAAACAAAGCTTTGGAAAAGTCCCAGAGGGAAAAGCACACGCAGGGACATGGAGAGTCACTCAGATGTAAACCTGTAAAGCCAGGAATTCCACATTTCCTTGCCAACCCGCAGAGCTCACACCATGTGCTGGGTGAGGATGTGCCTGCTGCCTTGCTGCTGAATTTTCACCTTTCATGATTAACTAAACACCGATTGCATTATTGTGTAATTAGGTTAAATTAAAACTTAGCTTAAAGCAGGAAACACTTCCTTTTCAATTTCAATCAAAACCGTTTACTTCATTTTCAGTTTGATATTGGCATCTCCCTCTAGCATGACAAATTTAAAATTATTACTGTATGACAGCAGGGAAACCAGAAAGTAAAAGTTACTGTGGTAGCTGGTCTGAAAGCTCACAATTACCAGAAAATGAGGAGATTTCTGCTGCCGCTTTTCATGCTTATTCCCTCCCCAGTTTCCCACTGGCTTTCTGGCTTCCTTGCAAAAAAGAAACTCAAATGGTAAAAAAGTTGCCCAACTTATTTCTCCCCAACAAGGATTTTTTAACCCCCTGCACCTACTGAACTCACCATATAAATCAGCATTTTCTATCCACCCCTCTTTGGACAGCCAAGGCTGTGGTGCGCTTCAAAATATGTATCAAAACTGTATCAGCACTGAAATGGTCCAATTCACCTTATTTATCAAATTCCAGCCTTAGGTCAAAGTGTTTTTATGGTCAACCCCAAAATACCATTAGGTTCCTAACAACTGCCTCCCTACCATGCACCAGTACAGTGCCAGCCTGGAGAGTTTTCTTATGTGGCTCTTGAATATTTTACGTGCAGACCTCGCAGTGTGTGACCCAAATTCTGTCCTCAGCCATGGATATTCACAAATGTGGGGACACCATCCGAGAGCAGAGTCTGTCCCACGCTGTTCAGGAACCAAATGACAGTCTGTGGTAATAAAATATTTATTGTGCTGCACAACACTGCAACTGACTGGATGTACTTCCTCCCCTCTCCATCAGAGAACACTGGAGCCCTCTGCAACTTCTGCTCAAGACTTCTCAGGTTACAGATCTTTATTTTTCTTACAGAGTTTCCTATAGGATTGTGTCTCTGCCATTTGGCAGTTAAGGCAGTTTACCCAGAAACCCAAAGTGCTGTTTGGTTTTTTCTCCTTGTTGCCTCCATTTCTCTGGAATGACATCCCTGGCAGAGTGTCCAGAATCAATTTCCTAAACACAAATATAAGCCCACGAAACTCACTGAATGGAGCAAAAAGCCACACCACACTTTGTTAACCAGCACTCTACCAGTTTCCAAAGAAATCCATCATGCACCAGGAGAGGAAAATAATGAAAGCCCTGTGTTAAGGTTGCTTAATCCTGCTCCCAGAACATCTGACACGTGATGGTGGGAAGAAGTTCTTTACACAGAGGGTGGGCAGGCCCTGGCACAGGGTGCCCAGAGCGGCTGTGGCTGCCCCTGGATCCCTGGCAGTGCCCAAGGCCAGGTTGGACACTGGGGCTGGGAGCAGCCTGGGACAGTGGGAGGTGTCCCTGCCATGGCAGGGGTGGAACAGGATGGGCTTTGAGGTCCTTTCCAACCCAAACCATTCTGTGAGCCCATGATATCTCCTTCCTTCCCTCTGCCATGCCACAGTATATTCCCACTTCCCTCTCAGAAACAGCTCAATAAACTGGGAACCCACCTACAAGTGCTGCAATTCCTGCTGCCACCAATAAGGCCACGGAGACTCAGCGCCAGGGAGAGCCTCAGTGCGGATTCCCCACGGGATGTGCATCCAAGAGCTCGCTGCCCCCAGAGCCCCTGCAGAAAAGCCGAGCGCCCAGGGCGGATGGGGCTGCTGGGAGGTGGAGGATCACACCCTGCCCTCCCTCACTGCCTGTGTTGCTGTTGGCACCAAAACAGAGAGACCTGCAGGGGATGTAAGGAATTGAAATGGAAAAACCAGGAAATAAAATGTAAAAAGTGTATTGTGAGCAAGTGATTGAAGGAAGTAGCAGAGCCCTTAACAAATTGGTTATTTGTCTGGTTAGCTGATGCAGAAGTGGAACAGGAAATTAATCCAATATGCCCCAGACTTACATTCCACTATTATTTTCTGAGTTTTCTCTTTTTCTTTTTTTTTTTTTTTAATATATATATACATGTATAAGCCAAAAATCAAGGTATTTCTGGGCAAACCAGCATTTGATGCTGATGAAATTTCAATTAAAAAGATCTAATCGTTATCTGAGCTGGACTACAGAGTGGCTTGGAAATTAAAGAATAAAAAAGAACCAGTTCAGAATAAAAGACCCCGTTCAGAGCCCACCTGGCTACCAGCAGGTCTTAATTTGTTGAAAAATATCCCAGACCAGTAGGTAATAGTCACACTCACAATAAACCTTTATGAACAAGTTCCCACTCTCTGTTCCTCACACGATATGGCAGCCTGCCAGTAATTTCGCTTTAAACATGAAAATGGGTATCAAATCCAACTTTTTAGATAAAATAATGGCACGGGAGATTGATGGCATTGCTGCACTGCACAATGACCATTTAAAACGCTTTTGGCTGCAGTTACAAGGCTCCAGTGACCTCCAGAACTAGAGAAACTCCCCGCAGCATTAGGAGAAAATAAAATTAGTGATTCACAATGAAGAAGTAAAGTGATTCAGTGCTTTTTCAAGAGGTACTGGCTGCAGTTAGAGCTTCTGCAATGACACCAGCGCTCAGGGTCGTGTTTAGAGAAGGAACAAACACTCTGAATTTCCATAAATGAAATGTCTGCTGCTGAGATGGCACTAAAAATGGTACTGGGGGTGCCAGGGAACTGAAGTGGAATGGAAATAGGTTTTTCATTATCCTTGTGGGGAACATCACTCCCCCACCACGCGGTCATGGCACAGGAGTGGGCAGCAAGGGGATGGCAAAAGGCAGAAAAGAGACAAAAGGGAATGAAGCTGGAGGAAGAATACAGGAGGAGAAACGAGGAGCTGAGACTACAGCTGAAGGCAGAGTGGATGGGGCAAGAAATGCCAGAGGGAGGCAAGGCAGAGGAGGCACCCCCATCACACCTACAGCTGACTCACATTTCGGGTTACTTTCATTATTTCTTTGTATTCCGGCAGCATCTGGCATCTGCTGCTGAGATCAGAGCCATGTTGTGCCAAGTGTGAATCAAGATCTTTCTGCTCATCAGCTGAAAATCCAAACAGACAAAAGGGAAAACTGAGCGAGGAACCACACCAGTCCTGCCTGGAGTGACCAGGAGGTGCAGCAGCAACAGAAACCACTCAAACACCAGTTTGGTCATCCTGGAAGTACACAGAGAACATCCTTTTTTTTTTTTTAATTTTTTTTTTTTTAACTCACCCAGAGCTGATTCTCTCAAGTGGTTTTTCGAGCTCTCAGGATCCATCTGTCCCTCAGTAAGGGTGGGTCAAACGTTTGGGATTGTCAGCGCTGGCTGCATTTGCTGCTGTAAGCAGCTACAACCCAGCTGTGCTGCCATCAGGAACCAAGTGGGCTCTTCCTGGCATCCAGTACAGTCCAAAGACATCGTTTAAGATCATCTGACACCCATCAGGCTACAACAATCCTGGCTCCGAAGCTCCTAGGTTCACCCTTGGTCTGCCTTGCACCCTTTCCAGGCTCAGTAGTCTTACTTGTGGAGTAAAAACTCAGGAGAGCATTCCTCTTGTATTGTGCCATGGAGCTGTGCAGAACTAATTATTGTGCAAACAGAGCTCTAAATCATTAACAAAAAAAATGATTATAGCATCTGCCATCATTACTTGGCCCATTACTTAAAAAGCTGGATGCAATAAATAGGATGGGGAATAGCTGGTATTATACTCACAGAGCTCAAGAATCCAGGATGTCAGAAAATGAGCCCTGCCCGGAACAGTTACACTTGGGCTTTGTGAGTACTTTGTAGTCAGACCAATACGGTAAGTCCTTCATCCCCAAGCACTTAAAAAAACCCACCAGATAATCATTAAAAGAATGAAAACACTGTGGTATTTCTCCCAGGCCTTTTGTCTTTTCTTCCTGTTCTTTGGAACTTCCATAAACTTACATTTTTTACCTTTCCCCATTAGATTTCTTAGATAAATGTTTTAAATAAGTCAAACTACCACAGCTTGAAATGGGGATGGCTTTTCTTTACTTACTCTCTCCCATGCTGGCTGCCAGCTCTGGGAGATGTTCCATCCAACAGTGGCTGCTCTGGTGGGGGTACAAGTGCTCCCCACTCCTCCCTGCTCTCCCCTCCTGCAGGCCCAGCTGAGTCCCACCACCCCCCCCAGGCTCCAAAAGAAGCATTTTTAGCAGGATCCCATTTGCCACAAGGCCTTCTCCATGCCACCTGGGGATCCTCATCCCTGACAAGTGTTTAAGACCAGGGTGGGGCTTGGAGCAACCTGGGATGGTGGAAGATGTCCCTGCCCATGGCAGGGGGTGGAACTGGATGCCCTTCAAGGTCTCTTCCAACTCAAACCCTTCTGTGCTTCTGGGATCTCCAGTGGCAGTTGCAGAGTGCAAAGTCAGGCTGGGAAAGGCACCTTCCAAAGAGGAGAACCTCACTGTGCTGCCCACACAACAACCAAGCAGAGCGTGCTGCTGCAGTTTGGTTTTCGTCAGAACTGAGCACTCAGAAGTTTATCATCCATCCTGGAAACACGTGAATGTCTCAGGCTTTGGCAGGAACTCTGATCCGAAGCCTCCGGCACACACACTCTGGAGTTTACAGCTGAAATATGACAAAGGTCCCACTCCCTCAAGGCAAATTCCTGACAGGAAACCCAGGGGTCCACGGCTGGAAGGAACCTCACTGACTGACACCTTTGGGCCATACATTTGAGAATTTTTTTCTCATTAAATAAAATGCACATACTTTCTTTTACATTCAGACTAAATTTCTCAGTGTCACGGTTAGCGGTACAGGCAGCGTCCCCAGCAGGGTCTACCAGATGCTCCACAGAGGCATTCTTAACACCTCCCCTGTCAATGCCCACCTGACACACAACTTTTCTTCATGACTATCTAACCAACACCCTTTTATTAAACATTTCTTGTTTGAATCCCCTCCTCAATTAGCTCTTCCTCTCAGAGCTTTTCTCCAGCCTCACGCCCTCGCTGTGGCCACGTTATCCCTTCCCTCCCTGCCTGATCAGGGGTTCTGTGCTGGCTCCTCTCCAACTCCACTCTTCAATGCAATTATTTCACTTAAGAGCCTGGCAAGCTGGTTTGTTTTTTTTTGGTTTTTTTTTTTTTCCCCCCATGTCTGTTTTACACACTTTCAAAGCAATGGAAAAAAAAAAGGCATATTTTCCAGTATGATGAATAACAATCTGACATTGCAGCAGCTCAGCTCACCCATGAATAGGGCACTTTTTTCAAATAATGAATAGAATAGCTGGTATGGTAAAACAGTGCACAGTGGAGGTCTATGGAAAGGAGAGAGAATGGAAGTGCAACTTCCTCACCTGCCTCTCAAGAAAGGTGCCAAAGGAGTCAAAATGAAGCAGAAAGAACGAACTTCTCTGAAAGTCTCTAAATTTTGATACAGAAGCACAAATTAATTAAATATTCTATCTCTGTTTCTAAACCTTTATCTTCGCTACCAAAAAAAAAAGGGGAAAACTGAGGGTAAATGCAGTGTAACATCCAAATGGGAGCAGGCAGTGCACTGTTGGTCTGCAGTACCGGATGCACTGGTCGCCTCCAGGGATTCATCCTCAAAACCAACAAAAATAAGGACTAGCAGAGGCCACCTTTGTGCTAATTAAACTGTTTCACAAGGAAATGACCAGACCTCCCTGCAATTGCAAAGCTTAGAGAGAATCATTTCTGAGGTACCACTGGGACAACAAGGTCCCTGTGGCCAAGCTGGGCACGGCCACCCCCTGCCCTGTGCCATCAGCGCTGAGCTGTGAGTCAGCTCCCCCAGCAGCACTCCTCTTCCTACCGCTGGCACAGCCATTAAAAAGGTTTTTTCCTGCGGTTAGTTTATATGCTGCAGCTCATTAACATCTCCTAATACCAGAACTTGAGGCTAATTAGGCATGGCAATCCTGAGGAACATATTCTCCGTTCATCTTCCCAAAGCAGGATGCTCCTTGGCGGCCCAGCTGTAGCTCCACATGCTACCATGAGGGTATCACCCTGGAAATAAAAATACTCCAGGATCCCACACATTACACAGCAGGGATCCCATACTTGTTAGTTGATGGCACAGTTTACAGGCTGTTTTGCTTAAAAATTGGAAGCAACTCTGTCATCAAGGCAGATTCCTGCTCAGCAGCCTCAGGGAATTTCCCCAATAGTTATCAATACGCCATGGCTTTCACAATAAAAAACTACTGACTTGCAAACAAAGGGACAAAGTGGTTAGAAAACTTAGGAGACTTAAACAAAGAGCATTTGACAGAACAATGCTAGTGGGAATTTTCTCCCTGTGGCTACAAATGCACGGGAACAAACAGGCTGGGGGCTCTGAGACAGGCTTCATACACATGGAATACTCCTAGGAGCAGGCTGTCCACGGACACATCACCTAGGAGTAACACCCACCGCAGCAGCAGCTACCCAAGAAACACCAAGAGATGTGCAGTGGGAGCTACGCTCAACCCCAACCACTTCTTTAAGCACAGGAGCTCCTGAAACCTGGTTTCCCACATGTCTTCCGGACCACACAAATGCTGACCAAAGCTTGTCCAGAACTGGGACATTTTAAAGCTCCCTTTGCCCACGGGATGTTCGTGTTGTAGTTTTTTCTTCCGTGCCAACTGGGGTTGTTTTCTTCTGCCTATTTTCAAAGATCATCCCTCCCAATGCCTTCGGTCTGCTAAAAATTACTCTGAGGGTTTACAAGTTGTGGATGAAGAAGGCACTGGCTAAACCAGATTTCCTTTCAATGTCAGCATTTTATACCTAAAAGCTGCCAAACTTAAAAAGCCCTTCTGAATAACTAAAGCAAAAGGTCCATATAGTACCTGTATTTTCCTCCTCAGGGACCCACAAATGCTCACAGAACCCTTCCCATGATCCACCATTGGAGAACGGGAACCTCTGAGGAGTCAAAATGCAACTACAGACAAGCAGGAAGGATGATTTCATGCCTTTCTGCTCTTGTAAAAACGTTGGAGAATCTTTACAGATGATAAGAGCCAAGGGAGGAGCTGTGTCCATGGGCAAGGATGCAGCGTGCCACTGAGAGAGCAGAGCAGCAGCATCCCCCTCTGAATCACCCGCAGTAATTCCTCTGTTGTGGGGGTTTTTTTCTCCTCCTTTTCAAATCTTTCTTCTGGGAACTGTGTGGGAACACTGGAAGTGTGAGCCAAATTCATTGCCCAAAGCAGCAGAGACCTGCCTTCAGCTGCCCTCTAATTTGCATTTTTCGAATGGATTAATTTCTAAAAGCTTTTACAAACCTGGCCCACAGATTACAAGTTGGAAACAGGAAAAAATCCTGGACAGAGATGAAGAGTCCACCTAAACCCTAATTTAAAGGCTGTCTACAAGCAAACTTTCCCTCACTAGATACCTCAGTATAAAAATGTTTATCCACTCTTCCTCTGGAATCATTTCGTATCACCAACGTGCCACTCCAGCCAACTACAGAGCTCCATGTGGGGACAATGTGCCCAGAACTCCAGGAAGAAAAAGAAAACAAGGATTTTCATTTTGGGCCAGCTCAATCCAAACTGGAATTTTGTTTGCTTTGAGCTGTCCAAGCTATTGACGTGTCAGAGTCCAGCGAAGCATTAACCCGTTTCACTAAGCAAGCAACGCATCCACCCTCTGGGCACAAAAGCTTTGGGTTTGGCACCAAAATGAGGGCTGGAGCTCCAAAGCCTGGCTCCCCACACAGACCAGGAGCTACGGAGCGAGTCCCCACACCTCCACAGGCTGGCCAGCCCGCTCCCAAGGAGAACCAGCGCTTCCAAAGGAGCAGAAAGCCAGGCAGGCCGGCATCTGCAGAGGTGCCAGGGTTTTGTTTGCCTCGGCGCTAACCTGGCAGCGCAGGCCAAGCCTCACTTCTGCGCTCCGTGTAGGGGCGGATGATCCTTGGCAAGGAGGTGTGCCTGGAGTGTAAGCCATGAAAAGTACAGGGGGAGTTCTGCAGCGATCCAGGGTTAATATGAATTCCCTGTGCCCAAGGAGTAGCTGTGCGAGTGGCACTGTTTTGTTCCCGTGCTCTCGCAGGGGATTAGCTCTTGGCAGAGCGGTGCTGCCGGCAGGAGACTCCACCAGCCGAGCTGTTTGCTGGCACCCAGCTGCCTTGGCTGGAGCTGCTCCTGACTCCTAGCAGAAGCAGGGTTTCTAAAATCGTTCCTGAATCCTTGTAATGGTCTCAGCAATGGCCATGGCTCATGGCTCATATCCCAGCAGCCATGCACCATCTTCCCGTCGGGCACAAAGCTCAGAGCAGTGTCCTGCTCCGTGGTGAGGGCTCATTAACACACAATTAGTGCCCAGCAGGACGGGGACCCTCCTTTGTCTCTTCTGGCCAGATGTGCACTCACTAGCCCGGAGCACAGCGAAGAGCAGTGGCCATGAGATGTGACCTGCATGGGACAACACTCACCCTTGTTCCATCACCAGCGTCCCAAACGAAGCCCATCAGAGAGCTCTGCTTCCAGAGATTTTAAACAGATTAGATGAATAATCCTTTATGGTTGATTCCCCATCCTTGGATATGTTCAAGCCAGGTTAGATGGGGCTCTGAGTAACCTGGTCTAGTGGAAGGCGTCTCTGCCAGCAGGGGATTCAAACTTGATGGCTCTTTAAGGCTCCTTCCAAACCATTCTGTGATTCTAACACAGAGCCACTGAAGCTGTCCCTGAAGCCACCTTCGAGGGACACACCCCAGGGAACAGGGCAGCTTCCTGCCATCTGTACGCTCACATTTGGGGCAGCACTGCCAGGGCTTTAACTGAGCAGGCATTTCTCCCCGTCTTCACTTTGAACAATACTGTGCTGTTCCAGCATTGTACCAGTGAACTCACAGTGACCCTGTCAAATACATCGTTTTCCCAAGTAACGCTGTTTTAAATACATTCATTTCGTATCCTTATTTGAAAACACTGGACAAATTAAACAACTGTAAAATTTGACTTTCCAGTATTTTGTGTTCAGATAAACTCCTACAGCACCCTCTTCCATGGCAGCCAGCCCATATTTCCAAGTAACCACAGTTTTAAAAAGCCAACTATGTTTTTCAGTATCTATGCATTCATCATCCCTGCCAGTTCACAAATTATTCTTGAGTTCAAAGGAAAAAGTATAAGGAAGAGGAATGTGTGTGGAGCTGCCTTTCAAAAAAGCTGCAGCCTAACCATCCTGTATCCCAGCTCTTCCCACGTCCCCCATCCCCAACCAGGGACCCCCCACAGGATCTGTGAGGTTTCCCTATCACTTCCATCAAGACTGGAGTGTCAGAAGCATTTCTGTCTGACAAAAGCAACGCTAAGGCTGGTGAAAACACTGCTGAGAGAAGTCCTGTGCTCCCAAAGAAGTCCCGTTAATTGAATGTAGCTTCAAAATATTTCAGATTCTCAGCAAGGATTTGGTAGCAGAGGAGAACACACTGTGACCGACTGTATTTCTAATGCAGTATGAAAAGCAGTTCCAGTACGTGATGCCAAGAAGTGTCAAACAGACTAAAATATGCTCGTCCATAGGGAAGGGGACAACAGGGAGGAGGGAACAGGTCAGGCTGCGGGGTAATGTGGGGCTGCCCAACATTCCTGGTGTTTCAGTGAGAACCAGGGGGCAACATCAACTGCAGAGTGCCCAGTGCACGCCCCTGGTTTTATTGGATTTTCCTTTGCTCTCGTATTTTGAGAAAGGTTAAATATGTCAAACATTAGTCTACAAAACCTCTCACACAAATCCTCTTACTCACATGATCTTTCTAAACAGCCCCAATCTCTTCAACTACGCAGACATGGCTACAGGCTGTGACTATTGACAGGACAAGGGTGAATGGCTTTGAGCTCAAAGAGAGGAGGTTTAGATGGGATATTGGGAAGAAATTCTTCCCTGTGACGGTGGTGAGGCCTCAGATTGCCCAGAAAAGTGGTGGCTGCCCCATCCCTGGAAGCGACCAAGACCAGGTTGGACAGGGCTTGGAGCAACCTGTGATAGTGGAAAGAGAGGAGGAAATAGTCTTTAAGGTCCCTTCCAACCCAAACCATTCTCTGACTGTGTGATTCTTTTCAGCCACCACCTCTCAAGCACGTCCCTAGCTGCAGAGTGAGGGGTAACCTCCCCAGCACACACTCACTGGGACACTCAGACACCCTCACAACAGCATTATCATTATTTTTCATATTTTCTCACTCATTCTTCCCATGGTCTCACGCCTTGCTTGATCTTTTGTGACTGGCTGCACACTGAGCAGATGTCTTTATCGAGCTCTCTGCAGCGACCCTCGGGTCTTTTTCCCCAGTGGTTCCAGTTCATTGAAAGCACAGCAATGTGTGCAAGGAGCTGGGAATGCTCCTTCCCAGGCATCCAACCTTGTGTTTGGCAGTGGTGGCTTTCGTCTGACCGTGTGATCCTCCTTGACTTCAGCTCTGCCTCCTTCTGCACAGGGCTGCCTCCCACCAGGGATGCCACAGAAGCCCTCGCTGCCTCAGTGCCACCAACTCCCTGTTCACCCCTTTTTTCCAGATTATTGATTAATCTATTCAGACACACTGTCATGATGCAGATACTTAGAGCAGTCCGGTATCAACCTATTCCCTGACAAAAAGCTGACGCTTTACTTGTTTTCTGTTCTCATCCAAGTAAGACACTTGCTTAAACAGAGGCTCTTTGAAAATCACAAAGGCTGCTTCTCACTTTGCTGATTTGTGGATTTTGTTTTGCTTTTATCTGATCTTTGTAATGTAGGTATCTTTAACTGTGCTTTTTTGGCTTAGTACTCAGTTGAGGCAAACAACTGTTCTCCGTTCCTTTTACCTTTAAAACACTCCAAGCAGGTGAATCTTGTGTACAGAGCCAGGCAGGCAAGACCCTGGTTAACTGCACGTAGTGAAGACAGAAAATCCAAGGAAAGGAGATGTCACAGAATCATTGAATTGTCTGGGTTAGAAAGGGAGCTTGAAGATCATCTAGTACCAACCCCTATATCGGCATGACCCTGAAGCTCAGCAGAGCAAAGTGGCTTTTCTAACGGAGCTCCTGCACATCCCAGTGTGTGTGTCCAGAGCAGGAGCCACATGGGTGGGAAAGGACAGAGAGAGCCACACCAGCAGCACCCTCAGAGCAACTGCCAAGGCCACAAAACGCAAAAACGAAAGATCGGTCCCTTTTTTAAATTGCAGTCCACTGTTTTAAAGATTTAGCATGTTTCGGCACGTGTTTCTAGAGAAGGTTTATGAACGTGTCGTGGCCTCTAGAGGCTTCTGTCCCCCAGGAGCAGGAGCCCAGCACCTCAGCAGGGAATGTGGTGAGCCACGGTTTATGAACGTGTGCTCGCCCGTACCTGTCACTGCCCATCGGCGTGTGCCCGCTGCCCGCGTCCTGCACGCTCCTCTCCAGCAGCTGAGCTGGGCGAGGCATCACCTGGGTCTGGGCTGGGGAAAACGCTGACACAGAACCTGCACGTCGTGTCTCCTCTGCCTGCTGTTAACCCCGGAGCCCATCCGAGCGCACAGACTCTCCCGTACAGCTTTGCTGCTCATCGGTCTTCTTTCATTTTCCCCACGTCTTCCTACGAACCCTCTTCCACCGCATCCTCCTCCTTCCCATTTCACCGCAGGTTTAACCAGCCCACTCCCTGCCTCCACAGTTCCCATTTTTCTGGAGATTAATACCTTTGTGGTCTCACCAATTTTCAGCTGTTTTACCTGCCCATGAGCAGTGCCAGCCGGCCCTCCCTGGCACCTCCCAACCCATCCCGTCATGGCCAGCAAAGCAACACCAAAGATCAGAAAGAGCTGGGAACGCCCTGGTGCTAAGATCTACTTAATAAGTTGTCAGCCAGGTCCTGTGTATCTATTCTTGGGGGCATAAAGATCTCTGTCAGCAGTCAAAACACGGATTTACACCCCCAGCACAATTCCGAGCAGCATTTAAAGATTTTTAACGACCATCCCTTTGTCCCAGGGAGTTAAGCGCTGATCGAATGTCACAACGTGACACATGAATGCACAACAAGACGGAGGTTTGACAGGCAGCAACATTGTAATATGATAATTCCTCTTTGTCCCTTAATCACCTCTGTTTTTTGCAGACTTGATTCACTTACCAACATGTGATCAATCACTGCCTTTTTCAGTGAGATAATTTTTTGCCCTCTATCTAAATGGCTCCTGTCAAAGGGAATCCAGTACTAAATTAAAGCTGAAATGCCTGTCTCTGCCCTTTTGTTTGTAGACTTCTTCATGCACACAACTGATTTTAAATAGATTTTTTAATGGGTTCCAACACTGTTTAAGTATATGTATTTTTAAAAATCTGTCTCCTTGAAATTAACACTGGCTACATACACATTTAAAAATGGTCTGGAGAATATAATTTAATGGAGAGGAATAAATACCAGGGTATGTGATGGCACGTGTATCAACTTCCCACTAGATTAAGTTGCCTGTTTAGGTCTTCCCACGCGCTCTATTTAAAACGGGTAGAAAAACAATCTTCAGATTTGTGACAATAACAGAGAGAGGATGGTGTCGTTTAACATGAAAGGAAGCAATGCCGAGATCACCACTTGTTCTGAATCTCGAAGAACTGTCTTCTTAGCTGAAGGCCACTACAGAACTCCTCAGACATCTCTCACTGGTGTTTGCAAACCCCGACGAGCATCTCCCTAACAGCATATAAGAGGTCTTCAGCGGAACAAGCACCAAGGAGAAGGGAATCTTACACCCTTGGGTATAAAGCAGAGGTGTTTTTGCAGCTCGCAGGTGACCATCGCACGTGCCCCAAACAAGTCTGTGCCACCCAGGTCAGAGGCAAAGTGGCTGCATCTGCCCAAGCCTCTCCAAGCAGAGCCACACACATTCCAACCACGCAAACCCTCTGCCCTGCTGTCTGCTCTTCCCTCAACTTCCTCAAGCACATCCATACCGCATTTCAAACCTCAGAATTTCACATTCCGTCCCCTCCCTCCAGCTCCTCTTTCCCATACTGGCCGAGTTGGGTCTTCCACGCTTTGCCCTGATGCACCACCTCAGCCTGGCCCTCAAGAAGCCCCGACCACACCACCTGCAGATCCAACAAAAGCAGGAATCTGCTCTCCAGCTGTCGTGGCTTCTCCGCCCCATCTGAGTGGCCATGGCTACCTGACAAGGAAACTTCAGGAACCCCCGGGTGCATCCTCATCCTCCCAGCCCAGCCTGTGCAGCACCTCCCAGCTGCTGTCCTTCCTCACCACTCTGCATGTAATCTGCAGTAAAGAAATGGGTGATTTCAGAGCTTGGTAAGATGACGCTTATTTAATTCACTGATTGAATGACAGTAAATTTTTGGCTGTGATGTGCGCTATAAATTATTCTACACAGTTTCAGCACTTGTCCTGGTTATGCACATAAGGCACTAAAGATTTTGCCAAGATATCTAATAGACACATCATAATTAGCCCTATAATATAAAAAAAATCACCTCTTTTGATGCACAATTTTTTCTTCTATTTTTAAGATAAGCACCTCAACAAAATGCTAGATTCACAGCGCTTTCAAAGATGGGACAGTTTCCCTGAAGGAAAAAAACCCCACAAATTAACATTTTCATCTTACAGTTCTCTCAGGTTTTTCCTTCCTTTTCCTGTGCACAGGAAAAAGGGAAAGAAAACAGCTCTGCAACGGAGGCATCACCCCTGGGCGAGGGAGAGCGGCATTCCAGCAAGGACGCGTCCATCCACAAAGGGCAGCAGGAGCCAAGGCATTCAAACATACCCATAAATGAGGCTGGGGGAGGACTGCCTCCAGCAAAAAAAAAACACCCAAAAAAACCAACAAAACCCAACAACCCAACAACAAAAAAAGCTCATTTTTCAAAACACATTATTATGGCACAAAACATATTTTAATGTATTTTCAGCACGGCGCCGAGTCCCCCCAGCATCCGCTTTGTGTCTCTTGGCAGTTCAAGAATGCCAACGCGCCCCGTCCTCGGGGTGCCAGAACCAATCTGTTGCCAAGAGACACAAAACTGATATCATGGGTGCATAAAGCCGTCTTTGGAAGCGTAGGAAACAGCCGACGACCTCATGTTCGGGGTTTGACTTAGTCAGCAAGATGTCAAGGAAGAAAAATTAACCTTTTGTTACGAGGTTTAAAGCTGACCATTGCTATCCACCTCCGAGGGAGGATCAGCCTTCCTGAGGAAGAAACACGCTCGTGTCTGGTACCGCGCTGCGTTTGAACAACACGGTTTGGGGGGTTTAATGCTAGTTTTTGCTCTGTGAGGAAAAACAGAAAAATCCTGAGAGCGGGGAGGCTCTGACTTGGGGCATCTGGGCAGGTGAAGCAACTTCTGAGGAAACCCAAATGCTGGAGCTGGACCCTCCCATGAGCACTCAGAGAATCCCAGAATAGTCTGGCTGGAAGGGACCTGAAAGCTGATCTTATTCCACCCTGTCGTGGGCTGAGAGACCTTCCACTAGACCAGGCTGCTTCAAGCCCCATCCAGCCTCACCTTAGACACTTCCTGGGGTTGAATGTGGTTATTCATGTGGGTAAACACTGATGTGACCCAGCTGAGAGGAATTTTGAGACTCCAACTGTAAACACCCAAAAGGTTTTCGCATTCAAAAATCCAGTCACCAGCAAGTTCTTCAAATACTTATTACTCCACCTGATGAGTAACCTGAATATTTCCCTGCATTTGGTTCTGACACCGCTGTCTCCCTCCTCCAACCTGAAATGCGGATGCAAACCCTTTCAAAAGCAGTAATTTTCCCCCCCCAGAATTCTCCTGCCACAATTATAAACAGAGATCGCTGCCCTTTCCAGTCACAGAAATAAAATTCAATGCCTTTAGGATTCCTTCAAAATACAAAAAATATAAAAACAACACGACTGCTTCTTTCAGATCTTCAGACTGCTTCTTTCAGGCTCTCTGTGGACTACTGCTTTTCCATTTGTTTCACTGAAGTTAAATAGTTGGAAATTAAGAATCTAATTAAGAAATACAGTAATTAACTGTAATTAAGAGTTACAGCAAGATTTGGGGTTTTTTTTTTCCCCCTAATCTGGAGCATAAATTTTTGCATGTTAAATTAAAAACTCTATTTAGGAATCAAAATGTTAGAAGGCGGTGAAGCAACTAGATATCAGTTTGATATTATCCAGGAAAGGTCAAATTTAAATTACAGGACATGTTTAAAACATTAAGTTGTTGCTGTATCTTGCAGCTTTTGCATTTCAACTAATATATAGATATAAGAGCATGTAGATATATAGAGGCATCCATATCACAGGTGTTCAGTACCAAATTACCTTCAGAGGTGGAAAATTCAGCATTTCACACTAAATAATTAGCATTTCCAGGTGTTTTTTGTCCCAAGGACTCAGAAGCACAGCAAGCCTTCACCAGGACTGAAGGGCAAGGGATACTGATAGATGAGAGCATTTCGTGCATAACAACCAAAAGTCGGTTGATAGAAACAGGTTGTGGGTTTTTGAGGGGGATTTGTTTGGACCAGAAATCAAACATCTTGATATTATGATAAGAGAAAAACATCCCTTTGTTTTATGAGCCCCCAGTTGTGGGAAGGGAGCTGAGTGGTGCCAGACCAGCATGTGGGCAGGGAGACACAGGGGGGGTGGGAGGGGGTGAGGAGAGTTAAAATTCCTACCAGAAAACAGAAAATGAGATTAAAGGAGACATTTTGGCCACGAGGCCTTCTTTCGGCTGGAGAAGGCCTCAAAGCCAAAGTGTCTCTTCTAATCCTATTTTCTATTTCGAGAGTGCATTTTAATAACCCCTTTGTATATGGTACAATGACTTCAGCAAGTCCTATTTTAAGCAGATTTTCCACACTAGAAGGCGAAATGGGTTAAAATAATCGCACCGTACACCTCGCACGCGTGACACTTTGTTTAATCCGGTGTGGGACGCTGGGGATGCACAATGCAGAACAAGGTCCATGGATAAAAGTGCCTTTCAGGATGAACAGCCCAAGGCATGGAATGGAGGAACCAGGTTGAGGAGCACGGCTTCCTCCCACCCACGTCCGCGCCCTCACCCTCCCACCTGCGTGGGGACTCGGCTGACGTCAGCACACCCCAAAATTCCTCCTTTTTGGGTAGCAGGAGGCACTGGCCATGTCCCATCAGGTGTGGGTGTGAGCACTCTGGGCCCCAAAGCAGAGCCCACCTGCAGCTCCGCTGTGGTGCCCCCAAAGGAAGATCACCTGCAGCTNCGTCCCCAAAGCAGAGATCACCTGCAGCTCCACTGTGGTGTCCCCAAAGGAGAGATCCCCTGCAGCTTCGCTGTGGTGTCCCCAAAGGAAGAGCCCACCTGCAGCTCCGCTGTGGTGCCCCCAAAGGAAGATCACCTGCAGCTCTGCTGTGGTGTCCCCAAAGCAGAGCCCACCTGCAGCTCCGCTGTGGCGTCCCCAAAGCAGAGATCACCTGCAGCTCCACTGTGGTGTCCCCAAAGGAAGATCCCCTGCAGCTCCGCTGTGGTGTCCCCAAAGGAAGAGCCCACCTGCAGCTCCGCTGTGGTGTCCCCAAAGCAGGGCCCACCTGCAGCTCCGCTGTGGTGTCCCCGCAGCCGCCAACTTATTGGCCAAGCCCACATCTGTCTTGCTAAATCTGCAAAAAAAACTGGGCCTGGATGATGTTTCCTTCTTCACCACATACACAAAACCCCACGAAATTGTGCATCTAGAGGGCGAGGTTAGAAGTTTCTCTTGTTTGCAACAAAAAATGGGAAAAAAGGGGAAATCTTGTTCTTTAGAAGCCCAACAACCCAAGGGAGTGCCACCCGTGGTGGGCAGCCCATGCCTTCATCCTGGCCATGGGTCACACTGCGGGAGCCGAAGCTCCCCCATCAGGGGTTCTTGCCTCTCCATCTCCCTGCCCTTTTACAGTCCAGGTGATGGAGTCATCATCCTTAGAAACGTTCAAAAAATCTCTGGGTGAGGCACTTGAGAACATGGTTTCGAGGTGAACGGGCAAGAGGTAGCTCCAGCAGGAGGATGAGTTCTGCAATCTCATGGAAAGAGCCATTTCCATGCCTAGAAGAACCCTAGTAGGACCCATGGTTTCTACTAAGGGAGGCTGTGAGATGTAGTTCCCATGTAAAAATCATGGAATCATAGGAATGTCTAGGTTGGAAAGGCCCTTTAAGATCATGAAGTCCGATAGTTAATCCAACACTATTAAACCATATCCCTAAGTGCCCCATCTTGACATTTTTTGAACACTTCCAAGGATGGCGACTCCAACACTGCCCTGGGCAGATGTAGCAAAATACCAGAAATATCAAACTACATACATGGAACTGCAAATATCAACGTGACAGAAGGGCAATGGACGAGGACACGCAACAGTGAGTGGGATGGCACCAAAGAAGGGAAAGGCACGGCTGATGAGAGAACTACTCATCTCTGATGATGAAAATTGGACTGGAACAACAGAAGCAAATCCAAGTTAGCAGAGAATCTCCTGAAACAAAGAATATGCAAAATAAAAACCAGTTTTGTCCTCAGTATGCAGCATCAACCAGCAGTACCCAACCTCTAGGCAGAACACAGAAGACCAGCAGTCAAACTGAATTAAGGAGGAGGTTCAAGCACGCTGGTTCGGACACAACCACCCAGCAGACGCAGGCCACCAGGTATGCCTGGATGGCACAGGCAGCAAAAAACTTCAACCCATCACCAGATGGATCAACTGGGAAATACAGGAGAAAGCACCAACAGGCCCAAACATCGCAGGGTGTGTGTTGCAGAAAAAAAAAATTAATTATCTCAGTGATAGGTTAAGTACAACTGATATTTTTCTGCATCCCAGCAGCGCTTCGCATCAGCCAAAGCTCAGGGCCAACAGAATAAAACAAAGCAGGTGAGAAATACAAAAGTCTGTGTAGCATGAAATATCTCTAAGAGACTTGTTTAGTGAAATTAACTAGTAGTTTAATAGAAAAAAGCTTGATGTATGAGAGTGCTCCAATTTCTTCATAGAAATTAACATTTCAATCCTGTTTTTATCTAGAAGTCATTAAACTGTGCAACATGAATTATTGGAACTGTAGCAGAGAATTAACTCTATTCATCAAGTAAGTCCAAACAGTTTAGAGTGCATCTGTAATGAAAAAATAGCTCCACATTTCTATCTCTTCTCATTAAAGTAAACCAGTTTTCCCTCTCTCAGTATATAAAACTGTCTTCTCCTCATGTAATTTATATTACCATAAGCCAGCTCACATTCTAAACTATTACACGCCTCCAATTAATTTTTGCAGCTTTTGCCTGAAAATTTAATGAGATAGTAGTGTATGAACCTGCTGACTCCAGATTACATGTGTGCTTCCAATATTAATGTTGGCATAAAATAATCTGATACATACTTGATGAGAGCTTTCCACTATTGTGAGAGTAGTTAAGGCAATATGTAAACCAATTCCACTGATTTTCTTTCCCCTCCCACCACGTTTGCCATAAAAAATACCCCCAAACCCAGCTAAAATTACCAGTCTGAAATTGCAGAGCCTTGAGTTAAGCACTCACAAGACAGGTAACATCGCTAGTGCTTCCCTGGATGTTTGAAATTTATTACTCACCCATTAACATTTATTTTAAGACTATACTTATTTCTAAATGCTTTTAGTTTTGAATGCTGAAGGAGTAGAGGGACATCAAGGCCAGGTTAAATGGGAGTTTGGAGCAACCTGGTCTAATGGAAGGTGTCCCTGCCTAGGCAGGGGCTGAGTGGAAGAGGATGAGCTTCAAGGTCTCTAAACCATTCTGTCCTTCTGTGTTGGGATTTACTTCTCCCCAAAAAAAGGGCATATTTTAAATCCCCCTCAATGCCACCCTAACACTCACAACGCTTGAGAAATCAGGAGTTTGCATTGGTGCTGGAAAACCAGGGGAGATTTGCTTCCCAAGAGTTTCCTTGGTTGCTTTCTCTTTGCAACTCATTTTATGGGGATAACTGAGTTAATTTTGTGAACTGCTCTCCAGCATATTAGACAAATAACCTTTTCTTCAGAAGGACACATTCTTTGAGACTAACATTAAAGGGGAAAAATTGTAATATTCCTTTCCACCGCGACTTCAATTTACAACCACATATTGGGCATAATATGATTTTAATATCTACGTGCCCAAGAGAAAAACTGGCAAATGCGATGCCCTATGAGATCAAATAATTTTATATACAGACTTAAAACACACACATTTGGCACTCTTTGGTGCAGCCTGAATTTATATTTACAGGAAACTATAAACTGCTAGTGGTGAGTCACAGAGCCCCTGAAAACATGGATTTTGCACTGAACTTGCAGGAGCAGGGAAGCCGTGCCCACGGAGCTGGCCCAGCCTGAAAGTGGGAGCCCAGTGGCTTTTAAACTCAGCCCCACTGCAGCCCAGTACCCTCCCAAGACCACAGGAATAACCTTCATTGCCTATCCCAATTAAACCATTCCCTTTCACCATTAACACCCGCATTATCTCCGTGTTCCAACCACAGGAGAGAAGCTGCTGGATGCAGGGAAGAATTCTGGCTCCGGGAGATGACGTTTTGGGGCACAGCTGCTGCAAAGCCAGAATGTTCCAGCACTTGTCAGGAGAAGAAGCCTCACACCCTTTATGTGATGCACTGAGCCCGAAAACCCAGGTCTCTTTGAGACAGGAAGAACAAACCAGACAGAGAAAAGACTGGGAGAAGGGATGGACGGAAGTGGATGGCAGGAGAAATAATACACAGCAAGTGCAGAGGCCAACGACTGCATACTTTGAATGGCTCCCAGTGGCTTCAAATCAATTTACATTTAAAATAAATGAATTAAATCTGATAATCTCTGATACCACTCAACCTATTTGCTCCAGGGCACTGAAATTCAAATGTTCTCCAGTTCTGAAAATAGGCTTTCACCCACACAACCGACAAATGAAGACAAAGAGTGCTCAGCCCAAATGCCACCTCCCTGGTTTTCACACCATCAAACAGCAAAATCACTTCCATGGTGTTCAAGACATTTTTCTACTATGACTTTTGCCCCTCACAGTCCACCTCTTGCATTTCTAAGGTAGTTCCAATAAGAAATATTTTGGTTTTAATTCCAGACAATCACCACCAGCTGCGTGACACCAAACAAACAAAAAACGGGCATCTCCACCCCTGGCTCATGAGAACCCCTCAACCTGCTGCCACACTGGATGGGGCCATGCCAAAAAAATTGGATTATAGCCCTGACTTTGGCTAAAAATAATCTTTCTGGTTTAGCAGGCAGCCTATTTTCAACTGGGATCTGATTTTCAGCAGTGCTGTCCTGACACAGTCACGACGCTGGGAACCAGTGGTCTGGCCTGTAACACACATGTGATGATCCATATTTACATATTCACATCCACAGGAACTCACTGGACTCTCTGTTGAGGCTGAGATTACCTTTTCTTTTGCAGATTTTAAAAAATCAACCATGCACTCTTTTTTTTTTTTTTTACACAGGCACTTCCCTACGCTTAACAACTGCTCACACCTTTGTGCGTCAAAAGAAACATGTAATTAAATTAAGAGATGCATACACTCTTCCTTTTCTCCTGTCTCTTCTCCTTGAATGCCACGCCAGATAGCAAATCAAAATCTGCATTTAAATAGAACATTTTTAATGTATGAAAGTGGGCGGCCTGAGGGTAGAGAGGTATTGCATTCACTCACCATATGCACAAAATTGCATTTAAAATGTGATACTACGCTTTAAAAATTTATTGAATTTTTTTCTCATTCCAGTACCTTTGTTTTATTATAACAAAATCTTCTCCTCTACAGAGAATTTTATATCAAAGCCTGCTAATAAAAATAATGTGATATTACATCATTTTATCAATTTAATCTCGAGAAAAAGGATGATATTCAATCACATCTCATAAGTCACTATCTCTGGTAATTCCGGCCATTATTCAGCGCGAAATCCAAGCAGTCGGAATTCATTAACACAGGGCTGTTACAAATCTGCATTTCTCAGACTTTGTCAGAAAACGCAGCAGCCCGAACCCAGTGACCTGGATCTAACAGCCTTTCAGCCGAAAGGGCCCCGCTGCCCGGGCCCGGCTCCCTTCCTGCGCTGGGACAAAGCCACCGAGCGCGTCACGGAGCGTGGGGGGCTTGGGAGAGCCCTCCCAGCCAGGGCAGCATCCCGGCTCTGGGGGGGACCACGGAGCTCCCCAGCTCGGAGCTGGCTCCCCGCAGAGAGAGGGGCTCTCCCCTCCCGCACCCAGGGACCACGTTAGGGCTGAGGCGTCACATCCCATCCGACAGGCTGTGGGGTGACGGCCACCGCCTGTCACGGTAGGACAGGAAATAGATGGACTCCATGGAGCTGTCAGAAGAGAAAGAAGCTTTATTTACAATCCCAAAAGTTTCTTTTAGAACACGCTGTGTAAAAAGGTCTGTTA